>OY856413.1:404239878-404839878 GCA_963693085.1 Alisma plantago-aquatica
GTCTTGACCTCCTTGCTCGGTTCAGGAGTAGCATGTGAAGTGGCAATGGCGTGGATGATCGGGATCAAACATGTACTCAGGCATCCTGTCAACGTCCTGGGTCTGATTTCCCCAAATGAGGACTGTGCTGGTCCTATTTATAGGCTTGGGTCGGGTCTTGAACGGTTTGGACCTCGAGAGGCTCCTAACAGTCTTGAGATCGGGCACCGCCAAATGGTCTTGAGATGCAAACGGTCTTGGGGACCGATGGATTGGAACTCATGTCCAAACGGTCTTGAAGACCGATTAGACTAACCAAATGGTCTTGGGTTGATACTAGTTCTTCACGGTTTTGGATACTCTAGCATTCTTCTCCTCCAAATGGTCTTTGCGGTCGTGCACCACCAAACGGTCTTGAGGATCGTCTGTTCATCAAATGATCATTGGCATCCCTCCATCCAAGCGGTCTTGACTTTACTGGCCAAACGGTCTTGAGTCCAAACGGTCTTGAGATCGTTTAGTTATTCTCAGTTTGGAAATCGATCAGATCTTCACGATCTTCATTCATGCGTCCTCACGGTCTGTGGCTCCAAACGGTTTTGATCATCCAACTGGTCTTGGCATCCAAACGGTCTTACTTTTGTGGTCTTGCATGATTGCATCCAAATGGTTTGGAGATGCAAACGGTCTTGAAGACCGATGGGTTCCAAACGGTCTTGGGGAGGTGGCTTCTCATACGGTCTTGAGATCATGAGGCTTCACACGGTCTTGAGACTATTTTACCTCACGCAGTCTTGAGACCGTATAAAGGGGGCGGGAAGGCTCAAGACTGTTAAGGCAGAGCGATGAGAGGAGGACCATGTGGGTGAATGGCTAAAACAGAGAGGTCAAAACCGAATGGGTAGACCTCTAGGGAAAACCATTTGGTACATAATGATTGATCAAGACCGAATAGGCAAAATCGATTGGTCAAGACCAAGGTTGAGAGGATCTTGAGTGAGTTCCATTTGATGGTTGAAAATCATTATGATCTGCATAATCTGCATGAAATACATATAAAACTAGTTAATAACTTGATCATCTGATCAACCAAGAAAAATTGCACATTTTAGGATTTAAGGAGATGAAATCGAATGTATTTAGTCGAATTGGGCCCAAAATGGCGACTGAAAATTGTGATGAATTTGGATTCATCAAGTATGAACATTCATTTTATGTCCCTAGCCATATGATATAGTGGAAGGTAGATAGACAACAATA
The DNA here is from genome assembly GCA_963693085.1 of Alisma plantago-aquatica. Taxonomy (NCBI): domain Eukaryota; kingdom Viridiplantae; phylum Streptophyta; class Magnoliopsida; order Alismatales; family Alismataceae; genus Alisma; species Alisma plantago-aquatica. Next base: position 404,241,118 of record OY856413.1, read on the forward strand.
ACACATAAGACTAGAGTGTGGGTTGGTTGATGACAGACACTCATCAGTCATGATATGTGATATTAAACCAAGCACATATATACTTGTTAGAGAATAGTGTATCAGATAGACCCACCTTTATAGTACCACATGGGAACCATAATCGGTGGTCATAATCATCTCTCATAGTGAAGGTGGTGATTGTGGTTCTTAGACCTAAAATTACTACCCTTGTCACTTTTCATTCAGTGTATTTTGACATCATCCACCACAATCCTGAATAAGGGTTGCCATAAAGGTGATGTTTAGATACATTGTGACACATGGGGATGACTATGAGAGATGTAGATGGGATTCATCCCTCTTATAAGAGTTTGATATCATGTCCACTTGATAAGAGAGACTGAGAAAATCATCCACATGCACATGTGAATCAATATATGATATTGAGGTCACATTTATCTTAGACAGACTGCTCTAGTTCAAGAAACATGGATTGAACACTAAAATAATGATAATTACATGCCTCGAGTTCAATTCAGATATCAGAGACAAAGGAATTATACAATCATTGTAACACCTATCACATATTGTAGGTTGAATTGGTTCCCCAACTTTCCAATTACTTGGGTAGCAATGATGTATGACTAGGCACCGCTCTTTGCTTGTGATGTCATAAATGAGTTATGGACATTCATTACTGACGTAACTTGGAACTTATAGGGTCACACACACAGGATACACTTGGAATAGGAGTTCATTCATTAATATGGTTTAAACTTGATTAATAAAGAGTTAGGTATTCAATTTTGAAAAAACATTGCATGAAAATGACTAACTGGACAAGTGAACTGACCAGTTCAAGTGTTGTACCTACCATTTCAATGTGTCAGGTCAATTGAACCAACATTGACAATTTTGGATAGTGAATCGACCGATTCTGGAGGTGAACCAAATGGCTTTGGTTCATGAAACAATCATCCTAGGTTGTGAATCGAGCGGTTGGTGGATTAATTTGATTGATTCAAGGATTTGTGGTGACATCATATTGTGCATCAAATCTAATATTATCTACCAGTACAATTTTTATTGGGAAACATGATAAAATGATTGGTTCAAGGGTTGAACTGGTCAGTTCACATGTCAACCAATAGGTACACTTCAATTGGGAACCTATCATTTTGCCACTCACAGGTTTAGAAATTGTGAAATTTCGATCCCTTTTGCTCCCACTCAGGCTGGGAACCCTGATCCTGACCCTGACCCTCTTATAAATAGAGGGGTACTAGGAGCTTCTCATACACAACTAAATTTCTTCAGAAAATTGTTTGTCATTTTTTATTTTGGTAACCGAGAGAACCCAAGAAAGTCCTACCCGCTAAAGTGAGGGGTGGTAAGGGAGAACAATTATGGGAGAGCAAGTTGGTGACTAGTACGCCAACATGAGGGGACAACTCCTTCTTGTCCATTCTACTAGAAAGACAAAAGAACCTAGTTATCTGTGTGGATTACTATAGAGGAAAGGAGGTTGTTATTTGTCGCTAGGAGGACAATGTCAACCTGTTGTCTATGGTGATCTACCAGGAGATCGAACAAGCGTTTCAGTGTAATTAGAAGAAAGATACACAACTACTACGAGGGAGTAGTCGTTGGATTTTCTCTAGGACTAGGTATGACCTCATAAACTATCCTTCCCATTACATATTTGTTGATGTGATCCTCTATTAGAGCCAAATATGGCAGTCAATTTTTTTTGTTTCTGCTACCTTTCTGATGCCATAATTCCCTATAGTGGTATCAGAGTCACATCAATTTATTATGTTTTGAGATAATCAATATGATCTGATTTTGATTTTCATCATTTATTTATTGCATACGATGTGAATACTTAAATTGATTAATGTGCATATCTGATTAAAGACCACATATTGTCCCAAACTAATATATATCTAATATGAAATATATGCAATTTACATGTATCACCCTAAAATTGGTTTTGATGGTGAATGTGTAGCATGGTTATGGACAATAACCCAAATATATGTGTGTGGTTGAATGGTTTGTTTGTTCCTATTATATCATAATTTGCATATCGAGCCTCTACCTTCTTCTTCCCAATGTAGAAGTATCATTATTTACTACCTTTGTTACCCTCAATTGTAACTCGAGGTTTCTCATTACCATTTAATAAGTTTAATAGAAATAGGATAATTTCTTTTCTTGCTACAACGAAGATGAAGTTTAGCATCAGGTGATCCTATGGTTTCACATGAAGATCGACCAGCTAGAGGGTCGAGGAGCGTGCATTGTAGGAGGAGTGAACCGACCAATTGGTGAACCCAACCGATCATTTAGAGGTGTCCAAACATCGGTTGGATAGTTCGCCAAATGATCATTTTTTATGACCGACTGACCAGTCAAGAGGTGAGTCGACCAGTTCAAGGGTTGTACCAATCAACCCAGATTTGCAAGCACAGATCTACACCAATAACAAGTTCTTGTATGAGATATAGACCTAGGTGGTAGTAATTTCTTGTGGCTCTAAAGTATTACATAGTATGGTCATAACCATCGTTAATGTTTTATATTGCATTTTACATGTGGGACATAGTATGTATATGATATGTATTATATATATGTGGTGATTGGATAATGTATATGTATCAACATATAAAATCCCTCAATAAAATTTATTAAGACTAAGATGATTTCCATCAGCGACGCACATGAACAATTTGATCGACTAAGTTTGGGCACCCCAAGGGTGGTGTCCCGTCTATCTTGTAGAAGTGTGATGGTAATAATGTGGGCCTGCCAAGTGGGGTGCATTAGTATCGTGTTGTCTTTTTTATCAGGCTTAACTGGGTGTCCTTAAAGAGGTTAAGCATTTAGAGGCATGCAGATGGCTATGGAAAGGAGTCTGTGCATACCATCTGCCCATGAATTGCATAAGATGCAATTGGAAAAAAATTCTACCTTAATGATTGATTAAAAGACGCTGGCATTAGCCAGGTAATAATTGAATTATTTTGGATCTTGGCTCATTAGAAGATTTTTTGCTACAATCTTCTGAATTGATAAATGAGGATTATCAATTTGAAAAATAATGAGAGCAAGAGTTAATTAAAGGTCTATAAACATCATCAAATTTTATACAAGTCAAATCAAATCAAACCAAAATGGGTTTTTGACAAAATTGCATATTCCTCTTGTAGAATCAAATGGGAACACACAACAACATTTTTTCTCTGTGATCGGTCCTTGAGAAGGACAAGTTGAATGGGAATAACTTCCACAACTGGTTTAGGGTGCTAAAAATTGTCCTCACACAGCAGCACAAGCTCTATGTCCTAGAGATACCAAAGCCATAAGAACCTCTTCCCAATGCACCTATGGCTAACAGGGATGTTTACAAGAAGCATATTGAATATCTCACCAATGTCAAGTGCCTAATGTTTTTCTCCATGAACTATGAGTTGCAAAGATAGCATGAGAACATGGATGTTATTGAGATTGTCACATATTTAGAACATGTTCCAAGATCAGGGAAGATAGGAGAGATTTGATGTCTTTAAGGTGTTATTCGAATGTAAAATGGAAGAAGAAGATCCAATAGGTCCCCATGTACACAAGCTCATTGGGTATGTGGAGAACATTTCTAGATTGGGATTCCCCTTGGGTCAAGAATTGACCACTGATGTGATTTTGTAGTCTCTTCTAGAGTCATACAGTCAGTTTTCATGAACTACAACATGAATAACTTTGACAAGTCATTGATAGAGTTACTTGGCATGTTGAGAATAGATTTGGCACAAATGAAGAAAGACAAGCCCAAGTCTGTGATGATGATCAACAAGACAAAAGGAAAGTATAAAGGTAAAGGAAAAGCTAAGAAGAGTTCTAAAGCTGGCCAGAAGCCCAAGTCTTCAGCACTCAAGGCAGAGGGAGGAGTAAATAAGGGAGGTAATTGTCACCAGGTTGTACAGTGGAAATAGAATTGCCCTCTCTATCTGGAAGAATTAAAGAAGAATAAGGAGGGGATAGAAACCTCTGCTTCAGGTATAAACATTATAAGATAAATCTGATTACTTCTTCGTCTTGGGTATGTGATGTTAGATGTAGATCTTACATCTGTTGATGTGTAGGATCTGATAAGAAGTAAAGCATTTATAAAAGGACAAGGAGGGACTAAGTGGATCAGGGGTTGCTACAATTTCAGTCTATATTTAGAATTTATCTTAGCCTAAAGGACATATAATAGAGTCAGATGAACTCTTATTTCATTATGCCAATAATATAAACATTTTACTTTATGCATCTTGGATGGATAAGGATGATTCTAAATAAAGAGTTGTTAATGCTTCTATTTCAAAGATGTGATCTTAAATGGAAATGCCCCAAATGTCTTGTGATATGAAAGAATCAAAAGATAAATGTTTATAGCATAAACACCCAAAAGATTAAAACTCGATTAAATCAAACAATCAATAGCATTGTCGTGTAAAGAACATATATGAGAAATGCATTTCTAGAACATATTGATGTCTATCTAGACTCTTTTGGTTATTGAACCAATAAGAGACATGAAAGTCTTATATATGAGCAACATAAAAAACCACCTCTCACTAGGTGTAGTGGGAGAACAAGTATTTTGTTAGGATTTATAAATAATGATGTATATATACATATAGAATACATGTTAAAGATAACTATTTATACTTCATTCTATTTACTGATGATATGGTGAAATGTATTCAATAAAATACAAATCTCTTGAAGTGTTCAATAAGATTTATATATGAAGTACACAACTTCCTTAAAATATCCACATATTTTGATATGATAAAAGTTGAAATATTTTACAAGAATAGTTTGAGGTCCTTTTGGAGAGACTATGATAATGTATCACAATCAACTCCATTTTAAACATGATGATGTATCGGTAAGAAGGAATCACATCATGATGAGTCATGATATGATTATCGTTTAACCCAATCTTCTTATTTCCTTAAAAGGTGTATGGTTAGCACAAATACAATGTACCATCTTAAATGGTTTAATGTGAGACATGGTATGGGAATGTGTTGATGTGTTTAAAGGATTGAAACTTATATAAGAAAATAGTTCTTGGAAAGGTTTAATCACATAAATGTTAATTGGTGGAATACTACTTATCTCGATCTAATAACAAAATGTGTGTTGGTAGGATAGCTTAAATCTAAAGGAATCAGTGGGAGTAAAGTAGAACTCGAAAATTTGATATCAACAAATAAAATATTGGACTAGAGGAGGTACAATGGGAATTTGGAGAATCAGAAATTGTTGTGGAATCTCAAGTTCCATATGTAACACAAAACTCATAGTTCTATTATTACACATTTGAGGTTAAAAGATTACAAATCCTCTAACTCAGATAAGTTATGAGTTGGTCATAATATGATAAGCCAACAATCAACTAAGAACTATTGAGGGACTAGAGTCTGAGAAATGACTTGAGGCCATTATATCCATATTGGAATCCATGAACATCGACAAGGAATGACCTCGATGGTACCACCTAGAGGGAAAAAACTTGTAAGGTGCAGTAGGGTTTTCAAAAGGAATACCAACATGGATGACATAAAAGGACAAATTGGTTGCAAAGGTTTTCAAATAGTCCAAGGTGTTGAACATGATGAAATCCCTTCACTAATTAACATGTTTACTATTATAGCTTGTCAAAACTGTGTGATTTGGCATATAGAGATGAAACTTCAATCCTGAAAAGGAATAATTGAGAGGACGTGTACATGATACAACTTGAAGGTTTTATAACTCCATTAATGCAAATAAATTCTATAAGGTACAATGTTTAATCTAGAGGTTACACAAGAATATCGGAACTGAAATCTTTGATTTGACAAGATAGTCAAAGAGTTTGACTTGAGTCAAGATAAAAGATGAAATATTTGATATAAAAGATTTAGTGGGAGCATATGAATATTTCACGTATTGATGAGGAATAACACTTCAATACCAAGTATTGAAACCTGGCATGGAAATCACCTTCAGTATGAAGTATTAGGTGAAGCACCCTATGTGATAGGAATTGAGATCTATAGCAATAGTTCTTAAAAGTTTCTAAACCTAAAGTGAGCACATATATTGGCAATATTTTGAAAGAGTTCGTCGTGAAGGATTCAGTGAAAGAGAATTTGTCCATGTAGATGGGATCAGTCTCTCATGAACCATGTGTTCCAATTCTTATGAAGAATGGAAGAGATAGCATATGCACTCACATTTGGATCTATCATCTATGCAATATAATGTACCCATCCCATTGTCTTGTATGTATTGGACATGAAGAGATGATTTTAGTCAAATTCCAATGAGGGTCATTGGAATACCATAAAGAACATCCATTAGTACTTGAGAAGCAATAAATATTACTTATTGCATTATGTTAATAAGGAAGATTTGGGTGTAAAGAGTGATAGCGATGCCAGCTTCTGAGATGACAGAGAATGATCACAATATAAAACTTTGTTTAGTCTTAAAAGAAGAGTTGTGAGTTGGAAAGAGTTCCAACTATAGGCCATTATTTTAACTCTACAATAGAAGCTATATGTCATGGTTTTATGAACACAGGAGTGAGCATTGTATGAATCTAGAAGTTCACATAGATGAACTTGAGATATGTTACAACCATTGATGACACAGTAGAAATACTATGACAATAATGGAGATACTTATTATGCAAGGAATATCAGATGGAATACTATGGCAATTCCATATTATATGAAATATTGTACAATAAAGAGATGTGAAACATGCAATATACTGACTAAAGGCAAGGTGTTGCTAACCCGCTAGATTAGTGCTTGCACAGTAGAAACATGATGTACATGTTTAGATCACCAAGAATGAGATTTGTGGGTGATGTCTCTAAGTGATCTGGGAGTCTACTGGTATCTATGGGCAGAGAGCCAATCATATGATGATTGTGATGGTATATTATGAATAAAAATTTCATTAAAAATAAAGGCAAGCTTTCAATTTATTCTATTTCACTCAATTATGAGATAACGAGGAAACATAATGAATGTCTAAAGAATGACATTACTCAATGACATATGTCTTCAAGTGTGTGACCTGAACAATGAGATCATATTGATGTTAAGAGTATGAACATTCTTGTTATGTTCCTAGTTAGATGTTATTGTGGAAGGTAGATAGACAACAATAATGCATAAGACTAGAGAGTGGGTTGTTTGATGAAAGAATCTCATCCGTCATGATATGTGATATCAAACCAAGCACATAGATTCTTGTTATAGAATAGTGTATCGGATAGACCCACCTTAAGAGTGGCGCATGGGAACCATAATTGGTGGTCATCCATCTCTCATAGTGAAGGTGGTGACTGTAGTTCTTAAACCTAAAATCACTACACGCATCACTTGTCATTCAGTGTATTTTGACATCATCCAACGTAATCCTGATTAAAGGTTGCCATAAAGGTGATGTCTGGATACACTGTGACACATGGGGATGATTGTGAGTGATGTAGATGACATTTGTCCCTCCTATAGGAATTTGATATCTTAGACACTTGATAAGTGAGACTGAGAAAATCATGTGCATGCACATGTGAATCAATATATTATATTGAGGTCACATTTATCTCAGACAATATGCTCTAGTTCAAGAAAAATGGATTGAACATTAAAAGGATTATGATTCCATGCCTCGAGTTCAATCTGGATATCAGAGACAAAGGAATTATACAATCACTATAACACCTAGAGATTGTATATTGAAGTTGTTCTCCAACTTTCCAATTACTTGCGTAGCAATGATGTATAACTAGGCACCGCTCTTTGCTTGTCATGTCATAAATGAGTTATGAGTTATGGACATTCACTTCCAATGTAACTTGGAACCTATAGGATTACACACATAGGGTGCACTTGGAATAGGAGTTCATTAATGAATATGGTTTAAATTTGACTACTAAAGAGTTAAGTATTCAATTTAAACAATGTTGGTAGAAATTTACTGACTGGACAAGTGAATAGGCCAGTTCAAGTGTTGAATCGATCATTTCAATGTGTCAGGCCATTTGAACCAATGTTGGAAATTCTAGATAGTGAACCAACTGATTCAGGAAGTGAAGTGATCAGCTCAGGTCCATGAACCGATCGGCTCAGGTTGTAAACTGAGTGGTTGGTGGTTCAATTTGATTGATTCAAGGATTTGTGTTGAACTCATGTTGTGCAGTAAATTAGATATGAATTTCCAATACAATTGCGATTGGGAAACATGATGAAACGACTGGTTCAAGGTTTGAACTGATTGGTTCACATGCCAACCAATCGGTTCACCTATGAACTAATCATTTTTCTACTGGCATGTTGAGAAAATTTGTGAATTCTAGTATCTTTCACTCCCGCTAAGACTGGAAACCTAGAGCATGACCCTCCTATAAATAGAGGGGTAATGGGGGATTCTCAAACACAACTCAACTGCCTTTGACAATTGTTTGTCTTCTCTAGTTGTGGTAACTGAGAGAACCCGAGCAAGTCTTACTAGCTAAAGGGAGGGATAGTAATGGAGAACAACTGTAGAAGAGAATGTTGGTGACTAGTATGCCAACGTGAGCGGACAACTCCTTCTTGTCCATTCTACAAGAATGACAACAATTCTTAGTGGTCTGTGTGGACTACTATAGAGGTGAGGAGGCTAGTCTCTGTCACTAGGAGGACAACGTCAACCTACTGTCTGTGGTGATTAACCAGGAGGCTGACACAGACGTTGTTCAAGTGCAACTAGAAGAAATTAAGTTGTACAACTTCAATGAGGGAATTGTTGATGTACTTTCTCCAAGGCCAGGTAACCTCGTAAATCATCCTTCCCATTACATAGTTGTTGATGTGATCATTTGTTAAAGGGGAATATGGCAGTAATTTTTTTGTTTCCACTACCTATCTGATTCCATATTTCCTTATAATGGTTTCCAATATAAATCATATAGGATAAAACCCTAAATCATCATCAAAAGGTTTAATTGGTTATTAACAAAAATCCAATAGGTAAGATTCATGATATATTCAACAAGATGATGAAAAAGTTAAGATAGTAGTGTTTAGCGTTCCCCAATTTTAGAAAGGGTAAATTAGGATTTGATAAACATTAGCATCAATCATCACAACATTAAGGTTAGAGACCAAATTGAAGTCCATATTAATTCCATGTATTAAACATTATCTAGAGAATGAGGGTGGATTTGGACATTAAAATTAGGATTTTCCTCAAGATTAGCTATGGCTGTTTTGTCAAGATTTAGAGTTACATGAGTATAATCAAAGTCTATTTTAGGGTGTTAGAGTCATAAACATTTTGGTGAAGTAGTATATAAATTAGATAATGACAAGCTTGAAAGGATACAAATAGAATTACAATGACAATCATCCCGTAGAACCACATTTTAAATAATCCTCATGATTTTCTTATAAAATAGATGATTTTCTTGTAATTTTTGGATTTGGAAGCAAAAGTTATGATTTTTACAAACTTGTAGTGAAAATAATAGAGAGGAAACAGGACTTGACACTGGGTCAGCCCCGTCCGCCTGACTCTTGACAAAGATCAAGAGTCAGAGTGTAACGTCCCAAGATTTGAGGCCTCAGATAAAATTACATTAAAAGAAATGATTGGAATACCCATATTACCAAGGTGTATCATTAACCAGCTCTATGGGTGGATGATTCGTAGCTGGTGGCCAAAGGGGGAGCTGCAATGTTCACTGTTGGTTGGCGGTCTGTTCCTGGCCCGGTTTGCTTGCGAGGAGGACTTGAGGGTAGCCTTGGACAAGGGCCCGTGGTTTTTTGATCGAAAGTTGGTGATCACAAGACAGTGGACTCCAGAGGCGGATATTAGGCGGGCCTCCCTAACTTCAGCGCCCGTCTGGATCACCCTTCCGGAGGTCGGACACCAATGGTCGAGGAGGGCCATCACCATCATCTCCCGTGGAGTGGGCGAGCCCAGAGTCATCGACTTCCATACCGAAGGGTGATATGAAGGCACTGCTCATGTCTGCGTGGAGATTAGGGCGGATCGCAAGCCGTCTGAGGTTGTGATGGTTGAAATGCCTGATGGGAAAGAGCTCGAGTTCAAGGTGGTTTTCGATACCCTACCACAGCTTTGTAGCGATTGCAAAGTGTTTGTCCATTTTACCAGTGAGTGCCCTGGTGAAAGAGCGGTGCTCCCTACACCCCCACTTGCTCGGGCAAGTGAGAGTAGAAGACTTGAGCTTGCCAAGCGTGGGAGATCTAAAAGACCCTTTTACAGGGGTAAAGGGAACAATACCATTTCTGTGACGGGCAAGTCTATGACGAATGTGTTGACGGAGGGTGTTGTACCCTCCTCTAAAGTGATCGAGATCACTGGATCCATATCTGCTGTGGGGGAGCCGTTGTTGGAGATCGGTGAGCCTCAAGCAGTGGCGACTGAGGGCAATGGGCAGGGGACGGGGACGGTCCTTGAAGGTGTAGATACTCCAGTGGCCGCTGATTCTGAGATCGCCGGACAAGAAAAAGAGGTTAGTCGGGAAACTGGTCAGACTCAAGCAGAAGGGGAGGTCGTCGAACACTCTGTGAATCCTTTTCAAGTGTTGGAAGATCAAGAATCAGAGGAGGTAGCTATACAGAATGCCAATAGAGCGAGCACAAGGAACCGGAGTGGTGCTGAGAAGACGCAAAGAGGGAGAGGTAGGGGTAGAGGTAGAGTCAGTGGACGTGGTAGCTTTCCTGTGATAGGGGAGGTGGTTACTGGTGTCCAATGACCCTACTGATATGGAATGTGAGGGGTGCTTCACATCCTGGGAAGCAAGCAACCCTCAGACACATCATCTAGGAAAGAAAGGCATCACTGGTGATTTGTTTGGAAACAAGGATCCGAAGAGAAGTGGCAGAGAGAGTTAAAGGCATGTTCCCTGGTGGTTGGGGCTGTTGCTCAAATTTAAATAGCATTGAAGGAGGTAAGATTGCGGTTGGGTGGAATCCTTTCATTTGGGATGTGTAGTCGATCTTTGAGAGTGACCAGATGATAACTGTCAGTTGCATCAACACTGGTGGTTTTCATTGTGCGCTTTCTACAGTGTATGGTTCAAATTCAGAGGTGGACAGGAGAAGGCTATGGGACTTCTTAGTTCAATCTACTCAACAAGCTCTCCCTCAGTTGGTTGTAGGGGACTTCAATCAAGTAAGGAAGGCGAGAGAGAAATGGGGCGGGCTACCGGTACCTGAATCTGCCCTGAACAGATTCAATGATGTTGTTGATGCTGCTAATCTGTTTGAAATAAATATGAGTGGTGGTTTGATCACTTGGCACAATAAAGGGAACCCGATCAGACGTATTTCCAGTAATCTGGACCGTGGTTTAGTAAACGAGGCTTGGTTAGATATCTTTCCAGAGGCTGCTCTCAAGCTGGGGGGTCACCCTAATAGTAACCACTCGTGGATGGAGGTCCATCTTACAAAACAACATCAAGCTAATCGGGCGTTTAGATTCCTAAATCACTGGCTTGTGTGGCCCTCGTTCGAGGAAGTGGTCAGAAACAGTTAGAATGATAATGTGGTTGGCAATCCTCTCTTCGTGGTGGCGAATAAACTGAAAAGGGTTAAATTAGCCCTGAAGGCTTGGTCCAACAATCTGGTTGATTTACCTAACTTGATCAAATAGGGTAGAGATGAGTTTGACAGAGACGCAGCCGAGTTAAGGATGCATCTGGTTGACCCCGGATGTATGGAAGCGGAGAACAAATCAGGCAAAAGAGTTACCCAACTTGAAAAAGCTCATGAAATAGTTGGTTGGCAGAGGAGCAGGATGAAGTGGCTTAAAGATGGTGATTACAACTCAAAGACCTACCATGCAGCGATCAAAAGAAATAACATGAAGGATCACATTAATAACATGATTGATGATAATGGTAATCTTGTGGATGAAGTGGCTAAAGTGGAGGAGATGGATGTCGGGTTCTTCACCGAGCTGTATAATAGAGGCGGGAGTGATAATCACAATAGGGTGTCCTTGCTGGATAAGAAGGTTACCGATGATATGAATAGAGATCTGCTCAAGCTGGCGTCTGATGAGGAAATAAAAATTTGCACTTTCTCCATAGGCGCTTCAAAAGCCCCGGGACCGGATGGGTTCAATGCTAAATTTTTTCAAAGCTGTTGGCATATTATTTGCAGGGATGTATGTAATGCAGTGAGATGGTTCTTAGTCAGTGGGAGAATGGTGCGCCAAGTCAATCACTCGTTCATCAGGTTGATTCCTAAGAAGTCAGGTGCGGCTGCTATGAATGATTTCAGGCCAATTCCTTGTTGTTCGGTGATTTATAAAATCATATCCAAGTTGTTGGCTAGACGTATGAAGAATATCCTCCCTATCATCATATCCCCTAACCAGGCTACCTTTGTGAAGGGCAGAGCTCTTCATGATAATGCCCTCCTTGCTACTGAGTTCCTACGTGAGTTTCAAATTAAAGGTTGCACCAAGCAGGCGTGTATTAAATTAGATATCTCGAAGGCGTATGACCATGTATCTTGGAAGGGGTTGTGGTGCACTATGGAGACTTTGGGTTTCTCTAACAGATTCATTAATATCCTTATGCAGTGCGTACAGACTACTTCTTTCTCTGTGCTCGTCAATGGCGTACCCAAAGGCTTGTTCAGAGCCTCTAATGGCCTAAGGCAGGGGGGTCCGCTTTCACCCTTGCTTTTCACAATCATTATGGAGAACCTCTCCTATTTTGCCCGCAAAGCCAAAGAGGAGGGGGCTATTAAACCTTATAAGGTGTGTGGTACCAAGGTCTTAAACCATATGATATTTGATGATGATCTAATGTTCTTCGTTGTTGCTCATGCGAAAATCTTCAGAGGGGTCAGAGCTGTGTTGGAAAGATTTGCGAATATGTCTTGCTTATATATCAGTGACATTAAGTCACAGGTGTTTCTATCCAAATCTTGTGATTCAAGGAGAGGTCGTCTCAAGGCTTCTATTCAGTTGGATTTTGGGTCATTCCCTACCAGGTACTTAGGTATTCCCATCTCTGGGGGGGCTGGGAGGGGATCTAATTTCAACATGTGTTTGGAAGATCTTCGGCTTAAGGTGGATAAATGGGTTGGTCTTAAAATTTCCATGGCTGGGAGAGTTGTGCTTATTAAAACAGTGTTGCAGAATATGATTGGCTTTTGGTGTAGATTGACTTATATCCCGGAGTTTATTCTGGGGAGATTTAGATCTACTATGGCAAGTTTTCTGTGGAGTGGTGGGCACCATGCTATTGCTTGGGCTGATGTTGCTCATCTGAGGCAGGGGGTGGGCTTGGTTTGATGGATCCTTCTGACATTATGTGGGAAGCCACTGCAAAAAGAATCTATAATTTCTTGATGGAACCGAATAGTTTTTGGAGCACTTGGATGAGAACCCGGTATGGTCCTTTCCTTGATAGTGGAGTCGATGGTGTGGTTGGCTGTTCTAGGATCTGGCGGAGCATGTGCGAGATCTGGGGTAGCTGCATAAATAACTACAAGGAGATTGAGGGGAACTGGAAGTTGGTTGCGGGGGGTAAACCTTGGCGGCTGAATCGTAACCAGCCTCAAGTTCCTTGGGATCAGCTGATATGGAGCAAAATCCACTGCCCAAAGTGGAGTTTCTGCACTTGTAGAGCTATTTTTGGTAGCCTCCCTACTAAGGACAGGCTGAGTAAATGGGGAGCTATTTTGGAACCTGGTTGTGTTCTTTGCCGGCAGGAAAATGAAACACATGAGCATATTTTCTTTGAGTGTGTGTACACTAAATACCTATGGACTCGTTGCTGCCTCATGCTCATGTGGGGTGGTACTCCAATCCCTAATCTTCAGTCTTCCCTGATAGGGATTTTACAAAGGACTAAAGGTGATAGACATATGAGAAAATTTGCGGGCCTCGTGTGGTCTAGCCTGATTTTTCTTATTTGGCAGGAGAGAAACAATAGGATCCATGGCAAAAGGGGTAAGGATAAGTTCCACCTTTTTGATGACATTGTAAATAACTTGGCTTGGTTTTGTAAAGTGAACCCGGGTACCTTGCTTAAGGTCAAAACCGCGGTCAGGTTGATGTGGGGTCTAGCTTGACCGTGTATAGTATACGGAGTGTGTTATACTCCTATACACTCTTTTGTAGCTCTTTTGATGGTTAGTAATATTTTACCTTATCCAAAAAAAAAGGTGCACCTCCTTTTTGAGGAAGTCATCACTAAGAACTTCAAAGTTAAGTGTGTTTAGCTTGGAGTAATACTAGGATGGGTGACATTTGGGAATTTGATTGTGGCTTGCATGTGAATGAGAACAAAGTGTGTAGTTACGGCCAGTGGTGATTTTTTTGTGGGTCCATGAGTCATTCTTGAAACTATACTAGAGCATTGGGAAATGGGATCAGGCTTTACAAATGGTATCTGATCCATACTCCTCCAGTAGGTGAGGCCCACATGGGAAAGAGGCATGCTATTATTGAGCCATGTGGTCCAGGCATGTTGGAAATGGTTGTCCATGGTGATGTAGCCACCCTTGCTTTGGTAGTCATGATCGGGAGTTTGGTGTCCATGGACCATTTTAGCTCTACAATGAAATGGGGAAATATTATGAGGATGTATAGTTGAGCCTTGATGATGATGTCAAGAGTCTAGGTGGGGGAGATTGTTACATTGATGCGATGAGTTTGAGTCGCATTTATAGACCTGTTTGATATGTGTTTTATGCTTTTATTAATCATTTTTATGGTTAATGTTGCATAATTCATCCACTTTGGTCTTTGCTACTATTTTATGTCAAATCCCTTTTATTTCATCATTTTGAGCATTAATTGTCAAAATATTATTATTTGTGTGAATTTATGTGATCTTGTGTTTGAATTTCAGGACAAACGAGTATTCGCTTCCACGGAAGTCGATACCATCGACATGATTACAGGTTGCCAGCCGAAAGGAGCAGCAAAGTGTCGATACTATCGACAGGGATGTTCATGGTATTTCATGGTATCGAGTCACCTTCAGGTTGTTGGCGAAGAAGCAGTCGATAGTATCGACACCAAGTCGATACCATCGACGCATGGAGGCTACAGCGACACAAAACGACAAAACCGTCGCAACAGGATAGTCGATACCATCGACCCGCATGGATGGTATCGAGACTACATCAGGCATTCGAACAAAAAGAAAGAAGGGTTGTCGCTACCACACTGGGTCGATACCATCGACCCGCGTCGATGGTATCGACACCGTCAGATATGCGTTTGATTCAGATTGATCCCAATCGAACGGTCGTGGTTAATTAGCAACCTAATGAGGGAATTAAACCTAATGACGGCCGTCCAGGCCAGGGGATCATCGGGGGATCCATTGCACGAGTATCGAGGAGCAGGAGAGAAGAGAACGGAGGCCAGAAGCTCATACCAGTTGATTCGGACACCGCAGAAGACGGATTTCACCACCGAAAGGCGGGAGAGCACGTGTTCTACGCAAAGGATCAACCGGTTCTTCTCCATTCAGGGGTTTCACCTCTCAATTCACGTTTTCCACATGATTTCCCCTATCTCTACCTTGTACTTGTTTGAGATGAACATGCGGGGCTAATCCCCTTCATCTTTAGGACCGGGAGTAGCCCGGGAATTCATTGTATGATAGTTTTATAATAGTAATTCATATTTTATCTCTTAAATCCGTGGTATAGTTTCGTTTTCTCCATATATTGTTATGCTTGATCACCATAATAATAACCTAATGCCTTTAATCACTTTGAAAGAAGGATTAACGGCTGAAAAGAGATGAAATCTACATTAATCGATAAATCCCTTGACCAAGGTGGTGTAAAATTAATGGTGGATACTGAGAGATCGTTCATAATGCACCTAGTTTAGGGTATAGGTTACTACGACCGTGGAACCGACCTAAACCTAGGTAGTGAATTGCACCACGACAGTGGGTAATTCTGTTTTCAGGCCACTACCCGGATAGAGAGATAAAATTGAGGCATTATATAAAATCTAATACAATGAAAACCCGCGGTGAAACCGCAATCCTAAAGATACCCTTTTGAATTGATTAAATTAACATTTAATCGATCGTTTGTTTTGTTTTTGTTTTTTGTTTTCTTTTAATTTTAACAACAACCCTCATTTTGTTATTCGGCTTAGCTGATCGCAAATAGTTAGTAGAAGTCTCCAACAATTCCGAGTATCCCTGTGTTTGACTCGGGCCTCACAAAGGCATGTACTACTCGACGCGTTCACTTGCGTTTTAGCGCACAGTAAAATTGCATCAAGTTTTTGGCGCCGTTGCCGGGGATACGGCGAAATGTTGGCACTTTGAGTGCTACGAGCGGCCACTCTAGGCCACAATTTTTTTTTATTTTGAAACAACTTCAAATGTTTTCTTTCTATTGTTCGTTAATTTTTATTCTCGTCAAAGCACTGTACTGAACTAAATTTTCCTATTTAGGTATGTTGCATGGTGCAGACGCGTAGTACTGACTACGTGAATCCTGCACCCGAGGTTCCGCTGCCGGGACATGAGGACGAGGATTATCACGAGCAAGAGCAACAAGAAGAGGTAGATTCCGAACTTGAACAGGAAGAGATGGCCGAGCCACAAACTATATGGGAGAAGATCAAGGCTTCTTCCTCATCAGCTTCCAAAGGGCCTATAAAGAATCAGGCAATCAACATACCTACATATAAGATTGATCTGGCATTGATAAATCTGGTGAAGTCGAATGCTTTTCATGGGCTTAAGAATGAGGATCCCATCGCTCACATCAGCCAGTTTATTGAGAACTGTGACATGGTAAAAATTGATAGGTTTCCACAGGATGCACTGTATCTCAAGCTTTTCCCGAGTTCATTGGCGGGAGCGGCACGAGAGTGGTTACATAATTTAGATGATGAGTTCGTGGAGTCATGGGACCAGATGGTGGAGGTCTTCTTTGAGAGGTTCTTCCCTCCTAAGAAGACTAACGACATGATCCAGAAGATTCATAATTTTACCCAACAGGCCGGTGAGACATATTCTGAGACTTGGGAGAGATTTCAGGTCATGCTGAGGAGGTGCCCGCATCACGGGCTGGATAAAGAGATGCAGGTGAAGATCTTCTATTTTGCTCTCTCCGAGCATGATAGGAGTAATCTGGATTCCGCTGGGTCAGGATTTTTTCTGAACAATACAGACACCAGATGTTGGGAGATACTAAAGAATATGGCTAGAAAGCAGTCATGGGGTGAGAGAGAAAGAGTCCCGGTAGAGAAAGTTCGAGTAGCAGGTGAGTCCAAGGCAATGAAAGAGTTGAATGAGAAGATGGATCTTCTCGCAAAGAAGCTACTGGAAAAGGAGGATAATGAGTCCAGGGATGAGGCTCAAGTCAAATACATGAGACAACAGCAAGGTTATAGGAACAATGATTATTCATGGAGAATAGACAAAAAGTTCTCGTGGAAGGATCCAAACAATTTTCTGCAGGATCCGGATGCCAAGCCCTCGCCAGTCGCAGAAGACAAGAGCACGGAGCTGCTCAATCAGGTTATAAAGCAAAATCAAGAGCTAATGAATACATTTGGCCAGCAAACCAAGCAGCAAGGAGAGTACATGAATCAATTCGGGCAAACATTGTAGAGCCATGGGGCTCAAATGAGGACCATTGAGACATCCATGGCACAGATGGCAGCCGAGATCGCCAGTTTGAAGAAACTGGCACATCCAGGTTTTCCGGGGAATACCAATGTTCCCGGGGGAAACCATCAGGCAAAGGCTATTCTGCTTAGAAGCGGCAAGAAAGTGTTGAATCCAAGAGCTGAGGAAACAAGCACACCACAAGCTGAAGTAGAAGTTGAAACCAATGAGGAGCAGCCCGCACCAGTCACAGGGCAGGTTGAGGACACAGCCGTGGATGATACTGAAGAACAGGTTGCAGAGGAGGAACCTCAGAAAAAGACACCTTATGTGCCACCTCATCAAAGGGCACAAGCTGTTCCGGTCCCGTATCCAAACAGTGCTAAGGCAAGGAAGGCAGATGCGCAGTTTAAGAAGTTCTTGGACAGTTTTAGGAAGCTTTCAGTCAATATCCCTTTACTGGAAGCCATTGAGCAAATTCCTTCATACGGGAAGTTTCTAAAAGACGTCATTACTAAGAAGAGGAAAATTCTGGATACAGAGGTCGTAGTGCTAAAGGAGCAAGTGAGTGCCTTCATCATGGGCACTTTGCCGCCAAAGAGGCAAGATCCAGGGTGCTTTAACATTTCTTGTTATATTGGGAAGGTTAAATTCGGTGAAGCGCTATGTGACTCAACTTGATGCCCCTTTCGACATTCAAAAAGCTGGGATTGAAGGAGTCACGGCCAAGCAATATGACGATTCAATTGGCGGATAACTCTGTGGTGAAGCCTTATGGAATCTGTGAAGATGTGTTAGTAAAGGTGGATAGGTTTGTCTTTCTGGCAGATTTTGTAGTCATGGAGATGCAGGATGAACATGGCAACGAGCTATTACTTGGACGTCCCTTCCAAGCTACAGCCGACATGATCTTAGAGATGGGGAGAGGTCGCTTGACCTTGGGCATAGCCAATGACCGTTTTGAGATGGTCATGCCTTCTAGTACTGCGTCATCTAAAGCAAAGGAACAATGCAATATGGTAAAACATCTGGATTGTAATATTTCACTCTACCTTGGGAAGCCATTTCTGGACATGGCTCATGTGATGAGCAAGGTAGACAATGGAACTTTGGCTGTGGATATCATGGAGCAGACCAAAGTAGTTTCTCTGTGCAAAGCTGTGGGATTCCCTAATGATGAGAATGAGGACATTCCGCTTTCTATGGATGATGATGTGATTGCTATTTCTGTTTCTGATGCATACCTAGAATTACCGTTGGAGGTGTGCTTGTTAAATATTACACACAATTGGATGCGGAGCAAATCACTCAAGGAGTGTGCTAAAATGCTTCAGATGCTTCCATGCTTCTATGCGAGGCATTATGAAGATTTAGGTGAACTGCCCCCGCCGCTTCAATCATCTCTTATAAGCCCGCCAGATCTGGAATTAAAGTCGCTGCCCCCGCATCTCAAATATGTCTTTCTAGCTGAGGAAGATAAGTTACCAGTGATCATCTCTGCTTATTTGAGTGCGGATGAGGAGGAACAATTGTTGATAGTGCTGAAGAACCACCGGGGAGCTTTTGGGTGGTCCATTGCAGATATTAAGGGGATTTCCCCTACTCTATGTCAGCACAAGATTCGGCTCGAGGAGGGAGCCAAGCCCGTGATTCAACCTCAACGACGTCTCAATCCAAGCATGATGGAGGTTGTGAAGAAGGATTTCATTAAACTTCTTCCTGTAGGTATCATTTACGCCATATCATACTCGACATGGATGAGTCCCACACAGGTAGTCCCTAAGAAGGGGGGAATTATTGTCACCCAAAATATGCTAAATGAACCTGTCACCACCCGATTGGTAACCGGGTGGCGAGTTTGTATTGATTACCGCCGTTTGAACGCCGCCACGCTAAAGGATCACTTTCCTTTACCTTTCATTGATCAAATTCTAGAGCGTCTTGCCGGTCGATCGCACTTCTGTTTTCTAGACGGATACTCGGGGTACAACCAGATCTCGATTGATCCTTTGGATCAAGAGAAATCTACGTTCACTTGTCCCTATGGGACTTTTTCTTACCGTCGAATGCCGTTTGGTTTATGCAATCCACCGGCGACGTTTCAGCGTTGTATGCTCGCCATATTTTCTGACATGGTAGAGCGTTGTCTCGAGGTTTTTATGGATGACTTTTCAGTGTATGGTGCATCGTTTGATTAGACAAAGTTTTACAGCGTTGTGAGGACACACATTTGGTCCTCAACTGGGAGAAATGTCACATGATGGTGACTGAGGGGATAGTGCTAGGACACAAGGTGTCTAGCAAGGGTTTAGAGGTGGATCCGGTCAAAATTGAGGTCATTTCCAAGTTGCCCCCACCAAATTGTGTTAAAGGGGTAAGAAGTTTCCTAGGACATGCTGGGTTCTATCGGCGATTTATAAAAGATTTTTCTAAAATCGCAAAACCTCTATCTGAGCTTTCGGAGAAAGACGATGTATTTGATTTCAATGATAAGTGTCTACATGCGTTCGACGTGTTAAAAAAAACTAATTTCCGCATCGGTTGTTCAAATGCCGGATTGGAAGAAACCGTTCGAACTAATGTGTGACGCTTGGACTTTGCGGTAGGAGCCGTGTTGGGGCAGCAGGTGGACAATAAGCCCGCCGTGATTTTCTACACTTCAAAGACTTTGAATGATGCCCAATTGAATTATACAACTACTGAAAAAGAATTACTCGCTGTTGTGTTCGCTTTTGAAAAATTCCGGCAGTACTCAGTTGGATCTAAAGTAGTTGTATGGACTGACCATGCCGCAATCAAATACCTAATGGAGAAAAAAGACGCAAAGCCTAGACTCATTAGGTGGATTTTGCTCTTACAAGAATTTGACATCGAAATCAAGGATAAATCTGGGATTGAAAATGTTGTTGCTGATCATTTGTCTAGGTTAGAAAGGGTGGATGAAAAAGATTTATATATACCCATAACCGAGACGTTTCCGGATGAACAGATTTTGAAAATTACTTCTAAGGATCCTTGGTTCGCTGAGATTGTAAACTATTTGGCTTGCGGGATCATCCCGGAAGATTGGTCATATCAGGAGAAGAAAAGATTTTTCCATTCTTTGAGATATTATTTTTGGGATGATCCAATTCTTCTTAAGCAATGCAGGGACGATATCCTACGTAGGTGTGTGCCTGAGGTGGAGTACGAGAGCGTTCTCTGTCATTGCCACGCATCACCTACAGGAGGATACCACGCAAGCTCGCGCACGGCAGCTAAGGTTTTGGAAAGCGGCCTTTATTGGCCAACTTTGTTTCGAGATGCCTATGCGTTTGTGAGGCAATGTGATTCTTGCCAACGAGCAGGTAATATCTCAAAGCGACAGGAGATGCCCCTGAATGTGTTTCAGGAAGTGGAGGTATTTGATTTGTGGGGCATAGATTTCATGGGACCCTTTGTGTCCTCAAACTACAATTTATATATTTTGTTAGCAGCTGATTATGTGTCGAAGTGGGTGGAAGCAATACCCACAAGGACTAACAATTCCACTGTAGTGTGCAGGTTTGTGAAAGAAAACATTTTCTGTAGGTTTGGGGTACCCCGAATGATAATCAGTGATGGGGGTACGCATTTTAGGAATCAGAAGTTCTCGACTTTATTGAAGAAATATGGGGTCAAGCACAACATAGGTACCCCATATCACCCGCAGACCCAAGGGCAGGTGGAAGTCTCCAATCGCGAAATTAAGACGATTTTAGAGCGTACGGTGGCATCCACGAGGAAGAACTGGAGTGCCCTATTACCGGATGCACTGTGGGCTTACAGGACGGCTTACAAAACACCTATAGGCACCACGCCTTTTAGGTTGACGTACGGTCGGGCTTGTCACCTACCGGTAGAGCTGGAGCACAAGGCCCATTGGGCACTTAGAAGGCTCAATTTGAGTTATGATGGAGCGGGGAGAAAGAGAATGCTTGAATTGAATGAGCTGGATGAGCTGCGGATGACGGCATATGAGAACGCATGGATATACAAAGAGCGCACAAAGCCGATCCACGATCGCCACATCCAGTTGCACACGTTCAAGAAAGGAGATAGTGTTTTGCTGTTCAATTCACGACTCAAGTTGCATCCTGGGAAGCTCAAATCCCGGTGGAGTGGACCGTTCATGGTAGAAGAGGTCAAACCACACGGCACGATCTTAGTGCGTGATGGTGATACCACGTTTTTAGTGAATGGACAAATATTGAAGCTCTACTTTGGTGAAAATTACAAGAGGAAGGTGAATGAGGTCAAACTCATTTCACTTTCGGATGAATGAGGTGCCCGAAAGCCATCTAGCCTAAGACGTTAAATAAGGGCGCTTGTTGGGAGGCAACCCAACCATCTGTACATTAGGATAGTTCATGTACAATCGTAGGTTGATTTGTTTTAGTTCAATTTTTAGTGTAAAAAAGATACCGTGATCGGTTTGTTATTTGTGCAGGCTGAGGCAGAGTCGATACCATCGACATACTGGTCGATGGTATCGACCGGGTTACAGGTTGACGAATGCAGATTTTGCTCTGCGTCGATACCATCGATGGCCTCATCGATGGTATCGACCTACCTACAGGCAGGTCGCGAACGTGGAGTCGATGGTATCGAGATAGCCGTCGATGCCATTGATATCTCTGAAGATTTACAGACAAAATCAACTCAGGAAAGTCGATACCATCGACGGCATGGTCGATGGTATCGACACGGCTACAGGTTGAGATGCAAAGCGGAGGTGTTGCAACAAAGACAAGTCGATACCATCGACCCTCGTCGATGGTATCGACCATCCACGTCACCGATCCGCTCAAACAAATCAACAGAGGTCGCGGCTTCCACATCATCGATCCGGGTGTAGCGTCGATACCATCGACCCATGTCGATGGTATCGACACGTCAGCGATTCGGGTTTCAAGATCCAGCCATCGACGACCGTCGATACTCGCGATGGGGGAGGATAGCAGCGAAACGTGTCGATACCAATGACTCGCGTCGATGGTATCGACGGGCTAACACTGGCGCTGGCCAAGTCTATTTAAGGAGATTCATTACGTCAGTTGACGTCACACCTTCAGAGTGATCTCCCTCCCTTGTGTCGAGCAACCCCCCGAGCCATCCAAGTCGACGACGAGCAGCACCGAGCGAAGATCTTCATCGAGCGGAGATTTGATTCTCCAATATTCACCGAGCTCTTTCTCTAATCCCTTTTCTCTCGCAACCATGGTGCACGTCGCTGGAGCGTCATCCTCTTGCACGAATCCGATGGATGACACGGAGTTCGTGCCACCTCCTCCCGCGTCGGTATCACGCCCGTGCATGATCCACCCATCTTCGGAGGTGAAGAAGATCTACGACGAGATCTTGAAGAGGAAGATTGAGCCTACCCGGTATGTGGACCGGGAGATGATCTGGAATCTCGGATTTGAGACCAACTTGGCCTACGTTCTTCAGGGGCAGGCGAAATGCACAATCCGGAGGCCCGATGAGTTGCAATACCATGCTGATGGCCAGCCGTTTTTCGGCGAGTGGCCAACCTATAAAGAGTTGGTGGCGGAGTTCATGGCGTCACTTGACGTTTGCGTCATGCCAAACGACGTCGTCGCCACCGATCGTGAGTGGATCAAGGGCCGGGTGTCTTTCTGGCTGTTCAACATCGACTACAACATCACTCTCCGGTAGTTCAACACAATATTCAACTGGAACCATTCTCAGTACGACCACCGGCGACCAGACAACCGCACCGATTAAGACAAAATCTTCACCGAGCTGGTGACGGTGCCGGTGGGCAAGTCCGTGAGCTACCACAATGCTGCGGTAGCAGATTTCGAGCACCCATTCATCTGGGTACTACACCAGATGTTGAGTTCTACACTTTTTGCTCGTGGCGATCTGGCGCTGAGCAAATTCCAGGAGATGGATCTTTTCTTCTTATATCAGCTCCTGAAGTGCCAAGAATGCAACTGGGGCACTTTCTTCCTGCAGCGGGTTCTAGTGGTGAAGAGGAGTAGGAGGAAGGCCCCGATTCATTTCGGCGGGCTCATCACCAAGTTGGCACATTACCTCGGGCTCAACTTCTCCACCATGACCCCGCTTTCCACAAAGAGCAAGGTGAACGTGCAACATCTGCACCGTTCTAACCTTATTCTTCTACGGGATGGTTTGGCGTATGCACACTGCCACGTCAACCACGCCTATCAGGAGTGCACGCTGCCTGATCCTGTCTTCAACATCGAGGGGGCACAACACTTCTGATGGCCAATCATAGCCATCGACTCCGATGAAGAAGAAGGCGGCCACGACGGCGGCGACGACGGACATGACGGCGAGGTTGAGGAGGAAGAGGAGGCCTTTACACCTCTTCGTTCATGAGTGGCACCCCGGAAGCGTCCTCGGATGCATCCGGGTGCATCTTCATCATCACAGCCTACGCCGCCTCCACCACAGCCCTCGCAGCCAAGCGAGGATGCCTATTCCATGCAAGGCATGTACACTATGCTGCAATATATCCACCAGACACAGTAGCAGCATATGGGAGTGTATGCCGGTATTCAAGACACTATGAACCGGATACTGGATAACCAAAGGGCGATGTTCGAGAATGAACGTCTTCTCCTCAAAAACCAACAACAGATACATAATCGGTTTCAACGGATGGAGATGCAGCAGGAGCCCTTCTGCGACCATTATTGGAGCCAGAGTTACTTTGGAGGCTATCCACAACCTCCACCTAGGGCCCAGTTTGATCCAAGCTTCCAGGGGGAGTATCCTTCTTGGGACCCTACGGCTCCGCAGTACCCGCCTCCACCACCACAGGAGTGATCCGGTATCACTGTTCCAATCTTTAAGTTTGTTTTTTACTATGAGGCCATAGTCAAATTCAAGCTTAGGGGGGGGGTAGTTGGAACAGCTTTATATTTTATTGTTTTTAGTTTTTAGCATTATTGCTTTTGTTCTTGTTATTTGTTTCTTGCAATTTTAGCTTTTGTAGGATCCACATGCTATCTAGTGTAATCGTGGATGTCATAAAGTTGTGTCATCTCATCAATAGTGCATGGGAAAATCAAGGGAAGTTTAAATTTTTGTGTGTTTGGAAAGCTTGTCTTGTTTAACCTTGGGCACATATCCTATGAAAATGATTGGTTTTGTCAACTTTAAAACAAAATTTCACAATTAGACTCCTAATGATTCATGAAAGTGGACGGAAATGGTTGTTTGAGCCTAAACTGACCAAATGGTAATGAGACTCTAATTGGATGTAAGAGAGAGAAACCCCTAAACTACTACACAGGTCAGTAAGGAGGGACGCATAATATCTTTCTAAGGTTCAGTCATCTAGTCTTGTGATCGTTCCACTTCATTGTTTCCATAATCCACCCAAGAATTGGAAGTAGAGTACAGTTTTAACTCTTTTGGATTGCATAGCATCTAGATAGGACTTGCATTGCAATTGTCTATACATTCTGCATAAAAAGAAAGAAACAAATTAGAATAGTGATACATGCACATTACCCTTAGGTGCATGTCATGTAGTTGCATTCATAATTTTCATGCATAAAGTATATCATGTATCTCAATTTTCCTCCAATGGGGAATTAAATTGTTCCATACCTTCTAATTAGTGCAAATTTCTGAGTATGAAGAAAATAAGCCCAATAAAATATTCTTTATCAATTAGGGATATAAGGGCTCGAGAATGAAAAAAAAAGAGAAAAATCTGCACAATGAAAAGAAGAAAAAAAAGAGTTAATTAGAAGAAAGTAGAATAAGAAGGAGAAAGGAACGTAATATCACCTACATTTCAGGATAATTGAGTACATGATGTATCTTAACTAGATATCCATCTCATTTTGAGACGGATGGTTAGTGCATGCATCATTCCACTCAATTCTAGGCATTAGGGCATTTTTCATGTGCATTTGCATCATGTAGGACATTTTTGTATTATGCATGTTGAAACAGTACAATACTTCCACTTTCTTCCATGATCCACCCATGTTCATCCACCCGTTGCTCATATTGGTAGGCCACCGTGAATTTCTCCTCATTAATGAATATCAGGAGAACGGCTTCCATGTAGATGGTAGTTAGGGCGAGCAACGTAGTATAGGCGATCACAAGATGCACCAAGTCTGAACCGGCGAGTTTTATTATGTTAACTGCCTTATGTGATAGTGTTCATCAGTTTTGAGGTCAATTTCTTTTATGGATGATTAATGTCGCCTTCAGGGTAATTACCGTTCCATGGTTAGAGAGGGCTGGTATGTGAATGTCCGGTGGGAGTCATATGGGACGTTAGTTGTGGTGTGTTGTTTTTCAGTTGACATTGGCAATTCTATTCTAAGGATTAGTTGCTCGAGGGCGAGCAACGTTCAAGCTTAGGGGAGTTTGATGCGATGAGTTTGAGTCGCATTTATAGACCTGTTTGATATGTGTTTTATGCTTTTATTAGTCATTTTTATGGTTAATGTTGCATAATTCATCCACTTTGGTCTTTGCTACTATTTTATGTCAAATCCCCTTTATTTCATCATTTTGAGCATTAATTGTCAAAATATTATTATTTGTGTGAATTTATGTGATCTTGTGTTTGAATTTCAGGACAAACGAGTATTCGCTTCCGTCGATACCATCGACATGATTACAGGTTGCCAGTCGAAAGGAGCAGCAAAGTGTCGATACTATCGATAGGGATGTCGATGGTATCGAGTAACCTTCAGGTTGCTGGTGAAGAAGCAGTCGATAGTATCGACACCAAGTTGATACCATCGACGCATTGAGGCTACAGCGACACAAAATGACAAAACCGTCGCTACAGGATAGTCGATACCATCGACCCGCGTCGATGGTATCGAGACTACATTAGGCATTCGAACGAAAAGAAAGAAGGATTGCCGCTACCACACTGGGTCGATACCATCGACCCGCGTCGATGGTATCGACATCGTCAGATATGCGTTTGACTCAGATTGATCCCAATCGAACAGCCGTGGTTAATTAGCAACCTAATGAGGGAATTAAACCTAATGACGGCTGTCCAGGCCAGGGGATCATCGGGGGAGCCATTACACAAGTACCGAGGAGCAGGAGAGAATAGAACGGAGGCCATAAGCTCATACCAGTTGATTCGGATGCCGCAGAAGACGGATTTCACCACCGAAAGGCGGGAGAGCACGTGTTCTACGCAAAGGATCAACCGGTTCTTCTCCGTTCAGGGGTTTCACCTCTCAATTCACGTTTTCCACATGATTTCCCCTACCTCTACCTTGTACTTGTTTGAGATGAACATGCGGGGCTAATCCCCTTCATCTTTAGGATCGGGAGTAGCCCGGGAATTCATTGTATGACAGTTTTATAATAGTAATTCATATTTTATCTCTTAAATCCGTGGTATAGTTTCATTTTCTCCATATATTATTATGCTTGATCACCATAATAATAACCTAATGCCTTTAATCACTTTAAAAGAAGGATTAACGGCTGAAAAGAGACGAAATCTACATTAATCGATAAATCCCTTGACCAAGGTGGTGTAAAATTAATGGTGGATACTAAGAGATCGTTCATAATGCACCTAGTTTAGGGTATAGGTTACTACGACGGTGGAACCAACCTAAACCTAGGTAGTGAATTGCACCACGACAGTGGGTAATTCTATTTTCAGGCCACTACCCGGATAGAGAGATAAAATTGAGGCATTATATAAAATCTAATACAATGAAAACCCGCAGTGAAACCGCAATCCTAAAGATACCCTTTTGAATTGATTAAATTAACATTTAATCGATCGTTTGTTTTGTTTTTGTTTTTTGTTTTCTTTTAATTTTAACAACAACCCTCATTTTGTTATTCGGCTTAGCTGATCGCAAATAGTTAGTAGAAGTCTCCAACAATTTTGAGTATCCCTGTGTTCGACTCGGGCCTCACAAAGGCCTGTACTACTCGACGCATTCACTTGCGTTTTAGCGCACAGTAAAATTGTGTCATACGTCTCAGGATTTTAGGCCTCATATAAAATGGTATTAAAAGGAATGATTAGACTACCCATATCACCAAGGTGCACCTCCTTTTTAGGGAGCCCATCATGAAGAACTCCAAAGTAAAGTGTGCTCTGCTTGGAGTAGTGCTAGGAGGATGAGCTATTGGGAAGTTGATCCTTGCTTGTGCACAAGTGACGACAAAGAATGTAGCTAAGGCAATTGGTGATTTGTGGGACCATTCATCATTCTAATAACTCTACTAGAGCCATGGGTATTGAGAATGCACATTACACAGATCTCTTCCTCCTGGAATGATCATTCCACTTGTAGGAGGTGGCACCATGAAAACTTATCATCAGAGAGAAAGAAGGGAAAGAGGGAGAGTGGAAGAGAGAGGACAAGAGAGTGTCATTTGGGTTTGGGGTGGAGCTATGAAGTCAAAGAGGGGGTTATTAATAGTTTTGGGAGGTTAGGATTAGGGTTTTGATGGGTTAGGTTTAAGAAATGTCATAGGGTAGATTTATTTAGCGCTCAAGGCAAGATCTCGAGTCTAGAGAGGGTGAAATATCCCCACTTTGACAAGAGGGAATGTAAATGGGTGAAATTGAAGCAAAAGAGGAGGTTGAGAGAGTTGGATCGAGACTAGGGTCAGGCGGTGGCTACCCTACCTTCCATCTCCTACTTGAGGTAGGAGATGACCCTGGTGTTGTTGGGTTGTGATCCAACAATCGTAGGGTCAGGTTTGGGTCTGGGGTTGCGCACTTGTTGCAAAGCCAAAAAGTCGATAATTTAAGGGGAAAATCCACAGTTCGAAGACAAATGGCCCATCTAGGAGCCCATGTGCAAGCTATGGGTTAAATGGGCCAGAACTAGAAAGGGTTTTAGGGTATATTAGTGTATAAAACTTAGGAAAAATCATATAAATAGTAGGAAGCTTCCATTGACTTTGAATTTGGATCATGGGTTTATAATAGAGAGTAGAACATGTGTGTAATGTTTCAGATCAAGATGATCAAGGATGTTCTAGTGATTTTTTTATTGAGGGTGATTGATCTATTAATCAAAAGATTCAAGAGCATTTCTAAATTAGGATTTTAATAAAAAAAACATGTGTGTAAATTATTTGAAACATAGATTGTCACTTTAGATGTCAAACATTGTGTAGGGAAATATGGCAATAGAGATGATAGTGGGAAAAAATGTTGTCATATTCCCCTTGACTAGAGGATCACATCAACAACTATTAATTGGGTAGGAAGGGTGCAAGGCATATACCTAATCCTAGAGCAAGTCCAGTGACTATCCTTGTAGTGGTGTGCTTCTTTCGCAAGTAGCACCCAGATGGTTTTTGGTGGTGGCCTCCTGGTGTAGCACCATGGACGGTGGTTGATAACGTCCTCCTAGCGGGTGGTAATAGCCTCCATGCCTCTATGTAGTCCATGTGGACCACTATAAGTTTATGTCATTCTTTTAGAACTGACATGAAGGAGTTGTCCCTTCAATCATCAACATGCTAGTGTTGACTTGCTCTCCCTTAATGTCTCTCCCTCATTGTCTCTCCCTTTTATGGATAAGGCTTGTTTCGGCTCTCACGTTACCACAACTATGAGAGAACATCAATTTTCAGAGCTCATTGTTGTGTGTTCTAAAATCCTAGATTGTCCCCCTGTTTATAGGATGGCCAGGGTCAGGGTTTCCAAATCAACTAGGAGTCAAAGAGACAAAATTTCACAAATATTCTGGAAGTTGTAAACCATGAATTGGTCATTTCACTCGTCAACCAATCAGTTCACATGTGAAATGATCGATTCAATACTTGAATTAGTCGGTTCGCTTGCTTTCCTATTCACAAACACATTGGCTTCAATTGTTATGATCAATTCACAACATCATGTCAACATAACTCCTTGATCCAATCGTATTGATCATTGAATTGATCATTTCACATCAGAAAGGTCGATTCACATTTTAAAATAGTCAGTTCACTTCTAAAATGATCAGTTCATTTTTGAACCGGTAGGTTTAGGTTCCAGTTCAACCAATTTACAACCAATGTTGTTTAAATTGAATACCTAAATATTTTCCTAATCAGTTTAAACCATATTCATGAGTAAACTCCTCTTCCAAGTGCATCATGTGTGTGACCCTATTTTTTCCCAAATTATGTTGGCATTGAATGTCCATAACCAATTTATGACATAACAAGCAATGAGTGGTATCAGCAACACATCATTACTACCCAAGTAACTATAAAGTTGAAGAACAAATTCAACCTACAATTTGTGATCAGTGTTATAGTGATTGTATGCTTCCTTTGTCTTTGATATCCGGATTGAACTTGAGGCATGGAATCATCATCCTCTCAACGTTCAATCCATGTTACTTGAACAAGAGAAGACTGTTGAGATACACTTCAGATCAATATCACATAGTGAGTCACATGAGCATGGACATGCATTTCTCAATCTCATTTATCAAGTGGTCAAGATATCAATCTCTAATTAGAGGGAAAATCCCATCTACATTACTCACATTCAATCCCCATGTGTCACAATGCACCCAAGCACCACCTTTATAGCAACCCTTATTCAAGGGCATGTTGGGGGATGTCAAAGTTCATCAAACTATTGGTATGTATGCCCAGAGAGACAATCATATGATGATTGTAATGGCATAACATATAAATGATTTGATCAATAATAAAGCCAAGATTCTAATTCATATGTTTCACTCAGTTATGAGATAATGAGGATACAAAGTGAATGTCTAGAGAATTATATTACTCAATGATGTATGTGGTCAAGTTACTATCTTTGTGGATGAGATCATAGGGTTGTTAAGAGTACATATACATATTCTCATTATGTCCCTAATCGATTGTTATTATGGAAGGTTGATAGACAACAATAACACATAAGATCAGAGTGTGAGTTGGTTAATGACTGAATCTCATTAGTCATGACATGGCAATATCAAACCAAGAACACATATACATGTTAGAGAACAGTGTATTAGACATATCCACTGTGAGACTGACACATGGAATCCATCATCATGGAAGTCATAATTAGCTCTCACAGTGATGGTGGTGGTTGTGGTTCTTAGACCCAAAATCACTGCACTCATCACATGTCTTGGGTACACTTTGACATCATCAAACGCAATATTGAAACATGGGTTATTATAACAGTGATGATTGGGTGACTTTGATACATCGGGATTGACTGTGAGTGATAGATATGGGATTTGTCCCTCCAACAAAAGTATGATATCCAATGCCACTTGATTAGTGATACTGAAAAAAGTATGGCCATACGCATGTGAGTCAATATATGATATTGAGCTTACATATATCTCATGCAGTCTGCTCTGGTTCAAGGAACAAGATTGAATAATAATGAGAAAGACTGCTCCATTCATCTAGTTCAATCTGGATATCAGTGAAAAAGGAACTATACAAACACTATAACACCATACATAGATTTAGGTTGAAGTTGTTTCCCAACTTTTCATTCACTTGGGTAGCACTGATGTGTGACTAGGCACCACTCTTTGCTTGTGATGTCATAAGTAGTTATAGACATTCATTGCCAACGTGATATGGGACCTATAGGGTCACACACATAGGAACTCATCTAGAAGAGGAGTTTGATCTTGAATTATGATTGAATTGATTACTAAAGTGTTTAGATATTTCAATTCACACTACAGATCAGATGACTAGACTACCAAACAATCGGTTCAAGTGTTAGGATAGTCATTTGGAGAGTCAGACCGATTGTATTGTACTTTGGTTGAAATTCTACCTAACATGGGCTGCAAGATGCCCATCTCGCTTGTACTAAATGGACGTTTGGCCTGGTACCAGACGCCCATCTTAGTTTCACCAAATGGCCATCTGGCCTGGTGCAAGACGCCCGTCTCAATTGCACCAAATGCTCGTTTTAAGGGTGCAATTTGATTACACAAAGGAATGGTGATGACGTCAAGTTGAGTACTAATTGGAATTGAATTGCAAACATATGTGTAGAATTGGAAGGAGTGAAACGACCATTTCTCTTAGAAAATGACCATTTCACTTGGTGAAATGACCGTCTCGTGTAATAGACGACCATCTCACTAGGCGATATGACCATTTCATTGCACACAAGTTGTGAAACTTCCAAAAAAAATGCGAAAATTCATGATCTTCTTGTCCTTTCCACTCCCGCTTTAGTCCCGCATTGGATGGGGGACTGGGAACCCTGACCCTAACCCCTCCTATATATTGAGGGTATTTGGAGATTCTCGAAGAACAATTAATACACAGACAATTGAGAATCAGTTTGTATGACAATTGTTGTCCTCTCTGGTTGTGGTAACCATGAGAGCCCAGGCAAGTCCTATCGACTAGGGAGGGATAACCACGGGAGAGAAACAACTGAGGATCATTGTTGTGGGAGAGAATGTTGGTGACTAGTACACCAATGGGAGGGGAAACTCATTACTACCCATTCCTACAAGACGACAGCAGTTCTACTTGGTCTGTGTGGACTACTCTAGAGGTAGGAGTCATATGGATGTTGCTAGGAGGGCAACATCAACTCATAGTCTGTGGTGAGATCCGAGGAGTTGCTATAGTAGTTGTCTGAGTTTGTTGTCCATGGAGGAGCAGTCAGATGTGTATGAGTGTGACTGGGAGATGCAAAGAAACTGTCCAAGATAGAGTGTTCATCAACATTGACGAGGATTGTCACTGAACTTGCTCTAAGACCATGTATATCTTTGTGAAACCATTCTTCCCATTGCATAGTTATTGACAGGATCTACTGGTTAATGACAAATATGTCAGTAAATTTTTTGTTTCTGTTGCCTACCTAATGTCGTATTTCCCAACATTGGTATCAGAGCCAGGTCAATTGATTATGTTTTGGGATAATCAATATGATCGGATTTTTGGTTTCATTGAGTTTATTTATCGCATATGATGCAAATATTTAAATTGGTCGATGTGCACGTCTGTCTAAGTCACCACATAAAGAACCCAAACATATATATATATATATATATATGTGCAATTTACACGCGTCACCATAAAATCAATTTTGATGATGGATGTAAAGCATGGTTATGGCTAAAACCCCATATTTGTGTGTGCATGGTTGTGGTTATTTAATCTTATTGTTGATCAGTCTACGTATTTAGCCTCTCTCTTCTTTCCAAATGTAAATTAATGCTCTTCTTCCTATTTCCCCTCGAATGTAATAAGAAAGAGGGTAGTTTTAATTTATCTTTTGATGTGAGATGACGATCTGCATAAAAGTGAAATGACCGGCTCATGAGATGATACGATCGACTTGAGGACTCAGGAGGTGAGCTGATAGGAGGATGAACCTATCAACTGGTGGCCCAATTTACTGGATGGAGATGTCCTAACACTACTTGGACCTGAGAACCAGACACCATTTCATAAGAGCCCAACCGAGCAACCAGGAGGCAAGCCGACTGGTTCAAGAGTTGAATCAATCAACCTAGATTGGTTCAAGCACAGATCTTTACCAACAACAAGTTGCATATGATGTGGATCATAGGTGGTAGTAATTTTTTGTGGCTCCAAGGAATTACATTAGTATGGCCATAACTATCGCTTGTGTGTTTTATTTATTGCATGTTCTCATTTGTCGTTATAGCATGTATAAGATATGTACTATATATGTGGTGATTGGACAAAGTATATGTATTTATACATACATATACTCCCTCAATTATAATATCAAGTCTTAGATGCTTTCCAAAAGCGGGCATGAAAAGCTTGATCGACCAAGCATAAATTCCGCCTTTGTAGGGTGCATCTTCTATCTCGTGGAAGTGTGATGGTAATAGTGGAGGTTCCACCTCCACGGGGTGCATTATTACCATGTCAACTTTTGGATCAGGCTTGACTGGTGATTCTCAGAGTGTCTGGTTCCAAAAGCATGCAGATGATTATGGCAAGGGGTTGTGCATATCATCTATCTAGAATTACATATGATGCAATTGGCAAGAGTTGCCTACCTTGATGATTGACTGTGTTTGCGGTGTTGATTAGGCCACAGTTGAATTATCTTGGATCTGGCCCACTAGAATCTTGTATGTTGCAATATTCCGAATTGATATTGAGAGCTATTAGTTTGAATAAAATAGTGGGAGAGATAATAATTAAATACTTAATTAAGATTGTACAAATTATCAAATCAAACTAAATAAAAAATGTTTTTAAATGGTTGTAATATTTATTTGTAGAATCAAATATCAAACACAAACAAGTTCAAATTGTGATTAGTCCTTAATAAGGGCAAAATGGGATAAAGTTCCACAATTGGTTAAGGGATTTGAGAAATGTTCTCATCAATGAGTGAAAGCTCTATGTTCATGATAGACCAATTCTAGAGGAACCCGCTCCAAATGCGCCTAAGGCTAAATTGATTCTTATTGGAAGTATGGAGCTCTATGTCCTTGATAGACCAATTCCAGAGGAACCCGCTCCAAATGCGCCTAAGGATAAATGGATTCTTATTGGAAGCATGTCAATGATGCCATAATACATTTTGAATACCTAATTCTATGTTGTATGAACTATGAGTTGCATGAACAACACAAATACATGGACATTCTTGATATGGTAACACATCTTAAGAATCATGTAAAGAAAAGAAGGTATAATGTATCCAAAGTGTTAATTTGGGTGCAAACTAACAAAGGGAGGTCCACTAAATCCCCATGTGCTCAATGAGATTGGACATGTGGAAGGAATGAGATTTCTCTTAGGTCAAGAGTTGACCATGAATATGATTATGCAAGCATTTCATGAATCATATAGTCAGTATATCACATGCTTGGCATGTTGATGCCAAAGCAAGGAAGAACAAGGACAAATCTGTGATGGTGATCAGCATAAAGTGAGTCCTAAGGAAAAAGCAAGGCCATGAAGTGTTCTGAGGCTAAGCTGTATTCCAAGTCTTTAGCACTCAATATATGGAGAAGGGTAAGTGTAAAAGTAATCTATCCTTTTCACTTAAAGGATAAAGAAAACAAAGTACCACCATTGTCACTTGTTTGGACATTGGAAAGGAATTATCCTCTTCATAGAGGATCTCAGGAATAAGATAGAGAAAGAGATCTCTACTTAAGGAATTGAGAAGAAGTAAGCTTGAACTATATGGAGTAAGGGTTACTTCCACTATAGTTAAAGGTTGTCATTCATGGGCACATAATAGAATTAGTGAATTGTTATTGTGTACTTGCCAAACATCATATGTTTTGTATGAAAAGAACATTATGATCTTTTATGGAGATTCCCTATGTCTCATAAACTATACTTGATATTTTAAAAGACAAATGTGTATGACACATATACTGAATGACTTGATAACTCAACCAATGAATACCTATAGCACTTCCAATTAGAGGAAATAAATGAGAAATGCATTTATATACTCCATACGATGGTTATCTAGACTCTTTTGGTTATTCAACCAATAGAGACATGCATGTCTTTTTTATTATGCAATATGACAAAAGAATCTTCACTGGATGTAGTGGAAGATCGACTATTCCATTTGGGCTAGTTCATACTGATGTACATAGACCTTTTTGGATGAATGCTAAAGGTAGTTACAAGTACCTCATTATATTTACCGATACAATCAGTAGATATTGAAAATTGTATTTATTCAAATACATGTTTGGATCTCTTGAAGTGTTTAAGGATATCAAAAATGAAGTACAAAACTAAATTGGTAAAAGTATTAAGATACCTCGATATGATTGATGTTGAAATACGTAAACCAAGAGTTTGAGGACCTTTTGGGAGATCATGATAGTGTATGATAATGAACTCCACCTGAAACATAATGATGTGTCAAGGTATCATACCCTGTTAAGTCATGGTGAGATTATCAATATAATCTAGCTAATCTTACAATTTCCTTTGGGCACATGCTTAAACACCAAACAATGTACCGCCTAAAATGGTTCAAAAGACATCATATGAGATATGGCATGGGAAGTGTTTCGATGAGTCTTTTATAGTGATTGGGATTGAAAGGTTGTATAAGAAAATAGTTTCTTAAAAGTCTTTATCCACAAATCACATGAAAGTTATCTTGTTTATTACTACTTATATTCTAGCCTGACAATAAAGAGTTTGTTGCTAGGATGGTTGAATTCCTAAAGGGAACTTAGTTCCAAAGGAATCAATGGGAGTAAAAGTAGAACTCAAATGTTCTAGACAAATAAGAAAACATTCAACCAAAGAGGTACAATAAGGAAAAAGGAGAATCACAAACTTTTGTGGAATCTCAAGTACCTTATGTAAACATAGAACTCATAGTTGTAGTAGAACTCCTTGAGTTTGAAATATTATGATATCTTATAACTCAAGAAGGTCGTAAGTTGATCATAGTGATGAGTCAACTGCCTACCTAGAAACTATTGAGGAACCAGATTCTAAAAAATGGCTTGAGGCCATGAGATCTATGATGGACTTCATGTAAACCAACAAGGCATGATCTTGGTAGATCCACCTAAGGGGTAAGACCCATAGGGCGCATTTGGGTCTTTGTAAGAAGACCAACATGGAAGGGTAGATCGGTTGCAAAGAGTTTTAAACTAGTTCAAATTGTTGAATGTGATGAAGCCTTTCACCAGTTACCATGGTTAAATCCATATGGATCATGCTTGTTGTTGTAGTTTGTTATGACTGTGAGATTTGGCATATGGATGTTAAAATCACATTCCTTAATTGGAATAATTAAGAGGATGTGTATGTGACACAACCTAATGGTTTTGTGTATCCATTAATGCAAATAAAGTCTATAAGCTACAAAGGACAATCTAAGGATTAAAGCAAGCATATCAGAGTTGGAATCTTTGATCTGACAAGACAGTCAAAGGGTTTGACTTTGGTCAGAATGAAGATGGAATCTATGATTATAAAATATTTAGTGGAAACATATTGATATTCCACATAATGATGTAGAATAACGTCCTTATCCTATAAATGCTAAAACCTGGCAAGGAAAGTACCTTCTATATGAAGGGTTTAGGTGAAGCATCCTATGTGATAGAGATCGAGGTCTATAGAGATAATTTTGGAAAGCTTCTTGACCTAAGTAAAAGAAAAAAATGTTAGTATGATGTTGAAGGGTTCAGCATGCAAGACTCAATGAGAGAAAACTTGCCCATGTTACATGGAGTTAGTCTTTCAAGATCCTAGGATCCTAGTTCTTATGAAGAATAGGGACACATGGATAGATGCCATTGGATCTATCTTCAATGCAATGCTATGTACTTATCCCTTTATCTTGTATGTATTGGACATGATGAGAAGATATCTAGTAATCTTGTATGTATTAGACATAATGAGAGGATATCCAGTCATCTCATATGTATTAACATGATGAGAGGATGTATGTATACCTACCTAGCAATCTCATATGTATTGGACATGACAAGAGGGTATATGTCATATATTGGTGAGAGTCATTGGACTACCATGATGAACATCCTTACGTGCCTGTGAAGCACTTAAAGGATTGGTTCCTTGGTTATGTTAATAAGAAAGAGTTGGATGTAAAGGGTTACACCCATATAAGCTTCCAAACTGACAAATTAATCTCAATCTAAATTTAAGTTTGATAACAAATTAGAACTATAAGCTAGAAAGAGTTTAGATCTAATGATAGTTGTTCAATTCTACAAAAGAAGTTGAGTATCTATGTGTTATAAGAATGGTATAGGATACTGTATGGATCAAGAAGTTCATATGGGTGAACTTGTGTGAGGTTCCAAACCATTGATGACATAGTAGAAATATTGATGACAACAATGGAGCTACCAGTTAGGCTGGGAATCTCAGATAGCATACCATGGAACTTTCATCTCATACGAGTAGTCGTATAGTGAAGAGATGTGAAAATTGCAAGATATCGACTTAAAGAGAATGTTGCTAAACCCGTTATAAAAGCACTTACGTAGCCAAAGCATGATGTTCACGTTAGGTCACTCGGGATGAGATCTGTGGGTGATAGGCTCTAAATGCAAGTGGGAGTCTATTGGTATGTATATCCAGAGAGCCAATCATGTGATGATTGCAATGGCATAACATATAAATGCTTTAATTAATAATAAAGGCAAGCTTCTGATTCATCTGTTTCACTCAATTATGAGATAATGAAGATACATAGTGAATGTCTAGATAATTATAGTACTCAATGACGTATGTTGTCAAGTTACTATCCTTGTGGATGAGATCATATGAACGTTAAGAGTACATATACATATTCTCATTATGTCCCTAATCAATTGTTATTGTGG
Organism: Alisma plantago-aquatica; assembly: GCA_963693085.1. Taxonomy (NCBI): domain Eukaryota; kingdom Viridiplantae; phylum Streptophyta; class Magnoliopsida; order Alismatales; family Alismataceae; genus Alisma; species Alisma plantago-aquatica. The sequence continues at coordinate 404,279,110 of OY856413.1, forward strand.
AAGGTTGATAGACAATAATAACACATAAGATAGGAGTGTGATATGGTTGATGACTAAATCTCATTAGTCATGATATGGCAATATCAAACCAAGCACACAAATACATGTTAGAGAACAATGTATCGGACAGACCCATTAGGAGACTGACACATGGAAGCCATCATCATGGAAGTCATAGTCATCTCTCACAGTGATGGTGGTGGTTGAGGTTCCTAGACCTAAAATCACTGCAATCATCACAGATTGTTGGGCACACTTTGATGTCATCAAGCGTAGTCCTAAAATATGGGTTGTTATAACGGTGATGATTGGGTGACTTTGACACATGGGGATTGACTGTGAGTGATAGATATGGGATTCGTCCCTCCAACAGGAGTATGATATCTAAGGCCTCTTCATTAGTGAGACTGAGAAAAGTATGGCCATATGCATGTGAGTCAATATATGATATTGAGCTTACATATATCTCATGTAGTCTACTCTAGTTTAGGAACAAGATTGAATAATAATTAGGATGACTGATCCATGCCTCTAGTTCAATTTAAATATCTGTGACAAAGGAACTATACAAACACTATAACACCATACACAGATTGTAGGTTGAAGCTGCTCCCCAACTGTCCATTCACTTGGGTAGACTAATGTGCGACTAGGCACCACTCTTTTCTTGTGATGTCATAAGTAGTTATGGACATTCACTGCAAACGTGATATGGGACCTATAGGGTCACACACATAGGAACTCATCTATAATAGGAGCTTGATCTTGAATGATGATTGAATTGATTACTAAAGTGTTTAGGTATTTCAATTCATGCAATGGATAAGCTGACTAGACTGCCAAATGATCGGTTTAAGTGTTGACACAACCATTTGGAGTGTTAGGTTATTTATATTATACTTTGGTTGGAATTCTTCCTGACTTGGGCTGCGAGAATCTCGTCTCGTTTGTGCAAAATGATGGTTTATCCTGGTGTGATATGCCCATCTCATTTTCACTAAACGGCTGTCTATCCTGGTGCAAGGCGCCTATCTCAATTGCACCAAACGTCCATTTCGAGGGTGCAATTTGATTGCACAAAGGATTGATGTTAACGTCAGTTGAGTACTAAGTGGAATTGAATTGCCAACATATGTGTAGAACTGGAAGGTGTGAAATGACCGTTTCATTTAGAAAAATGACTGTCTCACATGTGACATGACTGTCTCAGTCTCACTGGGTGAGATGACCATTTCATTGCACGCAGGTTGTGAAACTTCCTGAAAAGTTGCAAAAATTCAAGATCTTCTTGTCCTTTCCACTCCGGCTTTAGTCCCATATTGGTTGGGGACTGGGAACCTTGACCCTAACCCATCCTATATATAGAGGGGTACTAGGGGCTTCCCAAAGAACAACTAATACATAGACAATTGAGAATCAGTTACTCTGACAATTGTTGTCCTCTCTGGTTGTGGTAGCCACGAGAACCTAGGCAAGTCCTACCCGACTAGGGAGGAATAGCCATGGGAGAGAAACAACTAAGGATCATTGTTGTGGGAGAGCATGTTGGTGACTAGTACACCAATGGGAGGGACAACTCCTTCCTGTCCATTCCTGCAAGATGATAGGAGTTCTAGCTAGTTTGTGTGGACTACTCTAGAGGCATGAGTCCTTTGGCTGCTTCTAGGAGGGCAACATCACCGTGGGGAGATCTGATGAGCCGCTATAGTAGTTGTTTGAGTCTGCTATCCATGGAGGATAAGTTAGATGAGTCTAAGTGCGACCAAGAGCTGTACAAACATCGTCCAAGATAGAGTGCACATCTACATCGAAGAGGATTATTGTTGTACTTGCTCCAGGACCATGTATATCTTTGTGAAACCATCCTTCCCATTACATAGTTATTGACACTGTCTACTGGTTAATGGGAAATATGTTAGTAAAATTTTTGTTTCTATTGCCTATTTGATGTCATATTTCCCAACACAAACAACATGTAATGAGTGTAGCGATTTCAGGTCTAAGAACCACGATCACCACTATCACTATGAGAGTTGATTCTAACTGTCATTCTATGGTTCCATGTATCACTCTCAGGTCTAAGAACCACGATCACCACTATCACTATGAGAGTTGATTCTAACTGTCATTCTATGGTTCCATGTAATGAGTGGGTCTGTCTGGTACACTATTCTCTAACAATTACCTATGTTCTTGGTTTTACATAACATATCATGACTAATGAGATTTTTTCATAAACCAACACACATTATAGTCTTATGTATTATTGTTGTCTATTTTGCTTCCACAATAAATCTAACTAGGGACATAACAAGAGTGTATGTATTCTTATCATACATATGATCTCATTGTCTAGGTCCTAAACCTAAAGACATATGTCACAGAGAATCATCATTCTTTAGACATATATTATGTTACATCATTATCTCATAACTGAATAAAATAGAATAAATAGAATTCCTTTTATTAATATGAAATCAATTACACCAGACCTCATTACAATCATCACATGATTAGCTCTCTGGGCATACATCCCAATAGACTCCCACTTACACTTAGAGCCAAACACTCATGAATCTTATTCTAAGTGATCTAACATGTCCATCATGCTTCTGCTGTGAAAGTTATTTTGTTAGTAGGTCATCAACATTACCTTCAGTTAGTATTCTACAAATCTTCACATCTCCTCATTGTACGATCTCTCGTATGAGATGGAATTGACATAGTATGTTCTCAGGACACTGATGCGATCTGGATTCCTTAGCTTGTGCAATAGCTCCATTGTTGTCACAATACAACTCAATCAACTCTATTGCATAGGTAATGCTTGGAACCACCCCAAGTTCACTGATGAACTTCTTGATTCGGAGAGCTTCTTTTTTTGGATTGGATGTAGGAATATACCCGGCCTCTATTTTAGAATCAAAAAATGTCTCTTGCTCAAAACTTTTCTAACTCACAGCTTCATTATGGAGGCAAAAAACAAATTTTGATTGCAATCGACAATCATTTTTGTCAGTTTGGAAGCTTGCATCACTGTAACCCCTTACACTCAACTCTCCCTCATCATCATAAACAAAAATTGATATGTATCCCTTCTCAAGTACTTAAAGATGTTCTTTATGGAAATTGAATGACTCTCACTGAGATCTGATGGATGTCTTTATTGGTAAGGTATTCCCAGAGAGCCAATCATATGATGATTGACATGGCATATACTATAAAGGATTTGATTAATAGTCATAAAGGAAAGCTTCCAATTCATTATGTTCATTCAGTTATGAGATAATGAGGAAACATTATGAATGACTAAAGAATGAAAATACTCAATGAAGTATGACTTCAAGTACGTGACTTGGAGACTGAGATCATACGCATGCTAAGAGTATGTACATTCTTATTATGTCCCTAGTCAGTTGTTACTATGGGAGGTAGATAGACACCAACAACACATAATACTAGAGTATTGGTTGGTTGATGACTGATCCTCATTAGTCATGATATGGAAATATCAAACGAAGTACACAGATACAAGTCAAGAAATAGTGTATCAAATAGACCAACCTTAAGAGTGACACATCGAATCCATCATTGGTGGTCATAGTCATCTCTCATAGTGAATGTGGTGATTGTGGTTCTTAGACCTCATTTGAGGCATGGACTCGTCATCACTACGCTCATTACATGTCATTAGGTATGCTTTGACATCATCAAACACAATCCTGAAACATGGGTTGTTATAAAGGTGATGATTGGGTGACTTTGACACGTGGGGACTAATTGTGAGTGATAGAGATGGGATTTGTCCCTCCTACTAGATTTTGATATCATGTTCACTTGATAAGCGAGATTGAGAAATGCATTTGCATGCACATGTGAATCAATATTTGATAATGAGTTCACATTATCTCAAATAGTCTACCCTTGGTTCAAGAAACATGAGTTGAATGTTGAGAGGATGACGAGTCCATGCCTCAAGTTCACTCTGGATATCAGAGATAAAGGAATTATACAATCACTACAACATCTTACACATATTATAGGTTGAAGTTGTTCTCAAACTTTCCTTTTCACTTGGGTAGAACTGATGTGTGACTAGGCACCACTCTCTGCTTATGATGTCATAAGTTAGTTATGAACATTCACTACCAACGTGATATGGGACCTATAGGGTTACACACAAAGGAACTCGTCTAGAAGAGGAGTTTAATCTTGAATGATGATTGGATTGATTACTAAAGTTTTTAGGCTCTCAATTCACACAACGTGATCAGTTGACTGCACTACCATCTAATCATCTAACAGGGTGAGACAGCCGTCTGGAGTGCCAAATGGCCATTTTAATGGTTGAGATGGGTGTTTGGAGAGTCGGGCTGATTGGAACTAAATTGGCTGGATTTTTTCACAAATTTGACCCACCTGATCGACTTACTGGGTGAAACTATTGGCTCGGCTAAGCGAGTCGATCGGTTCACCTAGTGAACTGCTCGGCTTGGTTGGGTCGGTGGAAGTTCTAGCAACTTTCCCAAATTTGTGAAAAAGTTTGATTGTTTCGATTGCACAATTCTTGTGATGCAAGGAATTAATGCTCGAATTAATTGGAAATGAATTTGCCAATTACATATGGGATCGGGAAACTACAAAATGGTCATCTTGCAGTGTGAGGTGACCGTCTAGCAATGCCAAATGATTGTATGGGTTTCCAGATAACCGTTTGGGTTTCCAGACGATCGTTTGGGTTTCTATATGACCGTATTGTGGTTCGCATGTTATAAGAATTCAATATCTTTTGGTCACTTCCACTCCCAAACAGATCCCGAACAGACTGGGAACTCGAGCCCCAACCATGCCTATAAATAGAGGGGTACTGGGGGCATCTCAGGGCACAAAAATAACATAGACAAGTGAGAATCAATTGCTCTAACAATTGTTATCCCCTCATGTTGTGGTAACCAAGAGAGCCCAAGAAAGTCCTACTCGACTAGGGAGGGATAGCAAGGGAGGGAAAAACTAAGGATCATTGAAGACCAGGAGCTAAACAGCCACCGTCTAAGAGAAACTAGAAGATAGTTGCAACTGCAATGAGTTGTAGTCGTTGGACTTGCTCCAAGACCAGGTATAAACTCGTAAAACCATCATTCCTATTTCATAGTAGTTGACACAATCTTGCTATTATGGGGAATATGGATAGATAAATTTTTGTTTTCTCTACCTTATTCTGTGCCCTTATTTCCCAATAGTAGTATTAGAGCCACGTAAATTTACTATGTTTTAGGATAATCGATATGATCGGATTTTTATTATTGTTTATTTATTGCATATGATGTGAATATTTAAGCGGTCTCATATGTGTCCCAAACTAATATATATATATATATATATATATATATATATATATATATATATATATATATATATATGCAATTTACATGTGTCACCCTAAAAGCAGTTTTGATGGTGGAGGTGTGGCATGGTTATGGCCTAAACTCAATATATGTGTGTGGTTGGATAGTATGGTTTTATTCCTATTTTATCTCAGTCTGTGTACCCAACCTTTATCTCCTTATTCCCAATGTATAGTTAATTATTTTCTACCTTTTCTCCCCTCGAATGTAACTTGAGGTTTCTCTTTACAATGTAATAAAGTAGTAATAGGATAGTTTTCTTTCTTACAAAGATGATGATCATCATCATCATCAAATGTGATGACCAGATACCGAGACAAGTTGACCGTATGGAGAGCCATGGAGGACAGAGCGAAGGAGCTAGATGGCCGCCTGGTGGGCCCAACTGGCCGTCAGGAAGGTGTTCAGACATCATTTGGATAAGAGTCTAGATGACCATCCCAGAAGGCCCAACTGACCATCTGAAAGGCGTTCAGACATCAGTTGGAGAGGAGGAGCAACCGATCGGCGAAGAGGTGAGACGACTGGTTCAAGGGTTGAACTGATCTACCCAGATTGGCAAGCATAGATATACACTAAAAACAGGTCCATACATGTGATGTGATGATTTACCTAGGTGGTAGTAATTCCTTGTGGATCCAAGGAATTACATTAGACATGGCCATAACCATCATTTTTTGTTTTATATTGCATCTTTACATTTTGTTATATAGCATGTATATGATACGTACTATATATGTGGTTATTTGATACACTCTATTTATATATGATATATATAAATCCCTCAAAAACATATTAAGTCTAAGATGCTTTCTAATAGCAATACACATGAAAAACTTATTTGAATAATCATAGGTTATGCTTTTGTGTGGTATGTTGTCTACCTCATGGAAGTCTGGAAGTAGTAATGTAGGTTCTGCCTTCGCATGGTGCATTATTGTTATATTGGCTATTGGGTCAGGCTTAATTGGTGATTCTTAGAGCATCTAAGCCCAGAAGCATTTAGATGATCATGAAAAGGAGTTGTGCATATTATCTATCAAGATTTTCATAGGATGTAATTGGTAAAAGTTGTCTACCTTGGTAATTAATTGTGTTTTACATTGTTGATCGGGCCATAGTTGAATTATCTTGGATCTTGTTCATTAGAAATTTGTACACTATAATTTTTTAATTGATACTTGAGGGTTATCAAATTGAATAAAATAATGAGAATGATAATTATTTAAAGACCTAATTATTATGGACCAAATTTTAATCAAATTAAAAATGAGTTTTAGACAAAATTGAAAATTCCTTTATTGAATCAAATGGCAACAAACAACAATCGCATTTCTCTACAATTGGTCCTTGAGAAGGATAAACTTAATGGGAACAACTTCCACAATTGGTTTAGGACGTTGAGAATTGTTCTCACACACGAGCGCAAGCTCTGTCCTGGAGATGCTAGAACCAGATGAACCCCTTCCAACTGCACCTAGGGCTGACCGGGATGCTTACAAGAAGTATACTAAAGACGGTGTGGATGTCAAGTGTTTGATGTTATGATCCATAAACTATGAGTTGCATAGGTAGTATGAGAACATGGATGTGATTGAGATGTTCACACATCTCAAGAACATGTTCTAAGATCAGGTAAGACAAGAGAGATATGATGTCTCCAAGGCATTATTCAAATCTAACATGGCAGAAGGAGATCTAGTAGGTCCTCAAGTGCTTAAGCTTATTGGGAACATGGAAAACCTAGCTAAATTGGGATTCCCCTTGGGTTAAGAGTTGGCCACTTATGTGATTCTACGGTCCCTACTGGAATCATATAGTCAGTTTGTCATGAACTACAACATGAACGACTTTGACAAATCATTGATAGAGTTGTTGGGTATGTTGAGAATAGTTGAGGGAGGATGAAGAAAGACAAGCCCAAGTCAATGATGGTGATCAGCAAGACAAAGGGGAAGTCTAAAGGCAAAGGCAAAACTAAGAAGAATTCTAAAGTTGTCCAGAATCCCAAATCTTCATATCTCAAAGCAAATGGAGGAGTAAAGAAAAGACACAAATGTCACCATTGTCACTAGCCTGGACATTGGAAAAGAAATTGACCACTCTAGTTAAAGAAGAAGAAGGAAGGCATTCAGGCCTCCACTTTAGGTATAAATGCTATAAGATAAATTTGATTACTTCTTCTTGGTAGGTGATATCAAATAGATTTCTGACATACTTGATGTGCAGGATCTGACAAGAAGTAAAAGCCCTCATGGAAGGACAAAAATGGATAAGGCGGAGAAAGAGTTGCGGAATCTCTAGTCTACATGTAAATTTATCTTAGTCCAATGGGCATGTAAAAAGGTTAGTTTAACTACTATTTCATTATGCCAAGAAAATAGAAACATTTACTTTAGGCATCTTGTATGACAAGATTGATGAATCAATAAAGTAAAATATTAATGTTTTTGTTTCAAAAGATATGATCTTGCATGGAAATACCCAAATATCTAATAATCTTTACTTTGAAAGAAACTTGGATAAAATTTTCAACGTTAATACCAAAGGATTGTAATTGAAAACTCAAGATTATCATTAGCAATAGTCACCTTGGATGTATATATAAGAAATGCATATCTAGAATACATATTGATGTTAATCTAGACTCCCTTGGTTGTTGAACCTAAGTAAATATGCAATTCTTGCTTGTACATAATGTGACATGACATCCTTCACTAGATGTAATTGGAGGATAAGTCTTCCATCATGTGTGAAGATCTAATGGAATGAATGTTATAGATAATTGCTTATACCTCATTTTATATACTGGTAATATGATGATATGTACTAGTAAAATAGAAATATAAATCTCTTGAAGTGTTCTAGGAGATTATAAATGAAGTATAACTTAGGTGAAAGTATTAAGATACATGTATGAGATCAAATGTTGAAATACTTTGCATCGAGACCTTGAGAACCTTCAACAAAGAACAGTGATACTATATCACAAGTCAAATACATTTGAACATGATGATGTGTCAGAATGAAGAAATTATACCATGATGAATGATAACCTCCCATTTTGTGATGTTATCTTACTAATTTTCCTCAGTTTTCTATACTCATTCTTAAATAAATTAGACACAATCTTTAATTTTCCACTCTTTTGTAAATATATCATTAGCCTAACTTTTCCCCTTTTATTTCTTACAAAAAAATACAAAAAAATTATAAAAGTTCCAAACGGTCCCAAGACCGAATGAAGCCAAACAGTCCCAAGACCGAATGAAGCCAAACGGTCCCAACACCGTATAAATTCAAACGGTCCCGAGACCATATGAAGCCAAACGGTCCTCAGACTGAATGGAAATCAATCGGTCCTAAGACTGTATGAAGCTACACGGTCCCAAGACCGAATAAAGGCAAATGGTTTCCAAACCGAGAGAGTCCAAATGGTTTCCAAATCGAGAGAGAGTCCAAACAGTCTTCACGACCATTTGGGCCCAAACCTCCCAAACCGTTTAAGTCTCACTCAAAGCCTATAAATAAGATCTGAGGGGTCCTCAAATAGCATCAAGTTTTCAGACGTCCAAAGGCTGCCTCTATTTTTCTAGAGCTATTCCATCCTTCGTCCACTGCCCCGAGGCTATCGGTCTGAGATCCATATTCCATCTCCAAGCTGCTTTCTCTCTCATCAACAAAGAAGGTGGGAAGAGGAGGATTCATCATCAAGAAAGATATGAAGTGTGAAGATCGTTGCTCTCTCTCTCTAAGGGGTCGACCTTCCTCCCTCCTTCGTGGAGATGATTCTCTCTCTCTTCTTGCCCCCTTCCTTGTCCTTGCCATGAGTGAGTAGTCTTATACACTAGGGTGAGGGGAGTAGCCCCGCTACCCATGTTTTCATTTCATGCAATGTAATTCATAAGTTTGCAATGGAGATACACTTTCTTTTCAGTTCGACATCAATCGTTTAATGAATGCTCGTTGCTTGATCACCAACTTGTGTTACCTATTATCTTTTAGTATGAATTGTCTATGTTTGTACTATCAGATTCGAATCTCGATTGAATGTTGGTTCTTGATGCATGTAGCCACCATGCATCTATTTCGGTGTCTAGGAGTGTTTTTCAAGAAGTGGAGTAAACTCACTTCCATTGTTGTACTTCCATACTATGAAATGGAATCAGTTGACGTATGAAAGTACCACCTTGATAAGTCGAGGAACACACTTTGTGAAGGGAATGATGCAAAGAAAGTGACCATTCATTTGGGGATGGATGGCATTGCAACATTCCCACACTTCTCGTAGTTAATTGTCTGAAAGGAAACTAAATCTACAAAGATACTAACTGTTTAGACTCTTATTGCAGGTTATGTTACTATGTTGTATGTTTTGATCCATGTGTAGTGGTGGCGAAAGCCGATAACACCCTAGTGGTTCCTTAATATTGTTTACAACCTTAAATGTACCTTCCTGCTTACTTTCTTACTTTTGCTTTACTTGTACTTAGTTTAAAACAACCAAACCAACTCTTGATCTAAATACCAATTGTTAAGGAGTTAAGTGAAATTCTAACGTTTTCTATCTTGTTGATCTCAACAAGATTGTTGTACTGTGGATTCGACCCTTAACTATACTACGATAAGACTTCCACGTATCCTAGAGTACGTGGGTGGAGTTTTTAATCTAGTATAAGCAAGGCTAAACCTAAAGATTTATTATCTTTGGGATTTTTAGTGGTGCACGCAATTCCACGCAAGTGGAAGCTCCATCAAAAATTGGTGTTGTTGCTGGGGACAATGGAACATTTTAATTTCATTTATCATCTTGTTAGTTGGTTAGGGTTTTACACTTTTTTTTCTTTAAACATTACTCCATATTCTCTTGATTTCATCATATCTCCTGCATCATCTGACAAGTGTGTTTCTTCCTCTACTCAGGTATAAGATGTGTATGCAACCATCGCATAATCTCATATTCTCCCCTAATCCATAGTACGACTCTGAGGTAGAGAGAAGCTTCCACTGCCGCATTATACTTAATCGTCAAAGAGCTAGACAAATGGTTGAAGATCAACGCCAAGGTGCACTAGTGATGGAAAGGGTCAACGCTGCCATAGCAGCCCAGCGAGCGCAACTCATTGTCGACATGTGCACCTAAGTTCAAGCTGAAGTATGGGCTGAAGAGCAAGCCCGCATCCGTGCTGAAAATGAAGCTGCCAAAGCCATTGCTCAACTGCTGGTAAGAAGCAAGTAACTAAGGGACTACGCTATTCCCAAGAACTATGAAGACAACCATCCAGTCCAACCACCACTCATCGACACTCCTAATTTTGAGATTAGGACACAATGGATCCAAATAATGCAAGGCATCACATTCTCTGGAAGTGTCGAAGATGACTGCATGGACCATTTGAAGAGGTTCAAAGCTCTTTGCAGGCTGGTTCTGCAAGCGGGAACAACCATGGACATAGTTGTGCTTATACTCTTCAATTTCACTTTGTCTAGAAGAGCACTAAGCTGGTACAATTCCTTGGACGGGGAGCCAATCACCACCTGGGCTCCCTTAGAAGAGAAGTTCTTGGAGAAATTCTTCCCACCTTCATTAACCTACCAAATCAGAGGGCAAATCAACCAATTCCTTCAACTACCGGGAGAGTCACTGGCTGACTCATGGGAAAGGTTCAAAGAACTATTGAGGAAATGCCCCCACCATGGAATCTCACAAAATAAACTCATAGAAACTTTTTTAGGGGAGTAAGTGATGAAATTAAAAAGTTCTTAGATTCCTCATCTGGAGGAAACTTTATGAGACAAAACTACGAAGATGCCTACAGAATCGTCACTCTCGGAGCAGAAAATCAATCCAATTGGGGGAGGGCAACCACAGGAGGAGTTCTAAAGGTTTGTTAAGCTGAAGAATCTACGGAAATGAAAGTTATAGCTGAAGCTTTGAAAACCATAGCCAAAAAACAACAAGCCCTCAAAGCATCATTTGGGGAATATGACAGAAAGAAGAACCCCCAACAAGCTAAAGCTTCCACAGGATCTTGTGAGGCCTGTCATGCATTAGATCATCCCACATTATCATGTGGTCTTCTGTACAATGTAATGATGGATTTGCAACCACCCCAACCGCAGTATGATTCGATCATTGAACACCCTGAGGATCAAATGCCAGAACAAGTAAATTATATTCATTCCATACCAGGACAAGCTTACTACAATCCAAATCAACCGTGAAATCATCCTGGCTTTCAATATGGAAATCCTACGGGGAATGCTAACCCGCAACATCAAACACAAGGTGGATCTTCCAACAGACTACCACCTGGATTTCAAAGCAACTACAATCAAAATCAAGGGAATCTTAGGAACAATTTCCAGAGATCCAACTACCAAAGAAATTCCTCTGCATACTACCAGTATACTCACCCTCCTTTGCACCCGCAATTACAACAAACTCAGCTGCAATAGTCACAGCAACCTCAGTTGCCAGCACCCCCACAACAACCACTTCAAGGGCAATAGCAACTCACTCAATTTCAACAGAAGAATGCCCCACCACAGCAGACTGATGAACTATCCTTGATAAGGCAAATGTTGCAATCACAGCAAACTATGCTGGCTAACCAGCAAGCCCAGCAAAAAGTTGTGGAAACTCAGTTAGCACAGATAGAAGCTCAGCTAAAACCTCCAGTAGGCACTTTCGTTGGCCAACCAAAAGCAAAACCAAGACACGACCAACATAGACCAGAACAATTAAACATTGTCACAACAAGGTCTGGTCATGCTCTCATTGAAGCCATCTCGGTAAATCAAGAAGACAGGGATGTAACTGAAATCATCCCAAAAGAAGAATCAGGTCAAGATGTTGAAGGGAGGACAGAAAAGGAACAAGGTTCCAAAGAACTAGAAGTTCCAAAATATAAGCCAAGGATACCCTATCCTGGCAGGATAAAGGAAACCAGACTAGACTCTAGATTCCAGAAATTTAAAGAGGCAATGAAGAAACTTTATGTCGATATTCCTTTTCTCGATGCCTTATCTGAAATCCCAGCCTGGTCCAAATATTTGAAGACTTTATTGTCAAAGAAATACATGACAGAGGAGCATGAAACTGTCAATCTAGCCCAAACCACTTCTGATATCATTTTGAATAAAATGCCGAAAAAGTAGAAGGACCCTGGCTCCTTTAGCATACAATGCTCTATTGGGAATACTTCTTGTAAAAAGGGATTGGCCAAATTGGGAGCCAGCATATCAATTATGCCATTTTCCATGTGCAAAAGATTAGGGTTCACTAACTTGTTGCCTACAGCAATGACCATCTAGCTCGCCGATTCCACCATTACTGCACCCCTGGGAATCATTGAAGATATTCCAGTAAGAGTGGGGAGGGACTCTTATGTCCCTTGCAATTTCGTCATTATGGATATAAAATAAGACCTAAGGTACCCGATAATTTTCAGTAGACCTTTCCTCGCCATATCTATAGCATTAATTAATGTTGAGGCTGGCACAATTACATTGAGGCTAGGTAAAGAAACTATTCAATTTAGGGTTTTCAACATCCTGAAGAGCCCTAGTATCCATGAAGAGGTTTTTCTGCTAGAAGCTATTGATAAAATGTCTCAACTCAAGCAAGCAAATCCAGAACTAGCAGATGCCCTAGAAGACGCTCTAATAAATCTGGAAGCTGAATTTTCGACCAACGAGTTAGTTCAGCAATGCCTGCAGTACTTGGAGCGGGCTGAAAAAGCCCCAGAAGCCACTTTTGAAGAACTGAAATCGGTTTCCATATTAGAGACAACAGAAGCACCCAAAGCCACAGAAATGAAAACTCTACCAATTGGGCTCAAGCATGCCTTCTTAGATGAAGGGAAATTATGTCCAGTTATCATTAGTTCCTCTTTGAATGACGATCAGGAAGAGAGGCGTCTCACTGAATTAAAGAAGCACAAGAAAGCAATTGGGTACAAGATGACTGACCTAACGGGCATTAACCCAGCTTTGTGCATGCATAAATTACCTATGATAGAAGAGTTCAAACCCTCAAGGGAGAACCAGAGAAAACCGACCCCAAATCTGAAAGAGGTAGTTCACCTCAAAGTTCTTAAACTCTTGAAAGTAGGTATTATCTATCCAATTTCTGACTCTCAATGGGTTAGTCATGTCCAAGTGGTCCCAAAAAAAGGGAGGACCACTGTTGTCTTAAATGATAAGAATGAATTAGTACCTACAAGGACCGTTACTGGTTGGAGAATGTGCATAGATTACAGAAAACTAAACAAATCAATAAGGAAATACCATTTTCCCTTACCCTTCCTTGGCGAATTCCTTGAGCGGCTAGCCCACCAAAAAAATTTCTGCTACCTCGAAGGATATTCTGGGTTTTACCAAATCCCAATTCACCCCAAAGACCTAGAAAAAATGACATTTACTTGTCCTTTTGGAACATATGTCTTCATAAGGATGCCCTTCGGGCTATGCAATGCACCCGCAACCTTCCAAAGGTGCATGACTGCTATCTTCGCGGGTCTAACCGAAACAATTATGGAGGTGTTTATGGATGATTTTTCGATATATGGAGATTCCTTTGACAACTGTATGCTCAACCTAAGTAAAGTCCTACAGAGATGCGAGGAAACAAACCTTATCTTAAACTGGGAAAAATGTCACTTCATGGTGACTGAAGGAGTTGTCCTCGGACATCGAGTAAGTGAAAGAGGAATCGAAGTAGACAAGGTAAAAATTGATGTTATCTCAAAGTTGTCACCACCCAAAGACATAAGGGGAGTGCGAGCCTTCTTGGTTCATGTCGGGTTCTACCGAAGATTTATCAAAGACTTCTCGAAAATAGCAAAACCTATGACGTACCTATTGACCAAGGATGTTGATTTCAACTTTGACCAGGAATGCCTGCACAGCTTCACAACTTTGAAAAACACTTTAATCTCTGCACCCATTCTACGAGCACCTGACTGATCACAACCGTTTGAAATAATATGTGACGCTAGAGATTATGCTATAGGGGTTGTGTTGGGCCAGAGAATAGACAAAAAGCCATATGTAATATACTACGCATCCAAGACGTTAGATGAGGCGCAAAAGAATTATACTACTACTAAAAAGGAATTATTAGTCGTCATCTACGCTTTCAAAAAATTTCATTCGTGTTTAATTGGATCAAAGGTCATCGTATATACAGACCACTCCGCCATCAAATATCTTATTCAGAAACAGGACGCAAATCCCAGACTCATCCGCTAGGTATCAATGATAGCAAGAATTTGATCTTGAAATAAAAGACAAAAGCGGAGTGGAAAACATCGTCGTTGATCATCTCAGCCGCATTGAAGTCGAGGATGATGATAAAGTACATATCTGAGACTCCCTCCCTGATGACCAGCTTATGAAAATCACCATTGGATTCCCCTGGTATGCCTACACACTAGTACAGGAATGGTCTGTAGCGTCGGTTTTTTAAGCATGCAGCGTCACTTTATAACTGACGCCTAGGTGGCCATCGCTATAGAATTTGCTATATAGCGTCGGTTTATTTGACCAAATAAAACCGACCTTACAGAGTAAACACCGACGCAAAAGGTTATAAAAAATCTGACCCAGGCGAGAAAAAAGGAGCCTGTAAGCTCGGTTATTCCAAAAAAACCAACCCTGTAAACGACCTCGGTCGAGAAAATTTTCGACCGAAAATATTTTTGGTCGACAATTTGCTTGACCGAGGTCGTTTATAGGGTCGGTTTTTTTTTAATAACCGACCCTAAAGATCGAATAAACACTTCAGTGTGATCCTTAGGCGAGAAAATTGTCGACCGAAATATTTTCGGTCGACAATTTTCTCGACCGAGGTAGTTTTACAGGGTCGGTTTTTTAAATAACCGACCCTAAAGATTGAATAACCACTTCAGCATGTGATCCTCGGTCGAGAAAATTGTCGACCGAATTATTTTTGGTCGACAAATTTCTCGACCGAGAGTGTTTTACAGGGTCGGTTTTTTTTGGAATAACCAACGCTAAAGATTGAATAAACACTTCAGTGTAATCCTCGATCGAGAAAATTGTCGACCGAGGATTACACTGAAGTGTTTATTCAATCTTTAGCGTCGGTTATTCCAAAAAAAAACGACCCTGTAAAACAATCTCGGTCGAGAAATTTGTCGACCGAAAATATTTTGATCGAAAAGTTTCTCGACCGAGGGTCACACTGAAGTGGTTATTCAATTTTTAGGGTTAGTTATTCAAAAAATTGACGCTAAAAGTTATGATTTTTTTTTATTTCTGTAGAAAATGAAATAGAACAGAAGAACAAGAAGATTCATATATTCTGGGAGAGGGGAGCATTGATGCTCAACCGTCACCAATCAAAACCATACATTCATGACAAAAATGATTCATAATCACATAAAAATTTACAAAATGATAGATTGCAAGTCTGAGATGATATGAATCAGATACAAAAGTAAATATGAAAAGAGTACTCAAACCACATACATAAATGGAGCTGACATATTTAATCCAATGCTATATTGACTTCATTTAGAAAAGAATCTGACCACTCTTCTCGGAATTCATTCAAGTCCACAAGTGTGTAAGGCTGAGTTGTAAAGATCTGTAATAGAAAATGCACATGCTAATATTTTATAAAATGACTACAATCACTTGTAAATTTATGATGTTATTCTTTATTACCTGACTTATAGTCTGAATGTCATGTGATGCTTGTTTGACAATAGCTTGCATATATTTCATTACATAGTAGCCACAAGCCCAGTCATTATTTTGCATAGGACACTATAAATAACAAATTATACTTAATGTTAGTAAACTACTATAAACAGTAGTTGAGATAAGACTATAAGAGTTGACATATTAGAATTGAAAAATTAATACATATAAGACTAAGCAATTGTCAAAGTAGCTACCTTGACATTTTTCAAAGTCAATGTCTTTAATTTTGTGGGTATTTGTCCTCCAGCATCACAAAAAGCCTTTATACCCCTATCAATTAAATAATAGTTGGTAAAATAGAAATTCTAAATAGAAATATCATGTTGAAGCATTGACTAAATTTATACTTACTCCGTAGCTGGCAATTTCAGTTTGCGACTCCTTGTTGTTTTACCCATTGGGTCAAGATAATAAAGAGTCATCAATTTAGGGGCAATCACCACTAATTCCCAATGTCTAGCTCTGAGTAAGAATAAAACAAACATTAAAATAAATAATTTTATTCATTATTAAAATTATATTGAATAATAATACTTACTGCACGTTAAAAGGAACTAGGATAATTTCCTTCCCTTCACTAGCAAAATATTTGAATGCAGTAGAGAAGTACTCATTCACATCCTCAAAATTTGTCTCCACTTGACTAGTGATTGAAGAAACTAAGAATCCAACATTCCTTATATCAAGGTTTGTGATCTCAGTATATAAATGGCTGTGAAAACATTTGTAATTATTTCCATATATAGAACTAAGCTAAAATGTGTATTGGAATTTGATATATATATATATATATATATATATATATATATATATATTGATAGATCCTTACCTTATCCATACTTCTATTATCGAAGTATTTAGCCAATCATACTGGAACAACTCTATAATATCATCAAGAAAAATAAAATTCTCAAAGTCCCTCCCAGCTGCATCTTCTGTTAAATTGACCAACATATGTGATCATGAGCTTTGGTTGGCTAAGTATCGACACAAACATTTACATTTTCTTCCCAATTCGTCGAATGTAGCTTCAGGAATGAAAGATGGCTTGGGCATAGGAGGACGACTAGTAGAATTTTTACTTTTTGGTTTACAAACATGTTAATTAAATTACATACTTATATTACATGAGCTCATATATGCAGTAAAATATGACAAATGTGGTAGAAATAAGGTATACCTTGTCATTGATAACCAACTATCTAGGCCAACCCACCATAGCACCCTCAGCTTCTTCAATTGTACTATATTCAGGATTAGGTATGGGTAGTGGTTTGTCCCCCATTCCATCATACACAAGATGGATGGACACACGGCAAATGTCATCAGTAATTTGTTGGCAATGCAATGTACCACCAAGGTTGTACACCTTGCTCGCTGCCACAACATTATATTCTGGAACCTCCACTGCAAGTTTATAGTTCATACCAACCTAGATTGAAATAATATAAGTTATATAAGAAGTAGTAGAACAGATACCTATTACAACTATATATATTATCATATATATCATTACTAATAACACAACATATAGAACAAAAACTTACTGCAGATTGGTGTGGTGGGTCATTAGGAGTGCTCCCATGACCTTCTACAACTAGAGCATGGGCTTGTACGTCATCACTTGAGATACGCACAGTATGAATAGGTTGAGAAGGTTGAGTAGGCTGAAATGAAGACATTATTTCTTTTACTTTCTGCACTACTAATGCTTCAACCTCCTCTTGTGTAAGACCTCCTGCACGACCTCTTTTAGATTGCGAAGGGCCAAAATAAGACTTGAATCCTATGCCGGATCATTATCCCCTAACACGGCCAGGATGCTCCTTCGTACCAAGAGAAACCGATAGTTCATCCATGTGGCCAGTTGGGATGAACTTTCCTTCCTTCCTTTGCTCGTGGAGATCAATCTATTCATAGTTAATAAAAATATTAAATCACAATATCAATTAGATATAAATAAATCTAAGTTTGTGGGAGTTACTCTTTACTTAGTTGGGATAAACCTACCATCTTTTGTGCCACCTCCTTAGTTGCAGGGTTGATAATTTCACCTGCTTGATTCTTTCTAGCATCAATCCATGTCAAGTGTCGGGGTGGACGCTCAACTTGAGTTGTACTAGATTCTTCTCCAGAAGAGGATTGCTTCTCTTGTAGTTGGCAGCAGAAGGCATAACCACCGGGCCCCAAGCGATGGTCATGCACATTTTTGGCCCGTCTTTCCTTTTGAGTCTGGTGGATAGCCTGGTCATTTAAAATGAGATATTGCAATTCAGAATTGGCAAACATGTATAAAAAGATTCACCTCCTTAATTGTATAAAATTAAAGATTCATACAATACATCACAATCTTTATTACTTGAAACTCTTCCGCTCTCCTAGATGCAACAAATGTTTAGTAACATTTTAGTCCATCACCTCCCTAGCCACGTAACCCTCAACAATACTCCCTTCAGGACGATAACGATTCCGAACATCACATTTAAAAACACTCATGTAGCGTTCAAATGGATACATCCAATGTAAGAAAATTGGACCCAACATCTTCACCTCCCTTGTAATATGTACTACAAGATGAACCATGATATCAAAAAATGAAGGGAGTATACAATATGTTTCACCCTATCATATACAACATTTCCTGGTATAGGTTTAGGAGCACTTCGTTCCTCAGTTGACCCATTAAAGGTTTTGCGTTGCCTTCGATAAGTATGCATTGGTGGGAGAAATCTCCGATGACCAAGATATGCGATTTTACCACCATGTTTCAGTCTGGTTGAATCAGTATTTTCCTCACAAATAGGACATGCTTTGTATCCTTTTATGCTATATCTAGACAAATTTCCATAAGCTGGAAAGTCATTAATCGTGCAAAATAGCATAGCACGCAAACTGAAGATCTCTTTACGTGAAGCATCGTATGTCATAATACCTTCTTCCCATAGTTTCATTAGGTCATCAATTAGAGGTTGAAGGTAAACATCAATATCATTTCCAGGTTGCTTGGGCCCTGATATCAATATTGACAACATCACATACTTATTTTTCATACACAACCAAGGAGGAAGATTGTATATAACAATCATAACAGGCCACGTGCTATGTTGGCTGCTTAATGTACCATAGGGATTCATTCCATCTGTACAGAGTCCAAGTCTTAAGTTTCTTGGTTCTTTACCAAATTGAGGGTATAATAAATCAATTTTCTTCCATTGTGGTGAATCAGATGCATGTCGTAGGACGCCATCATCATTGGCCTTTAACTCCCCATGCCAAGACAAATTTTGTGCATCTTCTGTATTAGCAAATAAGCGTTGAAATCATGGTATAATTGGTAAATACCACATCACCTTGGCAGGAGAGCCATTTTTAGCCTTAGCTGAATTTGTAGTCTTATACCTTGACGCACCACATTTTGGACAATTTATCAAATTACTATATCCTTCTGAAATAACACACAATCATTTGGACATGCATGAATCTTCTTAGCCTCCATTCCCATTGGGCACATTATTTTCTTTGCTTGATATGTTGAAATTGGAAGCTTGTTGCCTTCAAGATGAATTTCCTTTAACAAAGACAACAGTGAAGTGAAACTCTTATCGCTCCACCAGTTTTGAGCTTTAAGAGTATATAATCGCATAACAGCACTCAACCTCGTGAACTTAGTACAACCCTTATATAATGGTTTTTCAGCATCATGGACAATGTTTGCAAATAAAGGTGGATCAATGACATTGTCCCAACAACTACCTAGTATCTCATCAACCATATCATCATGAATCTGGTCATCTTGAATCAGATCATCATTAACATTATCATCATTATCTATATCTTCTATGCCACAACTATTAGTATTGACATTTTCTGATCCATAATTCAATTTCTCTCCATGCCAATACCATTCATTATAACCTTGTATGATCCCATTGCATATGACATGATTCTTAATTTCCTCACTAGTATCAACTTTCAAATTGTTACAACAATTTCTACATGGACAATATAGCCTATCTATAGGTAGTTTCCTATGTTCCTCAGCAAATCTGATAAATTCATCAAGACCTTTGGCAAACTCTGGACTGCAACAGTTCTTGATAGACATCCAACTTCGATCCATTTTCTATATCACATTAAAATTAATTATAAAACTAACCGTTTAATATTGATACTATAATAATTTGTAAGTTTTTATTGATAGGAAGTTAATTACTTATATACTAAAGTGTACCACCTATCCCATTTTTGAATATTTAATCTCACCAGTAACTGTATAATGTATGTTTAGTTTTGAAGAAAATTTTAGCAGCATTTCCCCTAAGTTCTCCAAGTACACCGATGTAAATGGCAAATAACCACTCACATATATACCCAGAGAACAAATGAAGAAATCCTACTGAAATTTTCTACAAAACTACACATAAATTATACAGGTACATCCTAAGTGAGATTAAATATCCAAAAATAGTCCCAAACCGGGGACTATCCAAAGTTTACTCCTAATGAGTAAATTTTGAACGGGTTTCTAAGTTAATATATAAATGCATTATTTTCATATTTATATATTAAGTTAAACATCATGCATCAACCCTAAAGTGTCAATCTAGGAGTACACATGTCTAATCTAGTATTAATTTCTAGAATTTATATAATAATTACATATGAAAAAAGACATGTTTTTATTATTGGGTTATCAAATCATATTAAATGGAAAATACTTGTACAAATTAGCAAAGTAAGGTTGTTTCCAATAGTCCAAAGATTGAAATCATTATAATATTCAGAACTATTTGTGAACGTTACAGCAAATATGATTAAAACATTTATATCTCCCACATAAATAAGGAGCAGGTCCACTCTCAGTTGACAATTAGTCGACCGAGAGCCCACATGCACACAGCGTCCAGGTCCACTCTCGGTCGACGAATTCGTCGACCAAGAGTGGACTTGGACGCTGTGTGCAGGTGGGATCTTGGTCAACTAATTGTCGACCGAGATGGACATGGATGCTGCAATGGCGGTGGGCGGGAATGAAGGAAGGCGTCAATGAAGGAAGCGGCGAACTTACTTGGAAATGGCGGTGACCTTCGTGGAGGATGAGACGACCTTCACGGAGAGGCGGCGACCTTCGTGGAAGAGTGGAGAGGCGGCGACGACGAGCTCTTTTCACAGAGAGGAGGCAAAGCTTTGGCAGCACGGAGAGGTGGCAACGTCTTCACGTACGGACACCACGATCCTCTTGGCGGAGCGGAGAAGGTGGCACGGCTTCACGGCAATGGCATCACGGAGAGGAGGCAAGGCATTCGCGGCGGAATGACATAGGAAAAAGCAAGGCTTTGCGGCGCCACGGGAGAGAAAGAATAGAACAGAAAAGGGTTTTGTGGGAGGAAGAAAGACTAGGTTTGGGCTTTTTCATGGAGAGAAAACCTGTAGCGTCGGTTAACACCAAAAAACGGATGCTAAAGATAAATGGTTCTTGTGTCGGGTTGTTTAAAAACACTCAAATGCATTCTCGGTCGACGAATTTGTCAACTGACTGGATATCGGTCGATAATATTGTCGACCGAAGAGACCTCTAGGGTTAGTTTTCAGGAATATCGGACGCTACAAGTGCTTATACGAAGGAAATCTGGCTCCTTTCGGTCGACGATTTGTCGACCAAGTGGTTATCGGTCGACAAATTTGTCGACCGAAAGGAGCCAGATTTCCTTCGTATAAACACCTCTAGGGTCGGTTTTTTCCTTATAACCGACCCTAGAGGTGCTTATACATGTGTGAAAACTAAGTTTATCTCGGTCAACAATATTGTTGACCGAGGAGGACTTTAGGGTCGGTTATAAAGAAAAAACCGACCCTAGAGGTGCTTCTACGAAGGAAATCTAGCTCCTTTCGCTCGACAAATTTGTCGACCGATAACGAGCGGTCGACAAAATTGTCGACCGAGAAGAGCCAGAGGTGAAATCCGGCTCCTTCTCGGGCGATGAATTTGTCGACCGAATGGTTATCGATCGACAAATTTGTCGACTGAGAATGCGTGAACTAAACTGGATCAAAAATTCATGTCGGTCAACAATATTGTCGACCAAGGAGCGCTTGAGGGTCGGTTATAAAGAAAAAACTGACCCTAGAGGCACTTATACACGTGAAATCTGGCTCTTCCTCGGTCGATGAATTTGTCGACCGAGGGAGATCTAAGGTGCTTACACAACCCTAATAATGATGTTATGTGAAACCCTAATATATGGTGATGTCGTATGAAACCCTAATATGGGATAATGTTATGTGAAACCCTAATATGGGATGATGTTATGTGAAACCCTAATATGGGATGATGTTATGTGAAACCCTAATATAGGGTGATGTTGTGTAAAAACCCTAATATGGGATAATGTTATATGAAACTTCAATATGGGATGATGATATGTGAAACCCTAATTGATAAAGATGGGAAACTCTAACCCTAATGAGGGAATAGTGATGTTATTTTTGTATTGCATGATGTTGATATGAAATTGATATGGTTGATATGAAATTGAGATGCTTGTGTAACAAGTATCATGAATACCTTGGTCAGATGACCTGAAGGTAATAGTTACCTGATAAGTGATAACCATGTTTAGTGATGAACTAAGGGTTTGAATACTCAGATCCAGCAAATGTGATGATGGTGGTATTGAGGGATGTGAATTCCCAACAATGAGACAAAAGATTGAGATCCCAATGCTTTAATAACATTTTGAAAAGTACTAAACTTGATCCAAAATTTATGTCGGTCGACAATATTGTCGACCGAGGAGCCCTTTAGGGTCGGTTATAAGGAAAAACCGACCCTAGAGGTGCTTATACACGTGAAATCGGGCTCCTTCTCGGTCGATGAATGCGTCGACCGAGAAGAGATCTAGGGTCGGTTAAAAGTAAAAAATCGATGCTAAATATGCAAATACATGTGTGAACTAAACTGGAACTAAAATTCGTGTCGGTCGACAATATTGTCGACCGAGGAGCGTTTTAGGGTCAGTTATAAGGAAAAAAACCGACCCTAGAGGAGCTTATACACGTGAAATATGGTTCTTCCTCGGTCGACGAATTTGTCGACCGATAGGTTATCAGTAGACAAATTCATCGACCGAGGGAGCTCTAGGGTCGGTTATAAGGCAAAAACCGACCCTAGAGGTGCTTATACACATGAAATTTGGCTCTTATTCGGTCGACGAATTTGTTGACTGAGGAGACCTTTAGGGTCGGTTATAAGTGAAAAACCAACAGTAGAGGTGCTTATACATGTTAAATTTGGCTCTTATTCGGTCGACGAATTTTTTGACCGACGTGCCTTTTAGGGTCGGTTAAAAGTAAAAAAACTGACGTTATAGGTGTTGAACTAAACTGGATCCAAAATTGATATCAGTCGACAATATTGTCGACCGAGGAGCCCTTTAGGGTCGGTTATAATGGAATAACCGACCCTAGAGGTTCTTATACACGTGAAATCTGGCTCTTATTTGGTTGACGAATTTGTCGACTGAGGATCCTTTTAGGGTCGGTTATAAGGGAAAAACCGACCCTAGAGGTGCTTATACGTGTGTGAAGGCAAACTGGATTCAAGATGTCTAATTACCCACGTTTTTTGTAGACATATAAGGTCGGTTATTTGGAAAAACCGACCCTATAGATTGAGGCGCGAAGCCAAAATCAAGCAAATTTTTGCCGCGGGAAACTTTAATTGACTTTCTAATCCAATTGTCTATAAAGTCGCTTATTTTATGAAAACTGACCCTATAGAGATGCACTACAAGGTCGGTTATTTTAAGAAAAGCGACCCAAGAGGTCTTAAGTGGTGCCCGTGTTTTTTATAGACAAATAAGGTCGGTTATTTGGAAAACTGACCCTATAGAGATAAACTAGAAGGTCGGTTGTTGTAAGAAAAGTGACCCAAGAGGTCTTAAGTGGTGCCCGCATTTTTTATAGACATATAAGGTCGGTTATTTGGAAAACCGGCCCTATAGAGTTACACTACAAGGTCGGTTTTTTTATGAAAACTGACCCAAGAGGTCTTAAGTGGTGCCCGCATTTTTTTGAGACATATAAGGTCGGTTATTTGGAAAAACTGACCCTACAGGTAGTGATGTTATAACCCATTTCTGTACTAGTGACATAGTAAACTATCTGGATACAGGAATCATCCATCCCTCCACCTCTCACCACGATAAAAAGAAATTTCTCCATGACGTTAAACAATATTACTGGGACGAACCCTATCTTTTTCATCTATGTGCAGACAGACTTTTCCGTCGCTACATACCAGAAGAAGAAATCACTCATGTCTTAGAACATTGTCATTCTAACCCCATTGCGGGACACATGAGTTTGAAAAAGACCACTCTGAAAGTTCTACAATCGAGTTTCTTTTGGCCAACAATAGCAAGAGATTCCTATGATTTTTGTAAGATCATGCAATAAATGTCAGCTTTCTGGCAGTATAACTAAAAGGAATGAAATGCCCCTCACCTTGTGGCAAGAAATCAAATTTTTTGACATTTGGGGAATAGACTACATGGGTCCCTTCCCCTCATCCTATGGATTTTCTTACATATTGGTCATTGTGGATTATGTCTCAAAATGAGTAGAATTTATACCCACCATATCCAGCGACTCAAAGCCAGTCATCAAAATGTTCAAAGACATCATTTTCCCCAGATTTGACGTCCCCCGAACTATCATATCAGACGGTGGGACCCACTTTCTGGAAAGAAGCTTCGAAGCCCTCCTAAAAAAATATGGAGTCAACCATAAGGTCGCCACACCTTACCATCCACAAACGAGTGGCCAAGTCGAAGTTTCGAACAGACAACTGAAAGCAATTTTAGAAAAAATAGTCAATAGACATCGTACTGATTGGTCCACCAAGCTTCTCGATGCCCTTTGGGCTTACCGCACAGCTTATAAAACACCGATTGGAACAACCCCGTTCTGACTGGTATATGGGAAATCATGCCATCTTCCAGTTGAGCTGGAACATAAGGCCTGGTGGGCCATTAAACAACTGAATTTTGATTTTAAAAGCATTGGAAAATACAAACAACTCCAGTTACAAGAACTTGAGGAGCTTAGAATGACAGCCTACCATAGTGCCAGAATATATAAAGAAAAAACCAAGATGTGGCACGATGGCCACCTCAAGAGGAAAGACATTGCTATCGGAGATAAGGTCCTCCTCTTCAATTCCAGACTTAAAATGTTTCCTGGAAAGCTCCGCACGAAGTGGTCTGGCCCATTCACAATTAAACACATCTATCCCATCAGAGCAGTCATCATTCTTGACAATAATGGGGGAGAACGGACCGTTAATGGCTGCAGATTGAAGAGATACTACACACTCACAGACAAAATACCAAGACAGACTATCGAGATCCACGATCCCTCAGCATCAACATAACCAACCCAGATTTTTGTCGGGCCAGCGACGTAAAACCCAGGCGCTACTTGGGAGGAAACCCAAGATCTGAGTATCATCTTTTCATTTTATTTTCTGCCTAGTTTTGTTAATTGTTCTATTCTTTTAATTGTCTACCGTAGTTTTATCATCTTTAATCTGACAATATAAAAATTCACATAAATAACCAAAACAAACATAAAAATATAAAAATCAAAAACCTAAACCATCTTATCCTAAACGGTCTTAAACCTTTTGGGCCTCACGGTCTTAAAAATCGTTTGGGCCTTTCCGTCTTGAAACCATTTGGAGCCCAAACGGTCTCAAAACCGTTTGACCCCAAACGGCCTTGAAACCGTTTGGAGCCCAAACGGTCTCGAAACCGTTTGGAGCCAAACGGTCTCGAAACCGTTTGGAGCCAAACGGTCTTGAAACTGTTTGGAGCCCAAATGGTCTCGAAACTGTTTGACCCTGGAAATTTGTATCGTCACCCTCAAAATCCTATAAATATAACCCCACCCCTTCCTTTTTCCCCTTCTAGAATCTCTAGTTTTCTAAACCCAGGCGCGAGCACTGTTCCATCCCTCTAGCTTCTCTACTCCCGCACACCTTCGCTCGCACAACCCCTGTTCGCTCCGCCATCTTCACCGTCGTCGCTTCCTCGATACCTATTCATTTATGACTTCTCCACCATTGCCACACGTCGTTATCACTGTTCCTCACCTCATTACCATCATCGCCTGCTCCGTCATCATCTGCAGCACCATCACACAGCAAGGTAGTCCATGATAGTCACCAGCATCTTTGACATGACAAGGCATTTCGCGTCCACCTCGTTTTCACTGTCGCCAATGTCTCTATCACTATCACCGCTGCTAATGCATTTCCACCGCCGACCGATGTGCCCCCGACATTCTACCTTCCTCGCGGTTTCGACCGTTTGGAGCCAAATGGTCCTAAAACCGTTCGGAGCCAAGCGGTCCTGAAACCATTTGCCCTTACAAACTTCTTGGATTCCACTAAAACCTAAAAACATTAACGCATACATAATGTAAACTTTTCCTTTAATAAACTTGTTATCTGTGCAAAATCCAAATCCTTTTAACACACGACTTTCTACAAACTTTTCAGTTATGGCATCACATGTAAAAGAAACCACCAGAACTACTGACGCTTCGTTCTAGACAACGGAGCAACTGATGGAGGACCGACCCAAGCTCCAAAAAATAGTATACATCTATGACAAGACTGGAACGGTCCCACCTAAAGTCAACCTGCTCGCGGTCATGAATGAAATTGACCGCCTCAATAGGTGTTTGTTATAACCTCATTTTACAATACATGTAATGAGATTTATGAATCTCCTTTAAAAGATAAATAAGATCCATGTTTGATTTCAGGGTTTGATTTGAATAAATTTCATGCATGCTTTCTTGTTGGGCCTTATTGGCCATTAAGCCCAGTTGAAAGAAAAATAAAAAGAAATGAAAAAAGGAATTCCATTTAATAAAAGAATACAAGGGAATAATGGAATATATAAGAAAATGATTAAAAGTGACCAAAAGGATAAAAGATAATTTCCCATAAAAGGTTTTCGTGTTACAAAGGATCCTTGGGGTTCAAGGAACTCAATATAATTAAATAATGGCAAAGGAAATAAAGAATATGTGGAAAATACCATTAAATAAGGGATAACTTGAAACTAAAATAAAGGGCATGTTTCCTTTGGATAATGACTCCTATTTTGCACAATGAGAGATAAACATATGAGCGACTTTCCTTCAAAATATGAGGCCAAAAGGACTTATGGATTGGGAGTTATTAAATTTTCAAGTTATCTTTAAAATAAGGACTTTCCTTGTTTTATTGGGAATTCTTTTCCTTTTTCTGTGTAAGCGCGGGTAATGGTGACCGTTGGATATTAATCCAACCGATCAGGGCTCATCGTCAAAGTCCCAAGAGTCAGGGACTGTAGCGCAGGTTACAGGTGGATTTTCTCCATCTCTTTCCTCGTTATCTGATGGATGTGCCATCTTGGAAACCTTTCCATTATGATCAGGAGGGGATTCCGAGCCACCGCAACCCCGGTTTAGTGGTCATTGGATGCTTCTAGGCGAAACGCCCAATTGGGCTATGAACCATGGTGCCAGCAGGGTTGGCGAAACCCTAGAGGGGTCTCCACACCCTATAAATAGGGTCCCTACTAGTTCCTTACTCCTTCACGATCTCAAGCGGTTGTTTTCTAAGCCCTATTGCTCGCTCCCTCACCCAATTGCTCGCACTCCGGCGAGAAGGTCTTCGCGGCGCCGCCGCTGGTTCTGTTTAGAAGACAAGGGAGGATGACGAGCGGGGATCGTCAGATCCTGGACCATCATGTGCCCGCCTAAGATCCAACGCTACTGGAGCGGCGCGCTGGTTTGAATCAACTAAGTGGGGCGCTTTGACCAAGACCGTAGGATCAAAGTCCACCGTGAGCCGCGCATCATCGACGGCCGATAAAGGAGGCATGCCACTAGTGGAGGGAATCTGATGCGGAGTGTCAGATCAAGGCAGGGCACAGCGGCGCACCGATCAAACGGCCGAGGAATTTTCGGTAAATTCTTCCCTCTGCCAAATAATCAAGAAAAATACTTTTCCTTGCTAAAATCATAGTAATTGCTAGGAATCTCAAATAAAGAAACTTTATATATGAAAGTTGGGTAGAAAAATACAAGGAATCTGTTAAAAATGATTGTGTAACCTGATTCCAGATCGTTTTGCAAAAGTACTTTAATTTGCTAGTAAAATGCATTTCAAGTTAATTGAAAACCCTAAATGCATATAAAAGATGTTTTCTTTGTAAATTAATGGGTTAAGTTGAGGATCATGAACCTGTTAATTAATAAGATGAAGTTTCTATCCGTTTTGAATACCAATATGGCTAAATTAGGGTTTATTTCAAAGAATAGAAGATAAGGTACATGAAAACTCTAATTTAGGGTAAAAGAAAATGGAAACCTTGTTATTTTGATAAATTGCTAGATAATGATCCCAAAAGCTGTTAGGAATGTTAAAAGGATATAATTTAAAGGTTTTGGGTGTATTTAATGGTTTAGGGTTCATAATATCTAAGAAGGAAAAGAAACCCCTAATTTTCAAGGAAACCCTAAAAATTAAATAGAAATCCTAAGTAATATGATGGAAAATTGGATAACTATTAATAAAAGGAAAATTGTCCTTTTATTTCAGGATTTGCTTGTTTATTGGGTTTCTCTACATATTAATTTCTATCTTGAAATCTGCAACCGAAGGTATGTGGTTACTTATGAATAACCGCTTAGGTTTCTCGATGATTCCCAGATGTTTAAACGCATTGAATGCAACTAAACTGTTTGGATGTTTATTTCTTTCATGCAATTATAAAGTGACTATGACTATCACATAATGTATATGCCTTCTAGCTCAATCCTTGATCCCCTCTATGTCGTAATGGATGACTTGGTATAAGACTACCTAGAGGGTAGGTCCATCAGGTCATGAATGACTTTGACTGCCTAGAGAGTAGGTCCATCAAGTCACCTTTATAGAGGTACCATATAAGTCCTTACAGGGACAACACAGAGTTGTGGAGAGATATAGATTGAGTAGTTAGGCTTAAAACGTAATCTTGATTGTTAAATGATTAATTGAGTGATTATATTGTTAACCTAGTTGAACATTATCTGCTTCCTCCACATACTAGCTTCGGCTGATCGTCGTTTTGTTTGTCGGCGATTTAGGTACAAATCTCAAAAGGAACAAACAGTAAAGTGACACATTGTGAATTCAAGAATTAATAACAAGGAGGAATTAGTTAGAATAGTTCTTCTGAGGTTAGAAGTTAGTTTATTCCCATCTTTTCTAAGGTATGCAAAGAAAATTTTTATTACCATTTTCAGTATCGTCTGTTAGAATTTAATAATTGTTTATGGTTATATGTCGAACCTTTGATCCGGAATTAACGGGTGAGGCTTCAACCTCTTGGTCTCCCTTGATTGGGGGTTACTGAGAGGTGGGGTCGTAACATTTGGTGTCAGAGCCTGGGTTCTTCATGTAACCATTAGTAATTATTAAATTTTACAAATTCCATAGAACCCAAGGGAGTTATTAGAGGAGTATCCGAAAGACGGAGGTGTCTAGAAAGGTATCACGACCGGGGGCTGGCAAGATTTTCCTCTGCACCGCTAGTCGGAATACGAGGACTCCCGGACCTGTGTGACCACCTGGCCAAAGTCTTAGGGTATGATTTGAAATAAGATACCTTTAGGACTCTCTCATCTTATTCATCCCTTCTCATCACATATTCTATTAAGGCTTTAAGAGTAGGATTCTCTCTCTCTCTCCTCCACACTCATGTGGTATGGGAAAATAAATTAAGGGTTTAAGAATCCTCCATCAAATTAATAAAAGATATGTAATGAGATATCACTAAACATAAGTATAACTAGTTTGAATGATAAACTAAAGGTTTGTTTGTTTTGCTTATGTAGATGGCACGAACAAAGACTGTTGCTATTCCTGAGGGCTCCGGAAATCCAGCTAGGAGTGTTTGGCCTCCCCATAAAGTAAAGGAGTCTTCTGAAAAGAGGAATAGGAACCATGAGGGTGGATCCTCTAAGAAGAGGAAGAGGCCTGAAGAAGTCACTCAAGAAGTCCCTAACCCTAACCCGGTACCATTTAGTAACCTGAACCAAGAAGAAGATCAAGGATATGAAGAGTAACACGTGTATGAGGAATAAGCCAAGATGGATGAGGACCTAGCCGATGATTCAGAACCCACCATGATGATCCATACCCCTGATACCTTGTGGTTAGAGCAACAGAGGAAGTTGACAGAGGCCATTAATGCTTTGGCCCTTCGAGACATAGCTAGAGCTAAAAATGGTGAACCATACCCTGTTCGTCCACGTGTGGGAGCCACCATCCTAGACTTTGTCAAGCTGAATATAGAAAAGTTCTGGGGAGAAGATAAGACTGAGGTGGTTGATAAGGCAGAAGCCTGGATACGTGCAATAGAGAATGGTTTCCGCATGCTTGAAGTGCAGCCGAGCAAGAAGGTCCTCTTTGCTGCTCACCTCCTGGAAGGAGCAGCTAAGATATGGTGGGAGACTCACATCACAGGCTGAGATCTGATTGAGGAACCAATGGCATGGGCTGATTTCAAAACCATCTTCACTTCCAGATTCGTCCCTGTTGTAGCTAAGAAAGAAAAGGAAAGGGAATTCACTAACATGACTCAAGGAAATTCCTCTGTGGCAGACTTTGGGCGCAAGTTTCGGATCCTGGAACATTTTGGGTACAAGATGGATGAGGAAAGGAGGGTGGATCACTTCATAGAGCGTCTTCACCCTACCATCAGGCCTCATGTGATGGCAAGCAAACCTAAAACCTTCGTAGAAGCTTACAACACTGCCTTAGACATGAAAAGAACCGTGATGACCGCACAGCTTCCACCCAAGAGGTATATGGGTTTCACTGAGGGAACCCGAGGACAGAAGAATCATCATAAGAAGGGTCCAGGTCATCATCAAGCCAAGGGAAGACAGGGAGGAAAAGGGAGACCCCATCAAGAGAATAATCGACCATGATGCTGCTCATGTGGGAAAGGGCATTTTGGTGAGTGCCACCACAAGAATAGAGTATGTTTCTGTGGTCACCAAGAGGGGCATATCCAAGCTGCTTGTCCTCTACCAGAGCCAAAAGGACCAGGTCCAGTGGCAGCCCCACCAGTAGCTGTGGCCCCACCTGCTGGAGAAAGAAGACAAGCTCGAGTGTTCGCCATTGACAATGAAGAATCTCAAGCTAATGAAAATCGGTTGATTGAGGGTAATAACCCTTTGAGTTTTTCTTTATGTTTTGAAAGTTAAGCATGTAATAGTCTAATGTATGGTGAACAATAATGTAGGCATGCTTGAAGTCATGGGACATAATGTAAAAGCATTATTTGATTCTGGATCTACTAATACTTTCATTTTGAGGAATCTTGCAACTATGCTTTGTTTGGATATCAAGGATCTAGGATATGTCTTAGATGTTACAACCCCGAGTGGTCGGATCTTTACCTCTCTTTTAAAAACTCCAGTGATACCTATGAAATATCAAGATCATGAGTTTCCTACAGAATTTATCCTTCTTGACATGAATGATTTTGATGTGATCATTGGAATGGATTGGATTTATACTTATAGGGCCCAAATCGACTGTAGGGAAAAGAAAGTGATCATTAGGGAACCAGGTCACCCACCTCTTGTCATTAGAGGTAGGAAAGATGCCACCACCAGTTTGTACGTGTCATCCCTGAAGGCAGAAAGAATGATGAGTAAAGGTTGTCAAGCTTTCCTAGCAGTTGTTACCGAGCCCGAACCCAAGGTGCAACCCTTAGAGGAAATAGAGGTAGTCAAGAACTATGCAGATGTTTTTCCGGATGATCTACCTGGGATTCCTCCCAAGAGATAGGTGGATTTTTCCATAGACCTAGCTCCAGGAACAAGCCCTATTTCACGTGCACCTTATAGAATGGCCCCTGCAGAGTTGCTCGAGTTGAAGAAACAATTGCAGGAATTGCTAGACAAGGGTTTTATCCGGCCTAGCACATCACCATGGGGAGCTCCAGTACTGTTTGTAAAGAAAAAGGATGGCTCTCTCCGTATGTGTATAGATTATCGGATGATCAACCAAGCTACCATTAAGAACAAATACCCTTTACCCCGAATAGATGACCTGTTTGACCAGTTGAAGTCTGCTCGAGTCTTTTCCAAAATTGACTTAAGATCGGGTTACCACCAGTTGAGAGTCAAGAGTGAGGACATTCCAAAAATATCTTTTCAAACACGATATGGCCATTATGAGTTTGTGGTTATGCCTTTTGGATTGTCCAATGCACCCAGTGTGTTCATGGAATAGTGTGTTCCAACCCTTCCTTGACTCGTTTGTCATAGTGTTCATAGATGACATATTGGTTTATTCCAATGACTTAGAGCAACACCGAGACCACCTAAGTAAAGTCCTTGATATCCTGAGAAAGCAGAAGTTCTATGGGAAATTCTCAAAATGTGAGTTTTGGATGGACCGAGTCATGTTCCTTGGACATATCATCTCAAGAGGAACGATCACCGTGGATCCAGCCAAGGTGTCAGCAGTTCGAGACTGTCCTACACCGAAGAACCCCTCTGAGATCCGAAGCTTCTTGGGGTTAGCAGGATACTATCGGCGTTTCATTTCATATTTCTCAAAGACTGCCTTGCCCTTGACCATGTTGACTCGTAAGGATGTGAAGTTTGTGTGGTCCGATGTTTGTGAGACTCGTTTTCAAGAACTGAAAGAGAAGTTGACCACAGCACCAGTTTTGACTCTACCATCAGGCAATGAGGGTTTCATGATCTTCACTGATGCATCCAAAATGGGTCTTGGCTGCGTGTTGGAGCATAATCGACATGTGGTTGCATATGCTTCCTGACAACTCAAGCCTAATGAGGTGAATTACCCTACACATGACTTAGAGTTGGCTGCTATCATTCATGCCTTGAAGATTTGGCGGCATTACCTGTATGGTGCTACTTTTGAGATCTTCACTGACCATAAGAGTTTAAAGTACCTTCTGACACATAAAGACTTGAACCTACGACAACGAAGATGGATGG
Source organism: Alisma plantago-aquatica (assembly GCA_963693085.1). NCBI lineage: Eukaryota > Viridiplantae > Streptophyta > Magnoliopsida > Alismatales > Alismataceae > Alisma > Alisma plantago-aquatica. The sequence continues at coordinate 404,312,337 of OY856413.1, forward strand.
AATACATGAAGGATTATGACTTTACCATTGTCTATCATCCAGGGAAGGCAAATGTTGTGGCAGATGCGCTGAGTCGGAAATAGATCAGGTGTGCAGCTATTCTATCCAGTCAGTGGAAGAGCTGGTGAAATGGTCTCCTCAACCGTTAGGTGATCGAGTTCGATTGGCCAACATTCAGATACAATCTGATTTGTTGAGTGAAATTGTGGCAGCACAGTTGGTCAGTAGGGAACTTGACAAGATGAGGGGTTTAATGAAGAAGCCTCAGACCCGCCTTTCTTTGGGTGTAGATGGAGGAATCAGATTCGAGAATCGTATATGGATTCCTGAAGACTCACCACTGAAGGAACGTATCTTATAAGAAGCTCATGGTTCTAAGTACACAGTACACCCAGGGACTACTAAGATGTTTAAGGACATGCAGAGGTTTTTCTGGTGGCCAGGAATGAAGAGAGACATTGCAGCTTATGTGGCCACTTGTCTTACGTGCTAGATGGTGAAGGCTGAACATCAACGACTCGGTGGACTTTTACAGTCTATAGAGATTCCAGAGTGGAAATGGGAGCAGATCACCATGGATTTCGTGGTGGGTCTACCCCGTACCAAGAGAGGTCATGATGCGATATGGGTTGTGGTAGATCGCCTTACCAAGTCAGCACACTTCCTTGCCCTGAAAACCACTGCCAAGGTGTCAGATTTAGCTGAGTTGTATATCAAAGAGATAGTACGCTTGCATGTCATACCCGGTTCCATCATCTCCGATAGAGACCCAAAGTTTACTTCCAAGTTGTGGAAGCAGGTTCAAGAGGAACTAGGTACAAGGTTAAAGTTTAGTATCGCCTATCACCCTCAGACAGATGGTCGGTCAGAAAGGATAATTCAGACCTTAGAGGATCTACTGCGAGCTTGTGTGCTCGATTGGGGTGGATCATGGGAGCAGTACCTGCCTTTAGCTGAGTTTTCCTACAACAATAGTTATCAAGCCAGTATCGGGATGCCTCCATATGAAGCTCTGTATGGGAGACTGTGTCGGTCACCACTTCACTGGGATGAAGTTGGTGAAGGGACCTTATTGAGGTCAGATGAACTCCAAGTGTATGCTGATAAAGTCACTTTAATCAGGCAAAGGCTAAAGAGAGCCCAAGACCGACAGAAGTCGTATGCTGATGCGAAGCGGACTGATGTGCATTTCGCTGTGGGAGAACATGTCTTTCTAAAAATCTGACCGCTCCGAGCTATAGCTAAAAATAGAGGAAAGTTGAGTCCCCGATACGTGGGTCCGTTTGAAGTGTTAGAACGGATTGGTGAAGCCGCATATCGTTTGGTGTTACCCCCTCAATACAGTATGATGAATGATGTGTTTCACGTGTCCAATCTGAAGCGATATGTGCAAGATCCAAGCCATGTGTTGAGCATTGAACCAATTGAGCTTCAAGGAAAGTTGTCTTATCCTGAGTTGCCTTTGCGTATTCTAGATACCAAGGTAAAAGAGCTCAGAAATAAGAATATAGAGATGGTAAAGGTTCTTTGGAAGCACCATGGAGAGGATGAGGCCACATGGGAGCTGAAGACGGGCATGGAAAAGGCATATCCAAATTTGTTTGTTTGATTGAATGAATTTTGAGGACAAAATTCCTATAAGGAGGGGAGAATGTTATAACCTCATTTTACAATACATGTAATGAGATTTATGAATCTCCTTTAAAAGATAAATAAGATACATGTTTGATTTCAGGGTTTGATTTGAATGAATTTTGTGCATGCTTTCTTGTTGGGCCTTATTGGCCATTAAGCCCAGTTGAAATAAAAATAAAAACAAATGAAAAAGGGAATTCCATTTAATAAAAGAATACAAGGGAATAATGGAATATATAAGAAAATGATTAAAAGTGACCAAAAGGCTAAAAGATAATTTCCCATAAAAGGTTTTTGTGTTACAAAGGATCCTTGGGGTTCAAGGAACTCAATATAATTAAATAATGGCAAAGGAAATAAAGAATATGTGGAAAATACCATTAAATAAGGGATAACTTGAAATTGAAATAAAGGGCACGTTTCCTTTGGATAATGACTCTTATTTTTTCACAATGAGAGATAAACATATGAACGACTTTCCTTTAAAATTTGAGGCCAAAAGGACTTATGTATTGGGAGTTATTAAATTTTCAAGTTATCTTTAAAATAAGGACTTTCCTTGTTTTATTGGGAATTCTTTTCCTTTTTCTGTGTAAGCGCGGGTAATGGTGACCGTTGGATATTAATCCAACCAATCAGGGCTCATCATCAAAGTCCCAAGAGTCAGGGACTGTAGCGCAGGTTACAGGTGGATTTTCTCCATCTCTTTCCTCGTTATCTGATGGATGTGCCATCTTGGAAACCTTTCCATTATGATCAGGAGGGGATTCCGAGCCACCGCAACCCCGGTTTGGTGGTCCTTGGATGTTTCTAGGCGAAATGCCCAATTGGACTATGAACCATGGTGGAAGCAGGGTTGGGGAAACCCTAGAGGGGTCTCCACGCCCTATAAATAGGGTCCCTACTAGTTCCTTACTCCTTCACGATCTCAAGCGGCTGTTTTCTAAGCCCTATTGCTCGCTCCCTCACCCAATTGCTCGCACTCCGGCGAGAAGGTCTTTGTGGCGCCGCCGCTGGTTCTGTTTAGAAGACAAGGGAGGATGACGAGCGGGGATCGTCAGATCCTGGACCATCGTGTGCCCGCCCAAGATCCAACGCTACTGGAGCGGCGCGCTGGTTTGAATCAACTAAGTGGGGCGCTTTGACCAGGACTGTAGGATCAAAGTCCACCGTGAGATGTGCGTCATCGACGGCCGATAAAGGAGGCACACCACTAGTGGAGGGAATCCGACGCGGAGCATCAGATCAAGGTAGGGCACAGCGGCGCACCAATCAAACGGCTGAGGAATTTTCGGTAAATTCTTCTCTCTGCCAAATAATCAAGAAAAATACTTTTCATTGCTAAAATCATAGTAATTGCTAGGAATCTCGAATAAAGAAACTTTATATATGAAAGTTGGGTAGAAAAATACAAGGAATCTGTTAAAAATGATTGTGTAACCTGATTCCAGTTCGATTTGCAAAAGTACTTTAATTTTCTAGTAAAATGCATTTCAAGTTAATTGAAAACCTTAAATGCATATAAAAGATGTTTTCTTTGTAAATTAATGGGTTAAGTTGAGGATCATGAACCTGTTAATTAATAAGATGAAGTTTCTATCCGTTTTGAATACCAATATGGCTAAATTAGGGTTTATGTCAAAGAATAGAAGATAAGGTACATGAAAACTCTAATTTAGGGTAAAAGAAAATGGAAACCATGTTATTTTGATAAATTTCTAGATAATGATCCCAAAAGCTGTTAGGAATGTTAAAAGGATATAATTTAAAGGTTTTGGGTGTATTTAATGGTTTAGGGTTCATAATATCTAAGAAGGAAAAGAAAACCCTAATTTTCAAGGAAACCCTAAAAATTGAATAGAAATCCTAAGTAATATGATGGAAAATTGGATAACTATTAATAAAAGGAAAATTGTCCTTTTATTTCAGGATTTGCTTGTTGATTGGGTTTCTCTACATATTAATTTCTATCTTGAAATCTACAACCGAAGGTATGTGGTTACTTATGAATAACCGCTTAGGTTTCTCAATGATTCTCGGATGTTTAAACGCATTGAATGCAACTAAACTGTTTGGATGTTTATTTCTTTCATGCAATTATAAAGTGACTATGACTATCACATAATGTATATGCCTTCTAGCTCAATCCTTGATCCCCTCTGTGTCATAATGGCTGACCTGGTATAAGACTACCTAGAGGGTAGGTCCATCAGGTCATGAATGACTTTGACTGCCTAGAGGGTAGGTCCATCAAGTCACCTTTATAGAGGTACCATATAAGTCCTTACAGGGACAACACAGAGTTGTGGAGAGATATGGATTGAGTAGTTAGGCTTAAAACATAATCTTGATTGTTAAATGATTAATTGAGTGATTATATTGTTAACCTGGTTGAACATTATCTGCTTCCTCCACATACCAGCTTCGGCTGATCGTCGTTTTGTTTGTCGGCGATTTAGGTACAAATCTCAAAAGGAACAAATAGTAAACTGACACGTTGTGAATTCAAGAATTAAAGAACAAGGAGGAATTAGTTAGAATAGTTCTTCTGAGGTTAGAAGTTAGTTTATTCCCATCTTTTCTAAGGTATGCAAAGAAAATTTTTATTACCATTTTCAGTATAGTCTGTTATAATTTAATAATTGTTTATGGTTATATGTCGAATCTTTGATCCGGAATTAACGGGTGCGGCTTCAACCTCTTGGTCTCCCTTGATTGGGGGTTACTGAGAGGTGGGGTCGTAACAGTGTTTATCCAAGGAGCCTGAGCAAGAAGTAGAAGAAATTTCTTCCAGTGACGAAGGCTCAGAATATGAGCCAACCCCCGAGGAGGAATCCCTAACTACAAAGTCCAAAGGGAAAAGGAAGGTCCAGCAAGCTGCCAAAGAACAACCTACGAAGAAATGGGCAAGGAAGCAGGTCCACCCCACCAATGTTAGGGAACAAACCCTGGCAGGATACATCCCATCCCGCTACCACCAATGCTCATGTCTTCTCCGCCATCACCACTACAGCACCACCACCAGAAAACCTATTCATCCACACCCTCCCATCCATTGACAAAACTTTGAAACCAACAAAGTACATTTGCTCAAGCGTACTAATGAAGATGGGGATATATGATAGAATCCTCACCCTACTCGACAACGCCAATCTCTCTCGGCTCTGCTTCGTCCCTAAAATCTCTTATGTTGAGCCCACTACAGAATTCTTGATGCATCTCAACAAAGAATCTGTAGACATTATTGATAGAGCAAGGGACGGAGGTGACCGCAGGCTGGTCACCAATCTCTTTGACAACAAGGTTGTCATTACGGAAAACCTGCTAAATGATATCTTTATCGACAACCCAGAGCAACTACAGAGAGCTAAACATGTTGGCACAGACAACTCCCAATTTAACAGACACAACTTCTGGAAATCCCTGATAGGGATCCCAAACTATGAGGCGAAGACCTGTAAGGCCTCAAATATTCAGTCTGGGATGGTGCGCACGCTTCACAAAATTCTCACAAGTGTGCTTTTCCCAAGGAAATAGGTCGGGAATGTTCTCATTTCTGATCTTTTTATCCTCTGGTCCGTCTTACATGGGATGCCAATCAACATTGGATGTCATATTCTACAAAAGCTTTCTGCTTATTCCCTAAGCAAAGAAATCTATATGGGTGGACACATAACATCCACCCTAAAATATCTCAAGATGAACATATTATTGCCCCAATGTGCAGAAATCAAGGGCGACATCCTTACCAATGAGCAAACTCTAAAGAACTCATACATCATTAAGGAGAAGGATGCAAAGCTACACTACATCTTCTGCCCTACAATTAAATCATCAAGGATTATGCTGCCACTCCTGGATCTTGCCAACCATGACAAGGAAAATCTACTATTCTCTAAAGAGGATCTTGCAACTCTTCTAGCTTCGGTCAAAGAAAAATAGAAGAAAACCAAGGCGGGACAGACAGAGCACAGTATCACCGCCTCGGCAGCTAAAATAACAAAAATCCCAGTGAAACGACCACCCAAAGGGCGTTTGCAAACACAACAGCTATCGGGGACGCTGACATCAAAACCAAATCCTGAGGTTGAACCTCCCCTCTCTGAAGAAAATATTATCACCACATCCTTAGATTCCTTCATCATGAATCTAGAGGCTGGATTATCCTTTACCACCACCCCCACCACTCTACCCCTTCCATTATCCCACCATCCACCTCTCTCCAACCATTCTCCACAATAATTCCACAAACAATTCCTTTCCCCACACCCACTCCTCCACCCACATCTTCCACCTCAATCTTTTCCTCTTCGGGCACCCCTTTCTCCACCTCAACGCCCGACTTCACCTCCTTCGCATCCATTTCCACAATTTTTCCCTCGACATTCTCGGTCCCACCATTCTCACAGGGAATGTCACCAACCTTCCCATCCACCGCCACCCTGACACCGCTGGTAGCAGTTTGTGGGACCATCAGCAGTGTCTCTTTCGCAAGGCACTACCACCCATCCACGCTGACCCCAGTCACCCCACCCTTCCACAACCGGGGTCCCTTTTACAAATGTTGGTGAGGAATTCGGACGTCAATTTGACGCCATCTGAAACTTCCTCACCAACCCTACTAACATAATGCATTCTATTTTTTCATGTGTGCAGGATCTCACCAAATAGGTCACCAAGATGGACGAGTGTAACCACGCCTTTCCAGACATCATCCAAGGTATTCAGCAACGACAGGAAGTAGTGGCCAAGCAAGTCGACCTCATCAACAACCGCTATAAAAACTTGCCTGAGTTGATCCTTGGAGTAAAAATCCAGCAAGAAACGTCGGCCAAGCAAGTCGACAGGGTCTCAAACCAAACTCAACCCTTGCCAGAGACCCTTCTCGAGCTTAAGCAGCAACAAACTGCTTTAAGCACGTGCTTGGACGACGTCACCAACATCTTGGCACAACTAAATCGCCGCCAAGAGGAGTCATCAAACAATGACATCAATCAACTTCGAGCTCATGTCACAGATCTTTCTACACGACTCCTCTCTACCGAGGGATGATACTCTGATCTCAAGGAAACCCACGACACACTGCTTGAGATGCATGAGCATGTGCAAGTGGCTTTTGATGAACTACAATCAATTCATCGGCAGTGCAAAAAGACTACATAGAAGAAACAAAAAGATAAGGCGACAGAAAAGGAAGAAGATGACGAAGAAGATGATTCCGACTCCTCTACAGATTCCAACGATGATACCTCCTCCTCAGATGATAAACCTGATGACCTAGGACATGCTGGGGAGGGCACCAGCCGAGGAGCGGAACCTTCAAAAAAGAAGGATGACAAAGACCACCACGAAGGTGGATAAGATCCCAACTCCCCTAATCATAATGACAATGTTAACATGTCATATGGGGATCAATTCCTTAACTACTCTGCCATGGGATCATTGGGGGAGGCTGCAAAAGAAGTGGCTTTTGCTGAGTTTCATCAATGCATTTTGGGAACCAGCACTAGTCCACTAGCAACAACAGCTCAACAATTCTACGCACCAAAACAATCGGTGCCTTTACCCCCAGAACAAGAAGAGTCAGAAAGAGTGAGTCTAGATACAGATGATAGACTCGACTCTGACTCTGATTTAGACAAAGAAGAATATCTGCAATGTTATAAGGATGGCTTGGAGCATACTTCTCTCCCACTCCTACAAGAGCTTCCCCCGCCACCACCTCTACCTCACAAGATGTAAGATCTAGACTTGGTGGCCATCTCTACACTAGATGTTCAGGACATCTTCATCCTGAACACTATTTTAGATGATGCCAAAGAAGGAGGGGACATCCTTTACACAAACACAAAGACTTTGCACAAGATGACACATGAAGATTTCTGCTTCATCCTTCGACCCCAATCACCGGTGAAGATGGCGATCTTTCGTGTCCTCCTTGTCAATGCTATAGAAGTCTATAGAAGCTCAAAAGGGTCGTAGCCAGTATTCAATACTTCACCTGTCTTCACTCTAAGTCTGCTGTATAAGGATTTATACAACAAATCTATCGAGCGGTTGCATAGGGGGATCGCACAGAAGGTATGATACAACACAATACATTTCTAAGTTCCCGGCCACTGGCTGCTCATGATCGTTGACACCAAGGCTCGCGAAGCCAAGGTGTACAATTTCTGTGCCAGTGAGCTTCGAGCCGGAATCATCAATTTTGCTGGTCTAGGAGCTGGGGAGGCAAGATGCATCCCTTTCCGGCTTCTGAAACTAATATGGGTTGCATGCCCATCCCTCCAAAATGGTTGGAACCAACCCTAGTTCCAAATCATAAACCCACAAGCCCAAATACAAGAAGGATCTAGGGATTGCACTTTCTACACTATACGCCACATCCAAGCACTCAATCAACAAATCCCTTTCACTGAGCTAGCCACAGAAGATTTTCATTCTCTACGAGGACGTTACGCCATGGAGCTAATATGTGACAGAAGGTTCTTCAAGGACCCAACTATGGCGCCTGAAGACGTTCCTCGCTACCTCTACTCGGCCATCCAACGTCCTCAAAAATAGCCATTTCGGCAAACAATAAAGGAGTTGGAGAAACAACAACCCGCCAAGGTCCCCGAGAAGAAACAATGGGACCCTTACTCTTTTGATTTGGCGGATGATAAAGGGGACACCGAGTTGCTAACCGGGGTCACCATCAACAGACCATCTTCAAAAAAGGTGCCCATGTCTGCCATTAAACTGACGTTCCCTAATTTTGACCTTACAGCTTGCAAGAATCTTTCCGACAATGAACTCCGGCTCATCATGTCTAGGCTATATGCTAAGAAAGATGATCTTGTTTTTCTAGATAGAGATATTCTTGTTATGGCAGATACCCTCCATGAAACCGTGCAATTCAAAGGGTCTCTATCTCTGAGTCTGATGTCTTCCTATCAATATCTACTCATACGGAATCACCCTACGGTTTATATGGCGTCAGCATATATGAAGGATGATCTCCTAAACCTAAAGAACTTAGGAACCACAGAGTCACTCATCTCATACCTCCAACATACGACTCTGAAGTTCATTATGCTTCCTTTCCTTCACTCAAAGAACTGGATGCTACTGTCAACAAACCTCCACGACGAAACAACCATCATCTACAACAGTTTTGATAGCCAGTTTGATGCAAACCAGAGGCAGTATGATGTGACAGCTAACACGCCAATGGAGGAGGTGGCAAAGGAGTGTGCTGACAAACTACACGATCTCTTAAGCAAGTACACAAGGGCATACGATAAAGAATACTTTCATTGCCCAGCCTTCTGCTACAGATGTCCCCAGCAACTCTGAGAGTCAAACAACTGTGGTTTCCACATCCTCTACTGGATATACACCATCATGGTCCTTGGAAGACCAGTAGAGGACATGATAGACGTGGATTACCACGCTCTATGTGGAAAGTTTGTAGCTAATCTTCTCCGAACGCATGGAGCTAACAAAGGACTAATAGAAGCCTAATGCCCTTGTACTTCTCAACCTATCACTTTGACACTCTGAGGACAAAGTGAGTGATAAGTTAGGGGGGGCGTACACCGGACAAGGGCGAGGTATCATTTTTAAAACCCTTCCCTCTCTACCTTCTCTTTTAATTCTGTACAAAATCTTTAGCTTTCTTTGCACATTTATATTTTGTTTCAAGTAATTCCTCTGTTAAAATAAATCATGCACATAAGAATAACATCCCTCTTGGAAAAGGTCATCCCCAGTTAAATTTAGAATCCAGTTAGTCCTCAAAAGCAATAACAAGAATAACATATAGGCATGTAATGGCAAATTAATAAATTACCTTCACACTAGACTTTCATGCCTTTGCTTCAATTCTACATCTGACTCTCTACATGTCAACATCAGGGCCAAAACAAGCCAAACACTCTCAAGGATGAGAGGGGTATTAGGTGACACCCAGATCAAGAAACCTCGCAAGTGGACCACCAGGTAGAAACCAAATAAGTGCATGTCGAGAAACTCTAAGAACAGCATTCTTCTCTTCAATAAAAGAGGCTTGGCCGCCCAATCAAAACCCCTAACATCTCAAATCCTAAGCCTGTGAGTTTATGAATAAAAGCCAGAGTGTTGAATAAAAATATGAGAGTTGTGCCATGCATAAGGATCTATATGAAGATCCAATAAAGGTCTCGCCCGGCCAGTACATTCAGCTGCCCTCATGAAGGCAGATGTGTTGTGCCCAGTAGTGAGACCCTAAGGTATCCAAATATATGAAAAGGCTGATAAAGGACTCGCCCAGCTGGTACATTCAGCTTCCCTCACAAAGGTAGATGTATCGTGCCCGGTAGTGAGATCCTAAACGCATAGACAAACCCTCTCCCACTTGAAGGGGGAGTTACACAACAGCCATTAGCCAACCTTCATACCCACTCTAGCTTCCGGCAGGATTTTTAGAGAAGTAAAAAACTAATTAGAGTCGACGACATGCAAAGAATAAAATCAAAAAAGGGGGTGGTCCCAATGTGAGCTATGTGATATGGAAGAAACCTAAGATCCAAGCAACTCTCAACTCCTAAAGGAGTTAGGGCAAGCAAAAGCTCTGATACGACCTTAGGAGATCTCTGGTTTAGAATTGAAGCAAGAGTATGGAAATCTTAACTAAATAAAATCGCCTCGCCACTACATGCCTTATCTTTGTCTAGCTTGAAGACAAGATAGACTCTAATTTAGGGGGGTGATAACCTCCCATTTTGTGATGTTATCTTACTAATTTTCCTCAGTTTTCCATACTCATTCTTAAATAAATTAGACATAATCTTTAATTTTCCACTCTTTTGTAAATATATAATTATCCTAACTTTTCCCCTTTTGTTTCTTACAGAAAAGTACAAAAAATTTACAAAAGTTCCAAACGGTCCCAAGACTGAATGGACACCAAACGGTCCCAAGATCGAATGGACACCAAACGGTCCCAAGACGTCCAAAGGCTGCCTCTATTGTTCCATAGCTATTCCATCCTTCATCCACTTCCCCGAGGCTACCAGTCTGAGATCCATACTCCACCTCCAAGCTTCTTTCTCTCTCATCGACAAAGAAGGTGGGAAGAGGAGGATTCATCATCAAGAAAAAGCTACAAAAGTTCCAAACGGTCCCAAGACCGAATGGACACCAAACGGTCCCAAGATCGAATGGACACCAAACGGTCCCAAGACGTCCAAAGGCTGCCTATATTGTTCCAGAGCTATTCCATCCTTCGTCCACTACCCCGAGGCTACCGGTCTGAGATCCATACTCCATCTCTAAGCTGCTTTCTCTCTCATCGACAAAGAAGGTGCGAAGAGGAGGATTCATCATCAAGCAAGCTACAAAGTGTGAAGATCATTTCTCTCTCTCTCTCTCTCTAAGGGGTCGACCTTCCTCCCTCCTTCGTGGAGATGATGCTCTCTCTCTTCTTGCCCCCTTCCTTGTCCTTGCCATGAGCAGGTAGTCTTATACACCAGGGTGTGGGGAGTAGCCCTGCTACCCATGTTTTCATTCCATGCAATGTAATTCATAAGTTTGCAATAGAGATACACTTTCTTTTCAGTTCGACATCAATCGTTTAATGAATGCTCGTTGCTTGATCACCAACTTGTGTTACCTATTATCTTTTAGTATGAATTGTCTATGTTTATACTATCAGATTCGAATCTCGATTGAATGTTGGTTCTTGATGCATGTAGCCACCATGCATCTATTTCGGTGTCTAGGAGTGTTTTTCAAGAAGTGGAGTAAACTCACTTCCATTGTTGTACTTCCATACTATGAAATGGAATCAGTTGACGTATGAAAGTACCACCTTGATAAGTCGAGGAACACACTTTGTGAAGGGAATGATGCAAAGCAAGTGACCATTCATTTGGGGATGGATGGCATTGCAACATTCCCACACTTCTCGTAGTTAATTGTCTGAAAGGAAACTAAATCTACAAAGATACTAACTGTTTAGACTCTTATTGCAGGTTATGTTACTATGTTGTATGTTTTGATCCATGTGTAGTGGTGGCGAAAGCCGATAACACCCTAGTGGTTCCTTAATATTGTTTACAACCTTAAATTTACCTTGCTGCTTACTTTCTTGCTTTTGCTTTACTCACACTTAGTTTAAAACAACCAAACCAACTCTTGATCTAAATACCAACTGTTAAGGAGTTAAGTGAAATTCTAACATTTTCTATCTTGTTGATCTCAACAAGACCGTTGTCCTGTGGATTTGACCCTTAACTATACTACGATAAGACTTCCACGTATCCTAGCATACGTGGGTGGAGTTTTTAATCTAGTATAAGCAAGGCTAAACCTAAAGATTTATTATCTTTGGGATTTTTAGTGGTGCACGCAATTCCACACAAGTGGAAGCTCCATCAATGAATCATGTTATAATTATCAACATGTTATAATTACCAATCAATCTAATCTTCTAATATCCTCATAAATATATTCCTATCACTAAATTATGCACCATCTAAATGGTTTTATTAGACATCATATATGATATGATATGGTAATGTCTCAATATGTCTAAAGGATTGAAACCTACATTGAGAAAGTAGTTTATTACAAAGGTGTATCCACAAACCATAAATTGTTGAATATTACTATTAATCCCGATCCAATAACAAAAGTGTTTTGTTACAAGGATGACTGAGTTTTTGAAGAATCAGTGGGAGTAAGAGTAGAACTCAAAATATTCAAGGTCAACAAAGAGGTACAATGAGAACTAAGAGAATCACAAGTTGTTGCGGAAATTTCAAGTTCATCATGTGACATAGAATAAAATAGTTCTAGTAGATCACATCTGAGATTGGAGGATTGTGAATCCAACAATTCAGATAGGTTGATTAGTACAAGATGAGCCAACTAATCAACTAAAAGCTATATAGTAGCATAATATGAGTAATGGCTCAACGCCATTATGGGGTCCATGTAAACTAACAAGGTATGACCTTGATAGTACTACCTGAGGAGTAAAACCCAAAAGGTGATGTCAGGGTCTTGTAGGAAAGACTTGCGTGGATAACATAAAAGGATGAATTGGTTGAAAAGGATTTCATATTAGTTCCAAGTTGTTGAACATGATACAAATTCCTTTACCAATTGTCAAGCTAGTTGTTACAGTTGAAATAGACTAAGAGATTTAGTATATGAACATAAAAAATGGATTCCTTAAAGGAAATACATCAAAGGATGTGTATGTTACACAACCTAAAAGGTTTTACAACTTTAAGAGTGAAAATAAAGCCTATAGACTATGAGTTCAATCTGGGATTGAAACAAGCATATCAGAGGAGGGATCTTTTGACTTGACAAGATAGTCAAAGAGTTTGACTTGAATCAAGACAAATGATAAATTTTGTGATTACAAAAGATTTAGTGGGATCATACATGAATATTCCACATATGTTGAGCAATAACATCTCAATATTGTGAATATTGAGAACTGGCATGAAAAACACCTTCAACGGTGAAGGATAAGATGAAACATCTTATGAGATAAGGATGAAGACCTATATGATGTTCTTGAATGTTTCACAATATAAGTTTGAGCACATACAATAGAAATGTGTTGAAGGATTTCAATACAGGAAGGATTCAATGAGAGAGAATCTGGTTTAGTCTCTCATGAACCAGATGTTCCAATTCTTGTGAAGAATGCAAATACCATGATTAAGATGCCATAGGTTGTAGCAATGGATATATCATGAATGTTATAAATGTACTTATCCCATATAATCTTGTATGTATAAGACATGACAAGATGACATCGAATTCCAATAAGGGTCATTGGAATGTCATTAAAAATATCCATTAGTACTTGAGAAGTACCAAAGAATTGCTAGTAATTAAAGATGGAAATAAAGGAAGAGTTGGATGTAAAGGGTTACATCGATGCAAGCCTCCGTAATGACAAAGGTGTTCATAAATTAAAATATGTTTTATTTAAAAGGAGAAATGTTGTTATTTGGAAGGGTTTTGAACTAATAGACATTAGTTCTATCCTATAATAGAAGCCAAGTATAATTGTGTCGTGGATACAGAGTGATACTATACGGATCTAGAAGTTCATATTATGAAGTTATAGATGTTCCAACCATTGATGACTCAGTTTTAATACTGTGACAACAATGGAGCTACTTGTTAGGAAAGGAATGTCAGATACCATATTACACCGATTTTATCTCACATTGAGGAGATAAGAAACATGCAATATATAGATTAATAGAAAAATGTTCCTAACCCATTGGATTAGCACTAGCACAGCAGAAACATGGTGCACATGTTTAGATCACTGAGAATGAGATTCATGGGTGATTGGCTCTAAGTGCAAGTGGGAGTTTGTCGGTATGGTATGTTCACAGATCCAATCAAGTCTTTTGGTATGGTATTCCCACAGAGCCAATCATGTGATGATTGACATGTCATATACCATAATGGATTTGATTAATACTCATAAAGGCAAGCTTCTAATTCATTCTATTTCATTTAGTTATGAGATAATGAGGAAACATTATAAATGTCTAAAGAAGGACAATACTCAATGACGTATGTCTTCAAGTACGTGACTAGGAGAATGAGATTATAGGAATGTTAAGAGTATGTACATTCTTATTATGTCCCTAGTCAGTTGTTACTACGGAAGGTAGATAGACACTAATAACACATAAGACTACATTGTGGGTTGGTTGATGACTGAGTCTCATTAATCATGATATGGCAATATCATACTAAGCATATAGATACATGTTAAGGAATAGTGTATCAGACAGACCCACCTTGAGAGTGATACAATGAAACAATCATTAGTGGTCATAGTCATCTCTCATAGTGAAGGTGGTGATTATGGTTCTTAGACCTAAAATCACTACACTCATCACATGTCATTGGGTACACTTTAACATCATCAAACACAGTCCTAAAATGTTGGTTGTTATAAAGGTGATGATTGGGTGACTTTGACACATGGGAACTGACTATGAGTGATAGAGATGGGATATGTCCCTACTACTGGAGTTTGATATCCTAGCCACTTGATAAGCGAGACTAAAAATTCATGTGCAAGAACATGTGAATCAATATATGATATTGAGGTTACATTATCTCATACAGCCTTCTCTTGGTTCAAGAAACTTGAATTGAATATTGAGAGGATGATGAGTCAATTCATGGACTTCACTCCGAATATTAGAGACAAATGAATTATACAATCACTACAACACATTACACAGAGTGTAGGTTGAAGTTGTTCTCCAGCTTTCCATTCACTTGGGTAGCACTGATGTGCAAATAGGCACCGCACTCTACTTGTGATGCCATAAGTTAGTTATGAACATTTACAACCAACATGATATGGGACCTATAGGGTCACACACAAAGGAACTCATCTAGAAGAGGAGTTTAATCTTGAATGATGATTGGATGATTACTAAAGTGTTTAGGTGCTCAATTCACACAATTGGATCAATTGACTAGACGGTCAACTTGTCGTCTCATAGGGTGAGACAACCGTCTGGAGTGCCAAATGGCTTTTTTAAGGGTTGAGATGGGCGTTTGGAGAGTCAAGCTGATTGGAACTGAATTGGCTGGAGTTCTACATGAATTAGACCCAAGTGATCAGCTCACTAGGTGAACCGATTGGCTTGGCTCAGTGAGACAAATGGTTCACCTGGTGAACCGATTGGCTCAGTTGGTTCAGTGTAAGGTTCTAACAACTTCCCAAAATTTGTGAAAAAGTTTGATCATTTCGATTGCACAATTCTTGTTATGTAAGGAATTAATTTTGCCAATTTTGTATGTGATTGGGAAACTGCAAAATGATCATCTCATAGTGCGAAACAACTGTCTCACAATGCCACAAAACTATCTGGGTTTCCAGACGACCGTCTCATGGTTCGTAGATTGCAAAAATTCAAGATTTTCCAAGCCCTTCCACTCCCACACGGTTCCCAAATAGATTGGGAACCATGGCCCTAACCCTACCTATAAATAGAGTAATGGGGGATTCCCAGAGCACAATAATAACACAGATAATTGGGAATCAGTTGCTCTGACAATTGTTGTCCTCTGTGGTTGTGATAACCAAGAGAGCCCAAGAAATTCCTACTTGACTAGGGAGGGATAGCAAGGGAGAGAAAAAATGAGGATCATTGTTGTGGGAGAGCAAGTTGGTGACTAGTATGCCAATAGGAGGGACAACTCCTTCCTGTCTGTTCTAGTTGAATGACAGGAGTTCTAGTCATCCTGTGTGGACTACTCTAGAGGTAGGAGTCCTTTGGCTACTACTAGGATGACAATGTCAACCTGCAGTCTGTGGCAAACCACAGGAACCGCTACAGAAGTTGAACTAGTCTGTCGTCCATGGTGAAGACCAGGAGCTACACAGCCACCGTTCAAAAGCAACTAGAAGATAGTTGTAACTGCAATGTGTTGTAGTTGTTGGACTTGCTCTAGGTCTAGGTATAAACTCATTAAACCATCCTTCCTATTTCATAGTAGTTGACATGATCTTACTGTTATGGGGAATACAGATAGATAAATTTTTGTTTCCACTACCTTATTTTGTGCCATATTTCCCAACAGTCTTCTCATCATGCTCAAGGCATACAAGACATCAAGATGAGTGCATATTATTGCATACATGATAGATCCTATTACAGATGCATATGGAATCTTACTTGTATGTTCCTATTCTTCACAAGAATTGGGACATTAGGCTTTAGAGAGGCTATTCCATGTGATGTGGATAAATCCCCTCTCTTTGAGTCATGCATGTTGAACCTCTTCAGCACTTTGTCAATGTATGTACTATGGCTTAGGCCAACAAGCCTTCTAGATCTATCTATATAGATCTTGATTCCTAAAATGTAGGATGTTTTGCCTAAATCCTTCATAGAAAAGGTACTCCCCATCCAGTTCTTTACCATTTGTTAAGTAGAGGTGTCATTCCCCATCAATAGTATGTCATCTACATACAATATGAGGAATACAATTATGCTCCCACTAACCTTCTTTACACACAAGATTCATCTTTATTTTGATTATGATTCCTTTGGAAATAAAATCCTTTTCTAGGAATATAGCATCCCTAGAAGCAAGCATGTTGTTGACAGATGGGCTATACAAGTAGTTTCCATTAGTTTCTTTAGGATATCCAACAAAATAAAATTTATCTAATCTAGGGACAAGATTTTCAAGAAACATTTTCCTCACATAAGCTTCACACCCCCAAATTATTCATGAAAAACATTTTGGTATGTTTCCCAGATCATATCTCATATGGTATCTTTTAAACCAATTTAGATGGTACGTTGTAAGTGTAAATGTTTCTGTTTATAGAGAATGTCCTCAAAAAGAAATTGGAAGATTGAAAAAACTCATCATTGATCACACCATATCTAGGAATGTGTGATTCCTTCTTTCTGATACACCATTATGTTGTGGCATTCCAGGTGGAGTCCATTGTGATATGATACCACAGTCTCTCAGAAGGTCCTCAAACTCTTGGCTTAAGTACTCTCCACGATCAAGATGAAGTGCCTTAATACTTTTACCAAGTTGGTTTTGTACTTCATTCATGCAATCCTTGAACTTTTCAAGGGTTCCTGATATATGTTTCATTAACAAAACATAACCATACCTACTAAAGTCAAAAGTATAGGTAATAAAGTATTGATAACCACCTCTGGTATTTGTTCTAAAAGGGCCACACACATCAGTATGTATGAGTCCTAATAGATAACTTGCCCTCTCACTATTAATAGTGAAAGATGTCTTTGTCGTCTTGCCCAACAAACAAGATTTACATGTCTCTATTGATTCAAAATCAAAAGAGCCCAGAAACCATCTTTATGGAGTCTGGAGATGTAATTCTCATTTATGTGACCTAGACAACAGTGCCAAAGGTATGATTGGTTTGATTTATAAAGTTTTTGTCTTTTGGTATTGGCAGTGTACATTCTTGTCTCTAAATCTATCAAGTATAGGCCATAAGACATTGGGGCACTGCCATAAAGATCCCATCTTTAGTAATAGAACATCGACCATTCTTTATAAGAAATTTGAATCTGTTCTTGTCCAAACAAGATACATGTATGATGTTCTTATTTATGGCAGGTGCATAATAGAAAATCTCTACCTCTATTACAATCCCACTTTGTAGAGATAACTCATAGGTTCCAACTGTATTGGCAGCAACTCTTGATCCATTATCAGCATGTAGTTTGACCTCACCTTTCATTAAAGGTCTACTTCTTTTCATATCCTTCACATTCAAATAAATGGGAGATCCACATTTGATATCAAGTACCCAAGATTAAGAAGTAATGAAGTTAATCTCAATCACAAATATACCTGAAGCAGAGATCTCTACCCCTTTCTTCATCTTCCTTAAATTCTTTAAGTGAAAATAACTAACCCCTCTCCTTATCTTGAGTGCAGAAGACTTGCACTTTAGCTTAGCCTTAGAGCATTTCTTGGCCTTTCCTTTTCCCTTGGACTCTATTTCTCTGATCATTATCATGGGTTGTCCTTCTTCATTTGTTCTTCAGCATTTATTAACATGCTAAGGGATTCAGACAGTGGTTTAGCCAAGTTACTCCAGTGATAGCACTTGATAAATTGGTTATATGATTAGGCAATGATTGTAGAATCCTATATGTGGCCAACTCTTGACCTAAAGGAAATCCCAATCTCTCTAGATGCTCCACATGCCCAATCATATTGATCATGTGGGCTCTTTAGGATCTCACTCTGTTAGTTTGCACTCAAATATCTCTTTGAAGACATTATACACTTCTTACTTTTCATGTTGTTAATGCAACTTCTAATTCATATAGACTAAGGTTTTTAATTTCTATGGCATCATTGTCATGCTTCAAGTATGCATCCATATCAGTCTTAGGAGAATTTAGAGTGGGTTCCCTTGGCATGGGTATTTCAAGGACATGGAGAATGTTTCTCAAAGTCCTATACCAAGTTTGGAAGTTTATCCTTTTGCCCTTCTCAAGGGACGATCGCAATGATAGAGTGTTTTCCATTTCTATTTATAAGAGTAAAATTTGCACTTTGTCAAAACACTTTTGATTTGATTTGATACTATTGACAATTTAATTAGGCCTTTAAATAATTATAGCTCCCATTAGTTTGTTCAAATTGATATCACATACTACCATTTCAAAAGATTGCAGTGTACAATCTTTTAGTGAGCCAAAATTCATATATCATCAAACCATGAGTCAGCTTTGGTGGATCGCCCACAACTTGACTATTTAGGTAGGCAACTTTTTCCAATCGCATCTTGTGCAACTCTTGGATAGATGGTGTGTAAAACTCCTTGTCACAATCCATATGTATTCTTCTAGGCACTTAATCTCATTAAGGCCACCTAGTTAAGTCTGACCCAAAAGCCAACACAATAGAATATGCACCCTGCTTTGGCATAACCTACATATCTATCATCACACTTCCATGAGATAGACGGAGTACCACACTTTGGCATAACCTACGCTTGGTCGATCAAGATTTTCATGTGTGTTGCTTATAGAAAGCATCTTATACTTAATATTTATTGAGGTAATATATATATATATAGTCACCACATACTTATAGTGTGTATCATATAAATGCTATATCCATAAAGAAAGAATATGCAATCACAAGCATACGAGTGATAGTTATGGACATATGAATGCAATTCTTTGGAGCTACAAAGAATTTCTACCACCTAAGGTCATACATCTCATGTAGCAACATGTACTAGAAAACTTGTATTGGCTTGATTGGTTGTCTGAACCCTTTAGTCGATTGGTTGGCTCCTCATGTCAATTGGCCTCCACGGTCCTTCAGTCAATCGACTTGACTCATGTAGAACATCTTCTCTTTCCAAACCAAAAATAAAACTATCATATTCCTATATAACTTATTATATTATATAAGTGAAACCTCAAGTTATAATCAAGGGGAGCATAGGGAGGAAAGCATTAACTTACATATGGAAAAAGAGAGAGAGGCTCAATATACAAATTGAATTTAAAAAGGCAGAAATAAACAATATTCAACCATGCACACATATCTAGGGGGTATTGGCCATAACCACGCGTACATCCACCACAAAAACAATTTTAGGGCAACATGTATAAATTGCATATATATAATAGTATATTATATATATAGTGATCATGTGTAGTATTTAATCAGATATGCACATTAATCATTTTAAATATTTTCATCGTATGCAATAACATAAATGATAAAATAAAAATCTTATCATATCGATTAAATTCCAAAACATAATAAATTGACGTGGCTCTGATATCACTGTAAGGAAATTTGGAGACGAGATGGCAGCAGAAACAAAGAAAATTTCTTGTCATATTCCCTTTGACCAAAGGATCACATCAACAACTATAGATTGGTAAGGAAGGTTGCAAGGCATATACATGGTCTTAGATCAAGTCCAGTGCTATCCTTGTAGTGGTGTGCTTCTTTCACAAGCAACACGCGGACAGTTGTTAGAGGCGGCCTCATAGCACCACAGATGGAGGTCGATGACGTCCTCCTATTGGGTGGCAATGACCTCCATGCCTCTGCGTAGTCCATGCAGACCGCTGGAAACTCCTTTCATTCTTCTAGAACTGATAGGAAGAAGTTGTCCCTTCGATCGTCAATGTGCTAGTGTTGACTTGCTCTCCCTTATTATCACTCCCTCGTTGTCTCTCCCTTTTATAGGTAAAATGTGCTTGATCTCTCACCTAATCACAACCATGAGAGGACAAAAATTGTCAGAGCTTATTGTTGTGTCTGATGAAATCCTAGACTGCCCCCTATTTATAGGATAGCTAGGGTCAAAGTTTCCCTATCATCTAGGAGTTGAAGAGATTGAATTTCATGAATTTTTTGGAAGTTATGAACTATGAATCAGTCAGTTCACTCCTGAAATGATCAGTTCACATTTGAAATGATCGATTCAACACTTGAATTTGTCTGTTCAGTTACTTTCCTATTCGCAAATACATTAGCTTTAATAATGACAATCAATGCATAACATGACATCAGCATCAATCCTTGATCCAATCGTATTGATCATTGAACTGAACATTTCACATCTAAAATGGTCAATTCACATTTTTAAATGATTCCTTCACTTCTGAAACACTCTGTTTATTTCTGAACCAATCGATTCGTATTCCAATTCAGCCAATGTACAACCAATGTTGTTTAAATTGAATACCTAAACACTTCATGATTAAGTTAAACCATATTCATGAGTAAACTCCTCTTCCAGGTGCATCATATGTGTGTGACCCTATAGGTCCCAAATTATGTTGGTAGTGAATGTCCATAACCAATTTATGACATCACAAGCAATAAGTGGTATCTAGAAACACATCATTAGTAGTCAAGTAACTAGAAAGTTGGAGAACAACTTCAACCTACAAATTATTATCATTGTTACAGTGATTTTATAGTTCCTTTATATATCCAGATTGAACTTGAGGCATGGAATCAACATCCTC
Organism: Alisma plantago-aquatica; assembly: GCA_963693085.1. Taxonomy (NCBI): domain Eukaryota; kingdom Viridiplantae; phylum Streptophyta; class Magnoliopsida; order Alismatales; family Alismataceae; genus Alisma; species Alisma plantago-aquatica. The sequence continues at coordinate 404,333,516 of OY856413.1, forward strand.
TTAACGTTCAATCCATGTTTCTTGAATTGGAGAAGACTATTGAGATACATGTGAGCTCAATATCAAATATTGAGTCACGTGAGCATGGCCATGCATTTATCAGTCTCTCTTGTCAAGTGGTTAGGATATCAATCTCCAATAAGAGGGACAAATCCCATCTACATCACTCACAGTCAATCCCCATGTGTCACAATGTACCTGAGCACCACATTAATGGCAACCATTATTCAAGGTCATGTTGGGAGATGTCAAAGTTCATTGAATGACATGTGATGACTGTAGTGATTTCAGATCTAGGAACTACAATCGCCACTATCACTATGGGAGTTGATTCTGACTATCATTCTATGGTTCAATGTATCACTCTTGAGGTAGGTATGTCTGGTATAGTATTCTCTATTAAATACTTATGTGCTTGGTTTTATATCACATATCATGACTGATGAGATTTTGTCATCAACAAACACACATTCTAGTCTTGTGTATTATTGTTGTCTATTTTACTTCCACAGTAATCAAACTAGCGACATAATAAGAATGCATGTACTTTTACCATGCATATGATTTCATTATCCAGGTTCTAAACCTGAAGACATATGTTATCGAGTATCATCATTCTTTTAACATTTATTATGTTACATCATTATCTCATAACTGAATAAAACTAAATAAATAGAATTTTGTTTTATTATTATCAAATAAATTACATCATGCCACATTACAATCATCACATGATTGGCACTCTGGGCATACATACCAACACATTGATCATGGGAATTATTAAGAGTGACAAAATTAAGGTGAATGAGGGTCAAAATATAATTAGACCAAAATGCACATCATTACAACATCTTCCCTATAATATCTCTTTTGAACATCCCTATCCTCGATCATACCCATACATACTCATGTCTTGACCATTAAATCACAGACTCCACAACCATCCCTTCCAATCAAGGACTCCAGAAAAGGCAATGTAACTACCAAGATGCATCACCTTATGCTATAGAGATGTGAGGCAGGTACCATAGGTGGTGGAATGAGGCCAACAACATGCATGATTTTCTTCCTTAAGAGGTCATTATTTTTCACCTTGATCTTACAACTTTCCCAGACGACTAGGTTTGCACCAGTCAAAACGTTGTAACCTTTGATTTTAAGTGGGTAAGTTTATTTCACGTTGCATGTTCCTATAGATACAACAAGATGCCCTCCTTTCCTAGTTTTACGTATCTCTCCTTTTAGGTCTAAATTACCAACAATCTACACATTGTTTGATCTAATTCATCTTACAAAACCATGAAGATCACAACATGTGTATGAATATGTCAAAGACACTCAGAGAATTACACCTATTACCTTTTTAGATGTGCTACCTACAATATCAACAACTATACCCTACATGTTTAGAATGCTACAATCACATTGAAACACCAATGTCGAGGAACAAAATCCTTCTTCTAGCAATGGCCAAATAAGGAGAAAAAAAACCTTTCAGAATATTTCCAGAACTAGCCTGAATCTTAATCAATATGATTCCACGAGAGGAAGCACCAGGCTTCTTGGCACAGTCTAAGGCCCCTTGGGTACCTTATGGTGATGCTTTAAAATAGGTATATGATATTTGTATCAATTTTTTTATTTAATTTTTCCAGATCTAAATTTCATGTTCCATCTACAAGGTCAACACTACTATGTATTCTAGATTCCTATACCCAAGAAAAACTAACAACCAACACAAATCGAAGATCATCCATGCACTATCCATATTTTGTAAGTCAAAGTGAACAACAATTGGGCATTGATCACAGCTAGAAAATTAGTCAAGAAGCTATCTTGTCTTGGAAGCTATGCTATCTTCAAAGAACTGAAAAACAACCATGTTGCTATTTCTTTTGGAAAAGATGGTTGACAAGTCTAGCAAGGTGGTCATCAATTTTTCCTTAAAGGTCAGGTTTGGGCATTGATAGCTGGTTACATTGGTATCTAATGTAATCATTACTCATAAACATAAACATTAGCATTGTATACGGCTCCCTTATATTTTCTTGTTTTGTTACATTAAAGTAATCACTACTCCATTTTTCTAAATGTGCATGTTGTTACATCGGTTGTTTGATTTGTAAGAAGCTCTAGAGTTTGTCTAGTAGTGTCAATTATTTTATCACATGCATTGATGAAAGAGCTCTTATTGGAGCATATCTGGGCTTATCGTAAGTATTAGTTGTACCTAACACGTAATTTCTTATGGAGTGTTTAGTTATTATTGGGTATGCCTCCACTATTGGTTGGGTTGATTACCACGTTTGAGGTTACGATCACACACTTTCTTCACCTCCATGGTGAGACTAATAGGCCTTGATATATTAATTTTTGTGTCCATGCTCTTCCGTTGTTATTTGTAGTGGGGTGTTTTTTGGACTGGACACCTTATTCAACCATGATGAAGAGTCCATTAGGATTTCACCATACTCACTTCCTCAAAAAATCTATAAATTCTTTTTATTATTTTTTTTATTTTTTAGGAAATAAAATTATGTTGTCCATTATCCTACTTTTTATTCTGAACTCCAGTCATGCTTTCTTTATCTTACTAATTTTTTTAATGTAGAAAGTTTAATGCAATATTTTTCAATCATTTATTATTATATGTACATAAAACATGTCTCCCTCTAACGAGAAGTCAATATTTCCATTATATCACAACATTTAGATAGAGGAAAGTATAATAAACATTCCATTACCAATTGATTTAAATTAGGGATTTACTATTATGGAAATCAATGTAATTTATCCTCCATATTTTTATTGTGATTCTATAAATAAGTAATAATTTGTTTGAAACTTATTTATGGAACCTTTAAAGAAGTGCATGTCATGCTTCTCTTACTAATTTAAATTATATTCAACCCAAACTTTGATTAATGATTCTAATATGTTTAAGTATTAATAAATACATGAAATATCTTAAAAACAATCATCAAAACGAAATTAGATATCAATGCATCTTTAAGTATAATTTAAGGTCTCCTTTTCAATACATAGTACCATTTGTGTAATTTAAGGTTCAAGTTTAACAGAAGTCATGTAAATGGGTGAATCGTTCAACGGGTTCAAATCTTCCTTGGGTTATAACCCAAAGAAGGAAATTGTTATAACCTCATTTTTCTAAATAATGTAATGAGATGTATAATTCTCTTTTAATGATAAATGAAATCAATGGTTGATTTATTTGTTTGAATTGATGGATTTCGTTTACAATGGCCTTGTTTGATTGTTAATGGGCTTTGTTGGCCATTGAGCCCAATTGAAAAGAAAAGAGAAATAAAAAGAAAAGGATTTATCTAATAAGAGGAAAAAGGCAAAGGGATACTTCCCAATATGGTATTTCGTTCTTTTAGGGTTCCTTGAAGTCCAAGGAATTCAAGATGGTAAGATAATGGCAAAGGAAAAAGAAATATCAATTGAAATTGGGTTAATTAATGGATAACTTGGATGTGAAGGAAACACCCTTTCTCATTGGAATTTGGGTTTCAAATTTAATACTCGATTAGATAATTCCAAGTTGGAGTTTATTCTAAATTTTGAGTGGAAAATAATAATTGAGGAGAGAGAAATGAATTTCCCAAGTTTCCTTGTTAAAACCCCCTTTTTAACTCGATTTTAAGAAATTAGGTTTGAGGTGCGATATCGGCCGTTGGATGACCCACGTGGTCTAAGGGACCACGGATCCAAGGGTAGCCGATCATTGTCTACCCCAAATCATAGAAGGATTGAGAGAATAATTAGGATTTCAATTTCCCAGCGATTGAGATGATAATGCGAGGAACTATTGAGTCCATTGACTTTGGGAGAATGTTCCGAAGGATCTAGACCCTAACTTCGAGGGCTATCGTCAACGAGGGAAGAAGTTCCCAATTCATCGGACTCCCAGATCCAATCCTATATATAAGGGGGGTATTTAGGGGCACCATCATACCCAAAATCTACCCTAAACACTGTGAAGAGCGACGACGAGACGAACAACGAGTTCAATTTTGAGATTGACCCTAACATGCCCCCTCTGCAACCTACCGACCTTGTTGGAACTCCGGCGACCTGTTCAAGGTGAAGGCAAGGATCGATCGAGCAATTGAGTGGCTCAGTGAGTTTCGGAGGCTGTATAAAAGCTTCTGAGCACCTCGATTTCCTTGCTGGTGGCATGGAGCTCGGAGTCAACCACGGAGTTGACCCCGACCCTACACGCGAGAGGAGGAAGACGACGACCAGCGACCGTCCAATCGTGGTCCATCATGATCCCACATGGAAATCTGACGATCCAGAGAGGATCCGGCTATCTTAGGTACACGTGAAGAGAATCGTCAGATCTGAAGAGTGGATCACCGGTCCACTGATCAAATGGCCGCCAATTTTCCGGTAATTCGCCTCTCTACTCAAATATTCTAGAAAAGAGGCTTTTTCTTGTAAAAATCATAGAAATTTCTAGAAAACCTAATGACAAAACTTTATATATTAAAGTTGATTAGAAAAATACAAGGAATAAGATAAAATTAGTTTGAAAGCCTAGTTACATCACTTTTTTCAAAATTATATTATTTTGATGGAAGATGTATTAAAATTAGGTTAAAACGCTAATTAAGACTAATGGATGGATTTATGTGGAATAATAGGTTAATTCGAGTAATATTAACTTGTTAAATGATAGTGTTGAGTCTTAACCTAATTTAAAAGGATAATTTCATGATTTAGGGTTTTAAACCTAATATGGTGGTTAATACATTTAGAAACCCTAAATTAGGGTAAAAGAGGAGAAGATTGTACTTAATCTGAAAATATGGATATATGTTGTCAAAAGATAATCCTAAGCTTTTTGGGAGAGAAACTTAAGGTTTATGGGTAATTTTGTATAGTTAGGGTTTAAAGTATTAAAAGTGAGGCAAAACCCTAATTGCAAATGAAACCCAAAAAAGAGGGAGAAATCCTAAAAAGGAATAGAAAACCCTAAGAAGCAAGATGGTTTGGATAGATCTTGATAAAAAGGAATTATATGTTATTTCAGGATCCTTGTATTTTCCTGATTGGATTTCTCTTATTGGTTGATTCTATCTAAAAGATCTGCAAAATAGGTATGTGGTTATTTATGGTTAACCGCTTTAGTTTCACAGAGATTTCTCGGGCGATTGATCGAATTGAATGCAACCTATCTGCTTGGATGTTCATATATGCAAATTCATAAAGTCACTATGATTATCACAATTATGTTATAAGTGTGTATTCTCGCACCTACATGCCACCCTGATGGAAGTTGTAATGTGGTCAAGCCCAAGAGGGAAGACCAATGGGTACCATGAGAGGTGACACCAAGCTCGGGATAGAGAAGGTGGCCTTATGATATTGCATGACTAATGGGCACCATGAGAGGTGACCCCAGGCACCAAGCTCAGGATGGAGAAGGTGGCTTTAAGTCAATTGCAAAAGAGAAACCCTAAGGAGGGTATTCCAGGGTTAGGGCAAAAGCGGTGGAGATTGACACACTGAAAACGTAAATTGAATTGCTAATTAACTTGATTGTGATATTTAGGTTGTTAGACATATATGCGAAATTTTGGTTGTCCCCACATACCGGCATATTCATTTATGTTGACCGAAATTTTGTTTGTCGGCATTTTAGGTACAATATTGAAAAGGACAAATAGTAAAGTGGCACATTGTGGAAATAAGAATTAAAGTGCAAGGAGGATTAGTTAGAATAGATTCGAGTTGTGGATAGAAGTTAGATATCCAAGTTTTTAAAAGGCATGCAAAGTTTCATTCCAGTCTTTCAATATAGTTTGGTAGAAGTTTATAAATATTATAGATTATTTGTCGAACCTTTGATCTGTTTAATTGGGATAACGGCTCTGACTTCTTGGTCTCCCTTAATTGGGGGTTACTGGGAGGTGGGGTCGTTACAGAAATATTGCTACATAGGGTGTTTTCTATTGCAGTGTGTGTGAGAGAATCTATGTATATGTGTGTGTGTTCGCTTGTGTATCTGTAAGTGTGACTTTTTTCTATGGGATTTAAAGAGAAAGATCCCCCCTCTTTCTCATGCCCTATAATAGAGGTCGGACTCCCACAGGATATCAAACCAAAAAATGCTTTTTCGTAGTTTGAACCTAGGTCCCGTCATTGGGGACAACCTGAATTTGCCAACCGCGCTAACCCTTGCTAGGTATGTGTGTGTTTTCTATGTATGTATGTAGTTATAATTATATATATACTTATATAAATACATTTAATGAACCCATGCAATGGTCTTGTGCTTGCAAGTGATGTCGGTCAATAGTGACACCCAAGAAGGAGAATGAAGAAGATAAGGAAAAGGGTATTGTAGGTTCACAAGCTAGGTGGATTTGGCTCAGCCAATTCCACGTTGGATCCACAAGGAGAGAAAAAGAAAGGTAAGAGGCACCACCAGATCTCCACCATCCAATCTAAAATGAACAACCATGATTGGTCATGTAAATTTTGTTGTGAGTTTTTGTATCTTGAGTAGGAGTATCCCCAATTACTTAATAAGGTATGATTGGAAAGTTATTCAAGTGTAGATTTTAATTTGAAAATATACCATCTTGGGGTGCTTTTTATGTGTAGGTAAAATATTTAGTGGAAGGAAATAAGTATGTTAGTGATGTATAAATTAAGTTGTGATAAGAATATTGGTATTTGGTGAAATAAGTTGGTATAGTCATATTCAAAAGTCTAGAATACAAATCCATTGTTTGATCATGGTCATTTAATTCATATATTTGTTAATCTAATTTTATGTATTATGGGTACATTAGTAATTTGATATATCAATGGTGATATAGGTTTTGAACAAATATCTAAAATTCTTATTTGAGGTATGAATATTTAAATTACTATTCGATTTGGTTTGGATGATGTTTGATATACATTATGGATTTTGTCTTAGACAAGTTAGTTTATGATGTTAATTATGGTGATTAATGAATTTTGGATATTTTTCAATGACGCAAACCTTTCGAGATGAGGTAATTTTTTAGTATTTATGAATAAGTTAGTGGTTATAGGATGGGGTGATCCTATTGATACATAAGAAAACTTGACATGCATAAGAAAATGTATGAATTCTATGTGGGAAACCTATGGTTCATAATTATGGTTTATATATATGTGTATCACGTATGTATTTAGGTTAAGCTAAGCCATTACCAAGGTTTGAAGGTATATTTGAATTTATCTCTAGTTGAAAGATGACATAAATGCAAATTGTGATCTCTAGTTTGAATAAGTGGGCCATTTAAATTGTGCAATTACTTATTACAATCACATTCATTTATCTTTCCTTGTATAACATGATCCTTAAGTATAATTTTCATGACATGATATGCAAGTATTGGTCAAGTATAAATGTTATTAAGAGAAATGATGTGTGTCATTTATGTTCTCAAGATTTCTTATATTACATCACCTCATGTTTAAGAGAAATAGTGAAGACTTATCAAAATTATGGTCAAGATAATAATTGAACTTTTAAGGTTTTCTTCATGGGCTTGCCAGCTAGCACACAAAACTCTTTAGATCAAAATTATGGTTTTCCTAGCATATATAATAGCTTTAGTGCAATACAATAGGTAGTTATATGCAATTCAAGAGGAACTCCATTACAAATCTTGACAATTTGTATTTCAACAAGATAAATTAGCAAATATTTAGATTTTGGTTTTGGGGTTTTAACTGTTTTTTCAAGATATGATTTCATATTTTTGTATTTATTTTTATTTCAAATGTCTCTTGAAAAAACTACTTTTTCGTGTATGAAAGAGTATTATAACATTTCTCAAATCCAATTATGCTAACATATATATTTTTTGTGCATGGCTTAGGATAGATGTAACACAAGGAAGTATCTTAAGGAGGATAAGATCGCTAGTAATCTACATATTTAGGAGGGTTGACCTAGTAAAGTTTTGATCTACATTCAAAATATATTTACTTAGATTCATGTTGTAATTCTTCTCATTTGTCAACCATAAGATCATATGTGGAAGCATCAACACACATATAATTCTAATTTCCTGAGAAAACATCACACATATGGCATACAGTAGCATGTCAAAAATACCATAATAAATGAACTAAAAGGTAAAGTCTAGAACTATGAAAGTACAAGTATGAGATTCATATCTCTCTACATGAACTATAAGGGAAAAGAGAAATAATAAAGTCCTAATCTGGAAGGATTGCCTAAGATAATGTTCATGTCCTACTAGTGATAGATATGCTTTCTTGCATCTTCAAATCCTCTAAGTTTCCATCGGGGTATTGCTAACTATCTGCAAATGCCATCCCCATCCATGCACAAAGAAAATATTTTCTATGTTAGAATACTTATTATTGAACTCTATAACATAAAAGGAATAACTACACTATGAAAATTTATCATCAAAAGTGTAGAAAAAAATCATTTATTTACATATTTTTTCTTTTGGTGGCCATTATTATATGATATGTCCTCTTCTTTGGCACAATGCACCTTCTATGGCATGATGTTGCTTCTTTTGGTGCAACACACCCTCTTTGGCATTAAATGCCTTCTATTGCACTAAGTTCCTTCTATTCTATGCATCATAGTAATTCTATTCTTTGAGTACTTATCGTATAATATTAAGTCATATTCTGGTGTTCTTTTTCTATTGTCTTTCTTTTTTCTATTTTTATATCTAACTCTGAGGCAAATTTTAAGATCATATTTTGATAAGTAACAATAATCTGAGATCTATTCAATAATAATGAAGTAAACTTGAATTAGAGAAATTCTCAACTATGGTAGTTCTACTCATTATATGAAGAGATGGTGACTACTACTTTGTGATGAGAATTTTCAATCCAATACTTTTACTAAGGAAACTAAATTCTTTGGGTTCATGGCATGTAGAAATAAATTACTATATTTATCAAGGTAAAATATCATTATTTATGTACTTGGAAAACAAAATGAAGTTAGCTAATTCATTAAGTGAACATTCAAAATGTAACAGAAGGGACTAGAACTCAAAGGAATGGACCACCTACTTGTCATAAGACAAGTCCTTTCCAAAAAATATTGTATCAATTCCTACTCCTAAGCTTCCCCTGAAAACCAAAGGATCTATCAATCTTCATGTTTTTCCTTAAAGATAAGGCCTCTAGGGTCATTAGGGATCTAGATTAGGGTGTCTATGGGCATGTATTTGATTCTTGAGTGAATTATAGGATCACACACATGATCTCATATTCTAGTTATTACTAGGGTGTATTATCTTACCCTCTCATGTGGATGAGTTATATGAGTTTGGATTAGGATTTCGATCACGCTCACTTCTTCTTAACTTACTTTATTGACCCCACCCCTTCAAGTTTGGATTATGGTTTACTTATACTAACCCTTTTATGTAGCCATATTGATATTAGGATTCATGTCATGAGTTGATAAAAGAAATGGAAGGGTTCCAGTTCAAATATCTCTAATTCATATATATATATATATATATATATATATATATATATATATATATATATATATAATCTCTGTGTTCTTGTTACATAAATTCTCTGTACTAGGGATCATACCTAAGATAGCAAACATTATTATTAGAGATTGTCGATCTTCAATCTAGGTGATTTAATATTTCTAGTTTATCTATTAGTTTGGATCATTAGATTCTAAACCCTAATATATGAACAAATAATATTAGTTTATAAATATTAATCATAATGATGTAACTAGTATGGACTTGTTTGAATATCAAATTATATAATAGACATTAGTGTGAGATTAGGGCTTCATTAAGATAATATCTCTTTTCTCAGACCATGGTCAAATTTGGTACTTATTGAATGTATTGATTATTTACTATGATTTTTTTATATTTTGAGAGCTTTTGGATCAATCAAAAATAAAATAAAAAGAATTTCAAGTCAAATTGAAAACTAGCATGGGGAGTAATCTAGTGACCAATATGCCCTTAGAATCATTTATCTACCATTCTCACATGACAAGGAAATGATGTAAAACTAGGCTCATGATTGTTCTTTGCGCATAGGTCACAAGAACAATTTTGATTGATTAGCCAACTGATCTACAAAGAAAAACTTACAAAACCAAAAGTGTAGATTTCTTCAAGAGATCGAGCCTAATCGAATGAGCATTGGTACATCACCAACAGTGGTTGGAGCAGCCAACAGTGGTCACCAAAACTTGCTGCTTCTAGGGCTCAACTTCAAATTCCACACAAAGAGTCATCTCTTGGAAAACCAATGGGACCAATGAGTGCATAATGTAATTGCAAATTTGTCAAACTAATGTGATGGTCATGATGATGATCAGAGGCATGGAATTGTTAGGCAACACTATAGAGTTTAGATTTGGGTAAAGAAGATGCACCCCCATGTTGAATTGAGGGCATAGGAAGCTTCCTAGGGTCTAGTCAGAGAGTGTTGTGCCTTCTCCCAAACATGTAGGTCACTGGGGTTGGTTCTTCAAGTTTCAAATATGCACATCCACCGCTTCTTCACTAATTCAGAGCATTATCATTTGCAATTGTCATATGTGCTTGTTGGAAGTTTCAGGGACGTGTGAGTATGGTTTCTGTGTAGGAAATTGGTCCAAGGTGTGTGGACAAAGAGGACAATTGCAAGAAATTAAAGGTTGAAGATGGAATATCTTCCAGGTTGCTTTGGTTAAGAAGGGTAAGATTGAAAGTTGGTTAAGGTTCTCATATCAATGAATGATGTGAAGGAGGTCTTCGTTTTATATGAGGTTATATCTTCTGTCTTTGACGGTCATAGCTAGATATTAAGAAAAATGAGGAGTTGGGTGTTTTCTAGATAAGGAATACTAGGGGTTGAACTAGGGGTTGAATGGTTTTGGAGAGTGAGAGAAATATGTAGATGGTTAAATAATGGGGTGAGCAGTGGAGAGGAGATATATACAAGAAAAAATGAGTCAGTGATGGACCAGTTTCCATCCCCTCTGAATAGTAGGGGTCACGAGGTAGGAGATGATATCCTGCCCTCCAATCTCCAACATGTGGCTCATACAAATCTCGCATAAATCATGACCTCTGATTTAGATTAAATAGAAATCAAAAAAAGTTGGTTTGATTAGTATTATCTAGTCATTTGAAATGGTTTTCTTTCTATATTTATTTGAGGATTTAAATAGTATCCAAATATTTTGAAAATAGGTAGATATACTAATTTGAGGGTACATAATCCAATCGTCTACTTTATTTCTACTTTTAATCCATTTCAGTAGCTACTTTCCACACTTAGAGTCCCAAAGAGATCATATGAATTAATTAGATTGCCAAAATTGAGGAAACTCTATAAGATAAAAAAACTTCATATTTTTATGGGAAAAAGAAATATGTCACATGGATAATTTATAATTGAAACCCTAATGTCCAATTAATGATTCCTTAAGTGTGCATAATGGGATTAATTAAGGGAATCAAATGATGGTGCCAAAATATTGAGGATGTTATAATTCTACCCACCTTGGACAAAATTTCTTCCTTAAAATTTTCATGCACTACCCACCTTATGGTTTTATTTATTCTTTTGTTGGTGATACACGTCAAAGAAGGAAATTGTTATAACCTCATTTTTCTAAATAATGTAATGAGATGTATAATTCTCTTTTAATGATAAATGAAATCAATGGTTGATTTATTTGTTTGAATTGATGGATTTCGTTTACAATGGCCTTGTTTGATTGTTAATGGGCTTTGTTGGCCATTGAGCCCAATTGAATAGAAAAGAGAAATAAAAAGAAAAGGATTTATCTAATAAGAGGAAAAAGGCAAAGGGATACTTCCCAATATGGTATTTCGTGCTTTTAGGGTTCCTTGAAGTCCAAGGAATTCAAGATGGTAAGATAATGGCAAAGGAAAAAGAAATATCAATTGAAATTGGGTTAATTAATGGATAACTTGGATGTGAAGGAAACACCCTTTCTCATTGGAATTTGGGTTTCAAATTTAATACTCGATTAGATAATTCCAAGTTGGAGTTTCTTATAAATTTTGAATGAAAAATAATAATTGAGGAGAGAGAAATGAATTTCCCAAGTTTCATTGTTAAAACCCCCTTTTTAACTCAATTTTAAGAAATTAGGTTTGAGGTGTGATATCGGCCGTTGGATGACCCACGTGGTCTAAGGGACCACGGATCCAAGGGTAGCCGATCATTGTCTATCCCGAATCATAGAAGGATTGAGAGAAGAATTAGGATTTCGATTTCCCAGCGATTGAGACGATAATGCGAGGAACTATTGAGTCCATTGACTTTGGGAGAATGTTCTGAAGGATCTAGACCCTAACTTTGAGGGCTATCGTCAACGAGGGAAGAAGTTCCCAATTCATCGGACTCCCAGATCCAATCCTATATATAAGGAGGGTATTTAGGGGCACCATACCCAAAATCTACCCTAAACACTGTGAAGAGCGATGACGAGACGAACAATGGGTTCAATTTTGAGATTGACCCTAACATGCCCCCCTCTACAACCTGCCGACCTCGTCGGAACTCCGGTGACCTATTTAAGGTGAAGGAAAGGATCGATCGAGCAATTGAGTGGCTCAGTGAGTTTCGAAGGCAGCATAAAAGCTTCCGAGCACCTCGATTTCCTTGCTGGTGGCATGGAGCTCGGAGTCAACCACGGAGTTGGCCCTGACCCTACACGCGAGAGGAGGAAGACGACGACCAGCGACCGTCCAATCGTGGTCCATCATAATCCCACATGGAAATCTGACGATCCAGAGAGGATCCAGCTATCTTAGGTACACGTGAAGAGAATTGTTAGATCTGAAGAGTGGATCACCGGTCCACTGATCAAATGGCCGCCAATTTTCCGGTAATTCGCCTCTCTACTCAAATATTCTAGAAAAAGGCTTTTTCTTGTAAAAATCATAGAAATTTCTAGAAAACCCTAATGACAAAACTTTATATATGAAAGTTGATTATAAAAATACAAGGAATAAGATAAAATTAGTTTTAAAGCCTAATTACATCACTTTTTTCAAAATTATATTATTTTTATGGAAGATGTATTAAAATTAGGTTAAAAACCCTAATTAAGACTAATGGATGGATTTAGGAAGAATAATAGGTTAATTCGAGTAATATTAACTTGTTAAATGATAGTGTTGAGTCTTAACCTGATTTAAAAGGATAATTTCATGATTTAGGGTTTTAAACCTAATATGGTGGTTAATACATTTAGAAACCCTAAATTAGGGTAAAAGAGGAGAAGATTGTACTTAATCTGAAAATATGGATATATGTTTTCAAAAGATAATCCTAAGCTTTTTGGAAGAGAAACTTAAGGTTTATGGGTAATTTTGTATAATTAGGGTTTAAAGTATTAAAAGTGAGGCAAAACCCTAATTGCAAATGAAACCCAAAAAAGAGGGAGAAATCCTAAAAAGGAATAGAAAACCCTAAGAAGCAAGATGGTTTGGATAGATCTTGATAAAAAGGAATTATATGTTATTTTAGGATCCTTGTATTTGCTTGATTATATTTCTCTTATTGGTTGATTCTATCTCAAAGATATGCAAAATAGGTATGTGGTTATTTATGGTTAACCGCTTTAGTTTCACAGAGATTTCTCAGGTGATTGATCGAATTGAATGCAACCTATCTGCTTGGATGTTCATATATGCAAATTCATAAAGTCACTATGATTATCACAATTATGTTATAAGTGTGCATTCTCACACCTACATGCCACCCTGATGGAAGTTGTAATGTGGTCAAGCCCAAGAGGGAAGACCAATGGGTACCCTGAGAGGTGACACCAAGCTCAGGATAGAGAAGGTGGCCTTATGATATTGCATGACTAATGGGCACCATGAGAGGTGACCCCAGGCACCAAGCTCAGGATGGATAAGGTGGCCTTAAGTCAATTGCAAAAGAGAAACCCTAAGGAGGGTATTCCAGGGTAAGGGTAAAAGCGGTGGAGATTGACGCACTGAAAACGTAAATTGAATTGCTAATTAACTTGATTGTGATATTTAGGTTGTTATCCATATATGCGAATTTTTGGTTGTCCCCACATACTGGCATATTCATTTATGTTGACCGACATTTTTTTGTCGGTATTTTAGGTACAATATTGAAAAGGACAAATAGTAAAGTGGCACATTGTGGAAATAAGAATGAAAGTGCAAGGAGGATTAGTTAGAATAGATTCGAGTTGTGGATAGAAGTTAGATATCCAAGTTTTTAAAAGGCATGCAAAGTTTCATTCCAGTCTTTCAGTATAGTTTGGTAGAAGTTTATAAATATTATAGATTATTTGTCAAACCTTTGATCTGGTTAATTGGGATAACGGCTCTGACTTCTTGGTCTCCCTTAATTGGGGGTTACTGGGAGGCGGGGTCGTTACAGAAATATTGCTACATAGGGTGTTTACTATTGCAGTGTGTGTGAGAGAATCTATGTATATGTGTGTGTGTCTGCTTGTGTATCTGTAAGTGTGACTTTTTTCTATGGGATTTAAAGAGAAAGATCCCCCCCTCTTTCTGATGCCTTATAATAGAGGTCGGACGCCCACGGGATATCAAACCAAAAAATTCTTTTTTGTAGTTTGAACCTAGGTCCCTTCATTGGGGACAACCTGAATTTGCCAACCGCGCTAACCCTTGCTAGGTATGTGTGTGTTTTCTATGTATGTATGTAGTTATAATTATATATATACTTATATAAATACATTTAATGAACCCATGCAATGGTCTTGTGCTTGCAAGTGATGTCGGTCAATAGTGACACCCAAGAAGGAGAATGAAGAAGATAAGGAAAAGGGTATTGTAGGTTCACAAGCTAGGTGGATTTGGCTCAGCCAATTCCACGTTGGATCCACAAGGAGAGAAAAAGAAAGGTAAGAGGCACCACCAGATCTCCACCATCCAATCTAAAATGAACAACCATGATTGGTCATGTAAATTTTGTTGTGAGTTTTTGTATCTTGAGGAGTATCCCCAATTACTTATTAAGGTATGATTGGAAAGTTATTCAAGTGTAGATTTTAATTTGAAAATATACCAACTTGGGGTTCATGTGTAGGTAAAATATTTAGTGGAAGGAAATAAGTATGTTAGTGATGTATAAATTAAGTTGTGATAAGAATATTGGTATTTGGTGAAATAAGTTGGTATAGTCATATTCAAAAGTCTAGAATACAAATCCATTGTCTGATCATGGTCATTTAATTCATATATTTGTTAATCTAATTTTATGTATTATGGGTACATTAGTAATTTGATATATCAATGGTGATATAGGTTTTGAACAAATATCTGAAATTCTTATTTGAGGTATGAATATTTAAATTACTATTCGATTTGGTTTGGATGATGTTTGATATACATTTTGGATTTTGTCTTAGACAAGTTAGTTTATGATGTTAATTATGGTGATTAATGAATTTTGGATATTTTTCAATGACGCAAAACTTTCGAGATGAGGTAATTTTTTAGTATTTATGAATAAGTTAGTGGTTAGAGGATGGGGTGATCCTATTGACACATAAGAAAACTTGACATGCATAAGAAAATGTATGAATTCTATGTGGGAAACCTATGGTTCATAATTATGGTTTATATATATATGTGTATCATGTATGTATTTACGTTAAGCTAAGCCATTACCAAGGTTTGAAGGTATATTTGAATTTATCTCTAGTTGAAAGATGACATAAATGCAAATTGTGATCTCTAGTTTGAATAAGTGGGCCATTTAAATTGTGCAATTACTTATTAAAATCACATTCATTTATCTTTCCTTGTATAACATGATCCTTAAGTATAATTTTCATGACATGATATGCAAGTATTGGTCAAGTATAAATGTTATTAAGAGAAATGATGTGTGTCATTTATGTTCTCAAGAGTTCTTATATTACATCACCTCATGTTTAAGAGAAATAGTGAAGACTTATCAAAATTATGGTCAAGATAATAATTGAACTTTTAAGGTTTTCTTCATGGGCTTTCCAGCTAGCACACAAAACTCTTTAGATCAAAATTATGGTTTTCCTAGCATATATAATAGCTTTAGTGCAATACAATAGGTAGTTAGATGCAATTCAAGAGGAACTCCATTACAAATCTTGACAATTTGTATTTCAACAAGATAAATTAGCAAATATTTAGATTTTGGTTTTGGGGTTTTAACTGTTTTTTCAAGATATGATTTCATATTTTTGTATTTATTTTTATTTCAAATGTCTCTTGAAAAAACTACTTTTTCGTGTATGAAAGAGTATTATAACATTGCTCAAATCCACTTATGCTAACATATATCTTATTTGTGCATGGCTTAGGATAGATGTAACACGAGGAAGGATCTTAAGGAGGATAAGATCGCTAGTAATCTACATATTTAGGAGGGTTGACCTCGTAAAGTTTCAAACTACATTCAAAATATATTTACTTAGATTCATGTTGTAATGCTTCTCATTTGTCAACCATAAGATCATATGTGGAAGCATCAACACACATATAATTCTAATTTCCTTAGAAAACATCACACATATGGCATACAGTAGCATGTCAAAAATACCATAATAAATGAACTAAAAGGTAAAGTCTAGAACTATGAAACTACAAGTATGAGATTCATATCTCTATACATTAACTATAAGGTAAAAGAGAAATAATAAAGTCCTAATCTGGAAGGATTGCCTAAGATAATGTCCTACTAGTGATAGATATGCTTTCTTGCATCTTCAAATCCTCTAAGTTGCCATTGGGGTATTGCTAACCATCTACAAATGCCATCCCCATCCATGCACAAAGAAAATATTTTCTATGTTAGAATAATTATTATTTAACTCTATAACATAAAAGGAATAACTACACTATGAAAATTTATCATCAAAAGTGTAGAAAAAAAATCATTTATTTACATATTTTGTCTTTTGGTGGCCATTATTATATGATATGTCCTCTTCTTTGGCACAATGCACCTTCTATGGCATGATGTGCCTTGATTTGGTGCAACACACCCTCTTTGGCATTAAATGCCTTCTATGGCACTAAGTTCCTTCTATTCTATGCATCATAGTAATTCTATTCTTTGAGTACTTATCGTATAATATTAAGTCATATTCTAGTGTTCTTTTTCTATTGTCTTTCTTTTTTCTATTTTTATATCTAACTCTGAGGCAAATTTTAAGATCATATTTTGATAAGTAACAATAATCTGAGATCTATTCAATAATAATGAAGTGAACTTGAATTAGAGAAATTCTCAACTATGGTAGTTCTACTCATTATATGAAGAGATGGTGACTACTACTTTGTGATGAGAATTTTCAATCCAATACTTTTACTAAGGAAACTAAATTCTTGGGGTTCATGGCATGTAGAAATAAATTACTATATTTCTCAAGGTAAAAATATCATTATTTGTGTACTTGGAAAACAAAATGAAGTTAGCTAATTCATTAAGTGAACATTCAAAATGTAACAGAAGGGACTAGAACTCAAAGGAATGGACCACCTACCTGTCATAATACAAGTCATTTCCAAAAAATATTGTATCAATTCCTACTCCTAAGCTTCCCCTGAAAACCAAAGGATCTATCAATCTTCATGTTTTTCCTTAAAGATAAGGCCTCTAGGGTCATTAGGGATCTAGATTAGGGTGTCTATGGGCATGTATTTGATTCTTGAGTGAATTATAGGATCACACACATGATCTAATATTCTAGTTATTACTAGGGTGTATTATCTTAACCTCTCATGTGGATGAGTTATATGAGTTTGGATTAGGATTTCGATCACGCTCACTTCTTCTTAACTTACTTTATTGACCCCACCCCTTCAAGTTTGGATTACGGTTTACTTATACTAACCCTTTTATGTAGCCATATTGATATTAGGATTCATGTCATGAGTTGATAAAAGAAATGGAAGGGTTCCAGTTCAAATATCTCTAATTCATATATATATATATATATATATAATCTCTGTGTTCTTGTTACATAAATTCTTTGTACTAGGGATCATACCTAAGATAGCAAACATTATTATTAGAGATTGTCGATCTTCAATCTAGGTGATTTAATATTTCTATTTTATCTATTAGTTTGGATCATTAGATTCTAAACCCTAATATATGAACAAATAATATTAGTTTATAAATATTAATCATATTGATGTAACTAGTATGGACTTGTTTGAATATCTAATTATATAATAGACATTGGTGTGAGATTAGGGCTTCATTAAGATCAGATCTCTTTTCTTAGACCATGGTCAAATTTGGTACTTCTTGAATGTATGGATTATTTACTATGATTTTTTTATATTTTGAGAGCTTTTGGATCAATCAGAAATAAAATAAAAAGAATTTCAAGTCAAATTGAAAACTAGCATGGGGAGTACTCTAGTGACCAATATGCCCTTAGAATCATTTATCTACCATTCTCACATGACAAGGAAATGATGTAAAACTAGGCTCGTGATTGATCTTTGCGCATAGTACACAAGATCAATTTTGATTGATTAGCCAACTGATCTACAAAGCAAAACTTACAAAACCAAAAGTGTAGATTTCTTCAAGAGATCGAGCCTAATCGAATGAGCATTGGTACATCACCAACACTGGTTGGAGCAACCAACAGTGGTCACCAAAACTTGATGCTTCTAGGGCTCAACTTCAAATTCCACACAAAGTGTCGTCTCTTGGAAAACCAATGGGACCAATGAGTGCATAAGGTAATTGCAAATTTTTCAAACTAATGTGATGGTCATGATGATGATCAGAGGCATGGAATTGTTAGGCAACACTAGAGAGTTTAGATTTGGGTAAAGAAGATGCACCCCCCAGGTTGAATTGAGGGCATAGGAAGCTTCCTAGGGTCTAGTCAGAGAGTGTTGGGCCTTCTCCCAAACATGTAGGTCACTGGGGTTGGTTCTTCAAGTGTCAAATATGCACATCCACCGCTTCTTCACTAATTGAGAGCATTATCATTTGCAATTGTCATATGTGCTTGTTGGAAGTTTCAGGGATGTGTGAGTATGGTTTCTGTGTAGGAAATTGGTCCAAGGTGTGTGGACAAAGAGGACAATTGCAAGAAATTAAAGGTTGAAGATGGAATATCTTCCAGGTTGCTTTGGTTAATAAGGGTAAGATCGAAAGTTGGTTAAGGCTCTCATATCAATGAATGATGTGAAGGAGGCCTTCGTTTTATATGAGGTTATCTCTTCTGTCTTTGACGGTCATAGCTAGATATTAAGAAAAATGAGGAGTTGGGTGTTTTCTAGATAAGGAATACTAGGGGTTGAACTAGGGGTTGAATGGTTTTGGAGAGTGAGAGAAATCTGTAGATGGTTAAATAATGGGGTGAGCAGTGGAGAGGAGATATATATAAGAAAAAATGAGTCAGTGATGGACCAGTTTCCATCCCCTCTGAACAGTAGGGGTCACGAGGTAGGAGATGATATCCTGCCCTCCAATCTCCAACATGTGGCTCATACAAATCTCGCATAAATCATGACCTCTAATTTAGATTAAATAGCAATCAAAAAAAGTTGGTTTGATTAGTATTATCTAGTCATTTGAAATGGTTTTCTTTCTATATTTATTTGAGGATTTAAAAAGTATCCAAATATTTTGAAAATAGGTAGATATACTAATTTGAGGGTACATAATCCAATCGTCTACTTTATTTCTACTTTTAATCCATGTCAGTAGCTACTTTCCACACTTAGATTCCCAAAGAGGTCATATGAATTAATTAGATTGCCAAAATTGAAGAAACTCTATAAGATAAAAAACTTCATATTTTTACGGGAAAGAAATATGTCACATGGATAATTTATAATTGAAACCCTAATGTCCAATTAATGATTCCTTAAGTGCGCATAATGGGAGTAATTAAGGGACTCAAATGATGGTGCCAAAATATTGAGGATGTTATAATTCTACCCACCTCAGACAAAATTTCTTCCTCAAAATTTTCATGTACTACCCACCTTATGGTTTTATTTATTCTTTTGTTGGTGATACACGATCAACCCAAAGTTCAAAATTAAGTACTCAAAAGGTCTAAACTATGCATGTCTTAAAATACTTTCATCTATAAATACTACTAGGGTTAGATCACACCTTTTACCATCTTGTCCTCATCTACCTATTTTGCATCCATGGAAAACACTCTTGCCCAATATTCTCTCTCTGGTTATTCTGGTCTTGCTTCTACTTTTTTTATAGTTGAAATTGAAGTGACCTTCCTCACCACATAGATAGCACACTAGTTGTCCAAACTTGCATTCCCCGCCATGGGAATTTTGACACTTGGGGTAGACATGTCCAAGGGCTCTCTGAGCTTCTCCATCTGGGGCTTTTCTTTGAGGTGATGTTGAATTTGGGGCCTTTCTCTTGATGTTTTATCCACCATTCTGATCACTGTGTTGATAGATGCCACCAGAAGATCCTCCTTTATTCCAGTTTCACCTTGGGTGGTCATCCAACTCCAGGGTTGCTTCTAGTGCCTCCTACAATGTCATGGTGACACATTCCACTAGAGACCATGCATGAATTTTTTGGCTAGAAAAACCCCATCTAACTCAGGTTCATATTATTTATCCATACAGAACTTCATCACATACTAACTAACAAAAGTATCAAATTGCTTCAGGTGTTGGAACTCAACCTCTTTCTGTCAACCATTGCCTTTGAGATGTAGCAATTTGTAAGGCGTTGTGGTGAACTCCTGTGAGTTCAAAGGCTTATCAGTGGGGTCCCTAACACTGGTGTACTTCTCCCACCAGGTGTGGGTCACACTCTCTAGGATGTCCATCCTAAAGTAGACCTTGGAATGCTCAGGGCATCCCAAATTGTAGAAATAGTGCTCGAAGTTCAACAACCACTCCTTAACAAGAGTGACCACATTTGCCTCAACTTCCCAAATAAGGTCTTTTCTTGATTTTCAAGATATTTATTGGGGTCAGCTCTGGTTTATGTGCTGATGGGGCCTCCCATTTTGACCGATAAGGGCATCTGTAAGAGCCTTCATGAGCACATATAGAGGTGCATTAGGGTTACCATTAGCGTTAGCCCCTCTAAAATGATGATTTTTAATCCATGTACTATATGAGCTTTCATATCCACCCATGTGCTCTTTTCCCTTATCGTACCTCTTTTTGGTATCCATCTGTAAGAAAAGACATATATGAGGTTCTATCTAGGGTTATCAATCATTAATGGTTATTTAAACTACTCTGGTACCATATTGCAACTCTTTCCCATTTATCAACTACAAAACCATATGTGGAAGCATGAACACACATATAATACAAATTTCTAGGGCAAACATCACACATCTGGCATACAGTAGCATGCAAAACAACCATAATAACTAAATTAAAAGGTAAAGTCCAACATTATGAAACTGCAGGTCTGAGAGTCACATCTCTCTACATGAAACTAGAAAAGTAAAAGAGAAATAATAAATCCTAATCTGGAAGAATCACTGAAGATAATGTCCCACCAGTGATACATATCAAAACTGTAGTAAATGTCTTTTACTTATGTCGTTTATCTTTATGTGGCCACTATTATACGATAAGTACTCTTCTATGATGCAGTGTGCCTTGTATAGCACGATGTGACTTCTATTGGTGCAACTCACCCTCTATGGCATTGCATGCCTTCTATGGAACTAAGTTCCTTCTATGTTGTGCATCACAATAATTTTGTTCTGTGAGGATTTATCATATAATATTAATTTATGTTGTAGTGTTCTTTTTCTATTCTCTTCTTATTTATGTTTCAAACTCTAAGGTAAATTGTATGATCATATTCTGATACATAACAATAACTTGAATTTTATTCAACAATAATGAAGTAAGCTTGAAGTAAAGAAATTCTAAACTCTAGTAGTTCTACTCATTATATGAAGAGATGTTGACTAGTTCTTTATGATGATAGTTGCAATCTAATAGTTCTACTAATTAAACTAATTTCTTGGGGTTCATGGCATGCAAGAAGAAATTACTACATTGCTCAAGGTAAAGATATCATTCTTTATGTAGTTGGAAATTAGAATGAAGTTAGATAATGCATTAAGGGAACATTCAAAATATAATTATTTAGAACACATGTCTAAATGTTACAGAAGGGAGTAGAATTCAAAGTCATGGCCCACTTACATGTCTTAAGCCAAGTCCTTTCATGAACATACTATTTTAAGTCATGCTCCTAACATTCTCCCAAAAACCAAAGGATCTATCAATCTCCATGTCTTTTCTTGAAGTTAATGCTTCAAGGGTCATTAGGATTCTAGATTAGGTTTTCTATGTGCATGTATATGACTCTTAAGTGAACTCTAGTATCATATACATGATCTAATGTCTAGTGATTCATAGGGTGTATTATCTTACCCTCTGCGATGGATGAGTTTATGATTTAGGGCTAGGGTTTCCCATCACATTCACTTCTTCTTAACTTGCTTTGTTGACCCTACCCCTTCAATATTGGATTAGGGTTTACTTATACTAACCCTCGTATGTATCCATATATTTATGATTCATGTTTTGAGTTCCAAAAAGAAATGGAAGGGTTCTGCTTCAAATATCATTGATTCACATATATATACAGATTATCTATATGTTCTTGTTTCATAAATTCTTCATACGTAGGATCATACCTAAGATACAAAACATTATTATTAGAAATTTCTTATCTTCAATCTATGTTATTTGATATTTCTATTTTACCTAGCTCATATCATTAGATTCTAAACCCTAAGATGAACAACTAATATTAGGTTATCACTCCTAATCATAAAGATGTAACCAGTGTGCACTTGTTTTAATATATGATTATCGGATAGTAACATAGGTAAGATTAGGGTTTCACTAAGATCAATACACTTTTCTCAAGCCACAGTTAAAATTGGGTATATATCTAATATATGGACTATTTTCTATGATTTTTCTATGTTTTAAGGGCTTCCGGACCAATCAGAAATGACATAAATATAATTTTAAGTCAAATTAAAAATGGGCACGCAAGTACTTTAGTTATGTATGCCCTTAGAATCATTTATCTATCTTGCTTGTATGACTAGGAAATGATGTAAAATTGGACTCTTGATTTTTCTTCATGCATAAGACACAAGATCAATTTTGATCGATTAGCCATCCATCTACTAAATGAAACTCACAAAACCAAAAGCTTAGATTTATTCATGAGATCAACGCAAGTCAAGTGAGAATTGGCTTGACACCAGCAATGGTCGGAGTAGCCAATGGTGATCGCCAAAAGTTGTTGCTTACAAGGTTTGACTCCAAAGTCCACACAAAGTGTCATCTCTTGGCAACCCAATGCGGCCAATGACTTTGTAAAGTTGTTGTGAATTTGTCAAACCACTTTGGTGGCCATGGCAATGACCGAATGTGTGGAATCATTAAAAAAAATTGGAGACTTTGTATTTGAGAAAAGAATATGTACCTTCCTACGGTTAAATTGAGGGCATAGAAAGCTCCCTAGGAGCTAGTCAGAGAGTCTTGGGCCTTCTCTAAAGCATGAAGATCACCATGGCTAGTTCTTCAAGTTACGATTGTGCACCTCCACCATGGCTCCGCCAACTGAGAGTGACAATTTGCACTTGTTTTTTGGGCTTGTGGGAAGTTTCAAGGAGGTATGAGTATGGTTTCCTTGTAGATAATTGGTCTGAGGTGGTGTGAACAAAGAGGACAGTCGCAAGGAACTATATGTTGAAGATGGCTACCTTCCATTTGCTACGTGATGAAAAGGATAAAATGAAGGGTGGTTAGGGTTCTGATGGTAGTGGATGACGTTATGGAGGCCTTCATTTTATATGAGAATATCTCTTCTACCTTCAATGGTCATGGCTAGATATTGGGAGAAATAGGGAGTTGGGCATTTTATAGATAAGAGATCCTAGGGGATGATCTAGTGTTTTTTGGGTTTGGAAGAGTACGAGAAACTTGGAGATTGTTAGATCATGGGTTGAGGAGTGGAGAGGAGAGAGAGATGAGGGGGGAAATGAGTCTACGATGGATTGATTCCATTCCCATCTGAACAGTAGTGGACCAGTGGTCGTGAGGAAGGATACAATGTGTCGTCCCCTCTAATCTCCATGTCACGGCTCAGACAGAGCTTAAGTAAAGTGACATCTGACTTTGGTTTAGAATTATCATGTTTAGGATTATCTAGTAATTTGACATAGTTTTCTTTGTACATATATTTAGGGTCTAAACATTTTTGAAAATGGGTAGAAAGACTAATTTGAGGGTAAGGAATCCAATTATCTAGTTTGTTTCTACTTTTAAGCCATGTAAGTAGCTATTTTCATGTTTAGAGTCCTAAAGGGAATTGTTTATTACTAATTCTCCATAATGAATTAGATCATCAAATTTGGGGAAATTCTACATGATATCATTTATATTTTTAATTTATATTTTTAGAGGAAAAATAAATATCTAACATGGGTACTTTTATGATTGAAATCCTAGTGTTCAATTAATGATTCCTCAAGTGCACATAATGGGAGTAATTAAGGAACTAAATTGATGATGCCAAAAATTTGAGGATGTTACAATGATACCCACATTGAACAAAATTTCATCCTCAAATTTGCATGTATTGCCCACCTTATGGTCTTATTTATTCTTCTATTTTTGACACACGATCAACCCAAAGTTCATAATTATTTACTCAAAATGTCTATAATATGCATGTCTTAAATACTTACATCTAATCAATACTACTAGGACTAGGTCATTCCTTTTATCATCTTGTCCTCATCTACCTCTTATATGTCCATGATGAACACTCTTGTCTGACGCTTCTCTCTCTAGTTGTTGTGTTCTAACTGCTTCTTCTCTGGAAAGTTGAACTTGAAGTGACCTTCCTCGCCATATAGGTAGCATTTTAGTTTTCTGAACTTGCATTTCCCTCCATGGGGCTTCTGAAACTTGGGGCATACATGGATAGGGGCTCTCTTAGCTCCTTCATTTGGGGCTTTCTTTGAGCTAGTGTTGGTTCTGGGGCCTTTTGTCTTATAGTTTTGTCCACCGTTCTAATTGTTGTGTTGATAGTTGCCATCATATGATCCTCCTTTCTTCCAGTTTCACCATGGGTGGTCTTCCAACTCTAGAGTTGCTTCTAGTATCTCCTATACTATCCTGATGTCACATCCCACTAGAGTATATCTAAGGTCGTTCTTCAGACCATGCATGAATTTCTTAGCTAGACACACCTCGTCTAGCTTAGGTTTGTATTTTTGTAGAATATAGAACTTCATTGTGTATTGGCTGACAGAAGCATCAAATTGCTTTAGGCATTGAAATTTGGCCTCTTTCTTCTCATCCATAGCCTCTTATATGTAGCGATTTTGTAAGGTGGTGGTTAACTCCTCCCAGGTCAATGGCTCAGCATCGGGTTCTTGGGTGTTGGTGAAGTTCTTGCACCATGTGCAGGCCACACTCTTTAGCAAGTGCATCCCAAAGCAAACCTTAGAATGCTCAGGGCATCCCAGATCAAAAAAGCAAAGCACAACGTTCAACAACCACTCCTCAACACGAGTGACTACATCTACCTCAGCTTCGCTAGAGAATGTCACTGCTTAGTTTTCAAGAAATCTACCAGGGTCAATTCATGGTTTCTAGGTTGATGGGGCCTCCCATTCTGACCAGTCAAGCATCTGTAAGAGCCTTGACGAGCACATCAAGAGGTGCATTAGGGTTTCCATTAGGATTATCCCCTTTAGAGTGATCGTTCTTGCTTCATGCATTGTAAAATCTTTCATCTTCATCCATATGTTCTTTGCCCTCATCGGACCTCTTCTTGGGAGACATATGTGAGAAAATGCATCAATGAGGTTCTATCTAGGGATATAAATCACTAATGATTATTTAAATGCTCTAATACCATATTGTTATGGTTGTCTATTTATCAACCATAAGATCATATACGGAAAAATCAACGCACATATAATATACATTTCCAAGACAAATATCATACATCTAGAATACAATAGCATGCAAAATAACCATAGTAACTAAAATAGAAGGTAAAGTCCAAAATTATGAAACTACAAGTCCGATAGTCATGAACTAAAAAAGGAAAAGAGAAATAATAAAATCCTAAGTTGGAAGGATCACCTAAGATAATGTCACACCAGTGATAGATATCCTGCTTTCTTGAATTTGAAATTTCTCCAAGTTAACCCTCGGGCTACTACTCACTATGTGTGGATGTTGTGTCCTCGTCCATGCATAAAGAAAAAATTTCTAGGACAAAGTTGGTGGCTTTGAATTCTATAATATAAGAGAAATAACTACATCGTGAATACTTAACATTGAAACTATAGTAAACATTTTTTATTTACATATTTTATCTTTTTTGTGACCAGTATTATATGTTGAGATCTCAAAAGAATTATAAGTGTTTTGATTCAAATATCATTGATTCACACGTATACACACATTATCTCTATAATATTGTCACATAAACTCCCCATACTTAAGATCATACCTAAGATATAAAATGTTATTAAAGGAATATCTTTTCTTCAATCTAGGTGATTTGAGATTTCTATTTTAGCTATTAGTTCAGATAGTTAAATCCTTACCCTAAGATGTAAATAGTTCATATTAGTTTATCACTGCTACGGCCCCACCTCCCGATAACCCCCAATTAAGGGAGATCGAGAGGTCGAAGCCGCACCCATGACTTCTGGATCAAAGGTTCGGCAATTAACCAAGAATAATTATCAAATTTCAACATACTATACTAAAAGCTGTAAGAAAATAAATTTTTGCATACCTTTTTGAAAGCTTGGATCTCTAAACTTCTATCCACACCAATACTAATCTATCTAATCCTCCTTTGCACTTTAATTCTCATTTAGTACCACATGTGCCACTTTACTGATTGTTCTTTTCATTGTACCTAAAATGCCGACAAACAAAACATTGGTCAGTCGAAGCTGGTATGTGGAGGAAACAGATAATGTTCAACTATGTTAACAATATAATCATTCAATTAATCATTTAATAATCAAGATTACATTTTAAGCCATACAAATCAATCCATACATATTCTCGAACTCTGGGCTGTCCCTACAGTGGACATGGATATCACCTCTCTTTTAGGTAATAGAGTCACATGGCACTATCCGAAGATAGCCCAATATCTAACTCATTGTGACTTGATGGTCCTACCTCAATGGTAGCCATGTACTAAGTCAACCATAGACCTGATGGACCTACCCAATAGGTAGCCATGTACTAGGTCATCCATAGACCTGATGGACCTACCCAATAGGTAGCCATGTACTAGGTCTTTCTCTAACGTGATGGACCTATCCATAGGTAGCCATGTACTAGGTTAGCTATAATGCCACAGAGAGAACCAGGATCTGAGTTTGTAGGCATATATTCTTTGTGATAGTCATAGCCACATTATAGTTTGCAATATGAACATCCAAACAGTTTAGTTGCATTCAATGCGATTAAACATTCGGGAATCCATCGGGAAACTAAAGTGGTTACTCATAATTAACCACATACCTGATTTGATGAGTCATGCAGTTTATTCAACACATACTTCATGTATATATCATCAAACCAATCAACAGATCCAAGCAAGTAATTCAATCATCACATAGTTCCTGAAATTAATATGTACTCTATTTATTACACACTTTATCAAGAATCTACTTTATTAACTTGGATTCACTTTCTATGGTTTCTAATCCGCATTAAGGTTTCATTAATATTCATTAGGGTTTCTTAGATCAATTCCTCAAACTTTATCCATTTTAGGTCAACAAACCCTAAAATACTCTTTTCCATTTATATGAACCTTAATTGCTCAACTATTCATTTTTAATAGTCTTTTATACCCAAATTGACTTAGGATCATCATATCCCTATTTATTCATGGATTTGAACCATTAAAACAATTAAAAAACATATTCATCTAAATTAGGGTTTTCAAGCTCATTAGTGCATAATTATGCACGAAACCCTAAATTAAACCAATTATATAAAAAGATCATCTTTTAGATCCTATTTTCACTTTTATTAACAACAGGTTAATATTATCCACATTAAATCCATCTATCATCAAATCTAAGGGTTTTCCCTTAATTAAAACACTAAAGATGATAACTTTATGTACTTTTCCAATTTCAAGCATATAAACTCTAAATTAGACTAATCATGTGCAAAGTTCCTCCTTTTTTAACATAATGTACCTTTTTACATTTAACAGGTTAACATCAACTCTAATGATCCATTAAACCACATTAATCATATTAAAATAGGGTTTCTTAATCATTAATTCATTAAAGATGATGATTTACACTACTTTTCGCATAGTAAGAGGAATTATCTTCTGATCATATTTTTATTCAATTCCCCTCGTTCTGAGGATCAATTTTCATATAAGATTTGTCTCAATCTGAGTTTCCTATTATTAATTACGATTTTAGCAAATATATCACAAACTGACCAATAGGGAGGTGCCACGTAGGCAACCAACTCCCATGCACATACCTGCGCGCGAGCCCATCTTTGGATTAGAATTGAAAGACGTTTCTGCCATTCACTTAAGTGAGCCGGCGCTTCATACCCCGGGGGTATACTCGTCCAAACAGCCAACAGGTTGTCTTCAACCTCTGGCTGCTCCTGTTCCCGTCGAGCACTGCCCCCAAGCGCGATTTCGGGGGCCATTTCCTTCACCCTCTGTCCTCGAAAGCTACTGCCACCTCTTGCCCTAGCCTTGCCGCCATCATCCGCACCTGGGGCGCCGCCCAGCGCGTGGCCTACGTGGTGAGGTCAGGAACAAAAGACATGCGTCTTGCAGCCCTTGTTGCCGCCAACCAGCCACCGTTGCTCCTTCATTAGGGCACGGCTAAGATTTCTCGACTTTGCTCTGTCATCGTGGTACGTGTAGCTCCCCTCGAAACCCTACCTGGGCTCCTTGCTGCCCCAGGGTCACATGGCTCCCCTCTACTAGGGTTTAGAGTAAAGAAGATGTAGAAGAAGAAAGAGATGAGAGAAGGAGGGATGCAGGGATCTCCTTGGGCTCGACCCAGAGATCCTATCCTTTTATAGAGGAGGGTACGAAGCCCTAAGTGGGTTGTCCACAAGTCCAAGAGTCCTTTCCAAGTAGGAAGTCAATTGCTTCAAAGAGAAGCAATATTCTCTCTCTCCTTTTTCTTCCTTGATATTCCTTATCTCATGGATACTTAGAAAAACGAAAATCCTTTCTCTTATTATCATTATTCTTTCCTTTTTAATCCATTAGATCGAATTTCTATTTTCTTTTAATAGAAAATTACTTCCTTTTTCATAATACCACCAAAATCATTAATAAAGTATCATATTATCTTTTATTTTGCAAATTTTGGTATTTCTCTTTCTTTCCTCTTTATTGGGACTCCTTGGATTCCAAGACACTCCATTATTTCGAAATTCTTTTTATTGGATACTTATTATCCTTCTAGATGCATCTTTATGCATTATATCACACTATCTTGTTTATTTCTCATTAAAATATCTCTTTTTGAGGATTTCTCTTTTTATTTTCCTCATTGGCATTCCTTTTCATATTAGCAACCTCATGGATACGAAATTTCCCCAAGAAATCTCATTTATGCCTCTTTCCACTCATTTTATCATTATTTTCAATTTATTTCTTAATAAAGAAATACTTAATTAATCTTTTCTTTTCTTATTGCTTTCTTTTTGCAACCTTGGACTCCTTGGTACCCAAGGAACCCAAGAGGCACGAAATCCTCTTTGTATTTACCTTCTAGAGGTTTCTACATATTTCTTTTCTTAAAAATTCAATTATCCATTCACTAATTGAATTTTCTTTGTTATTTCCTTGTTATTGGGCCCAATAGCCAATAAAGCCCATAATACAAACAGCAAGGCTATTTTAAACTAAATCCATTTATCTGAAGCAAATTATATCATTCTTTGTTCAAATATCTTTAATATGAGAAATTACATTTCTCACCAAATGAACCCAGAAATTGGGGTTGTAACATCCTTCCCCTCTTATAGGA
The DNA here is from genome assembly GCA_963693085.1 of Alisma plantago-aquatica. Classification (NCBI taxonomy): domain Eukaryota; kingdom Viridiplantae; phylum Streptophyta; class Magnoliopsida; order Alismatales; family Alismataceae; genus Alisma; species Alisma plantago-aquatica. Next base: position 404,363,631 of record OY856413.1, read on the forward strand.
ATTTTGTCCTCAAAATTCAAACAAGCAAACAAACAATTCAGGATAAGACTTTTCCATGTCCATCATTGGCCCCTATGTGTTTGTCGTACTCATGGCATTTTCAAAGAACCTTTATCATCCCATATTCTTTTCTCTGAGTCCTTTCATCCTGGCATCTATAAACTGCACAGGCGACTCAGGCCATGTCAGCCTCCCTTGGGCTCACTAGGTTCATTTCTCAGCACATGGTCGGGGTACCTCACATAGTACTCTAAATTGGACACATGGAACTCATCACACATTACTTTATCCTGAGGGGTAAGGTCAAACTTACCATTCTCCAACAAACCATGTCAAAAGAACCCATGCATCGGGGACTCATCTCTCTTAGTTATAACTTAGAGGGGTCGGATTTTCATGTCACATATTCTCCCACAGTGAACTGCATGTTAGTCTACTTTGCATCTGCTCATGACTTTCGTCATCTCTAGGCTCCTTTCAGCCATTACACGATCAAAGCGACTTCATCTACATGCATTGTGGTCCTTTTCTAACCATCATGTGGTTCTTTCACCAACATCACCTTACTGAAGTGGTGACCGACACAACCTCCCATATAGAGCTTCTTATAAAACCTGATACTGGCTATGGTGGTCATTGTCACATCTTTCATAGGACAAGAACTGTCTCTAGATATCACCTTGAATGAGCACACATGCTCTCATCAGACCCTTTAGTCTGGATCATACTAACCATAGTTAGGGGTGATAAACTATATTAACATCGAGTTCTTCATGCACCTACTTCCATCTTTTAGAAGGAAACCTTTAGGTCAAACTCAAGAACCTTTGAACTCGCTTCATGGTGTAGTTGAACCATCTCTCTCATGGGTAGTTCAACTAGATCTGTCCCTTGACAGTACTCTTTCTTTCTTATGTCATCTAGGTAAGGCGATCTACCATAACCCATATTGCATCTCGACCTTCCTTGATCTAGGGGAGACTTATCACCACATCCATAGTGATGAACTCCCATTCCCGCTCGGAAACTCTTTATCTTCTATATCAATACATTGGGTTACTGATGTTCATCCTTCACCTTTTGTCATACAGGGCAACATACCCCATGCAACTTCATCTTAGGCATCCAAAGTACTATTGTCACTTATTATCTTCGTAGAACCACGGTGTATGGTGATCTTCAATCATGATTTCCTGTATGTCATGATTCCTCAAGATCGATTCCTCCGAAACCCTAAACCACTCTAGTCGGGGTTTCATCATCTTCTCTTCCAAAGAAGTACATCTGAGGTTCTACCACCATCCTTTCATTGCATCCAGGACTAGACTGGCTAACCAAACAACCCTTGACCTTTCAACGAATCTTGTTACATCTGATTGTTATCCAACGCCTCTCCTTTTCAAACTTAGGGTTAGCCAAACAACCTCTTCTAGCTTCTAGTCAAACAAGTCAGATGTATCTCAACCAGAGCATCCATTACCACTTCACATCCTTAGGTATTAGGTAACGTTGAAGACATACACTTCCATGCATTTCACTTATCCTCTCACCTCAAACTCTATGTCTATTTTCATTAAGATCACTCTCTGATTTCATCATCATGGTGATCAAACTCAACCTGGTATAACTTGTAAGTTCTACATAGCTCATGATAGAAACATCCTTATAAGGTGACTACCTCATTCCTCTTAGTGTTGGAAAACCATCCATGTATCATTCACTTTACCAGGGTAGGTTATCTTCTCTATCCCCATTTCTCATAGCAATGTTCCAACCTACATCATCTCTTATCCTTGGTGTATGGCATGTGTAATGTCCTATCTCTCACCCCCATAACAAGAGGAAATAAGCATTTGGCTGCAGTCCAAATATAGAGTTCTTCCTGTTCCAAAAGTAGAGATGGTACATCCCACCTTGTCAGTACACCTTTAAATCTCAGTTGAAGTGTTCCTCATATGTCACTTCATCACAATCATTTCGATATCAAAGCTACCTCCATGGAAAACTAGTCTTGAACCTACTGAGGTTTATATCCTTGGTCATCTCCTCTAGGTCTATAGGGTACCGACTCCTTTTGGGGTCATCCCTCTTCCCTCATACATCAAGAGAGTGCCCTACTCATCTGCCCTTTGGGTCCCATGAGTGTTGGGTTTTTAGGGGAGACAGAGAAGGCAGCGGAAACAAAAATTTCTCCCCCAAACCCAGCACGAGGAAACGCGTCAACGTATATATAATAGGAAAGGATGGTTTGTGGAATCATACCTTGTCCCGAGGCTTGCTCGGCGACAATACCTCGCGCCTTGCGCGGTCTTAAACTCCGGTCTTCAACGGTGTCTATGCAGCTCCTGGTCGCACCGGGACTGACGACTCCTCCTCTCACCGGGACTGTCGGGATTGATAGTTGTCCTTTTGAGCGACAGAAACCTCCCGCCTCTGAAGTAGTCCACACAGACCACCTGGAACTCCAAACTCCTTGTCCCACAAGGAATTGGAAGGAGTCGCACCCTCCTGTTGACGTACTAGTCGCCAACACACTCTCCTGCCTCCAGTTGCAACTACAGTTGTCCTTCCCTTGATGCACCTCCCTTTGCGGGAAGCACTTGCTCGGGCTCACTCTCGGTTACCAAAACCAGAGAGAACGACAACTTTGCAGAGCAACTGGTTGCACTGACTTATTCTTTGAGAAGCCCCCAATACCCCTATATATAGGAGGGTCATGGGACAGGGTTCTCTATCCCCGGCAATATGGGACTAAAAGCAGGAGTAGAAGGGTTCGAGATTTTCCACAAAAGCAACCAACTCGCAACCTGAACCGGTCGGTTGGGGACCTGAACCGGTCGGTTGGAGCACCAACCAATCGGTTGGGACCTATGAACCGATCGGTTCACTTCTGAACCGGTCGGTTCGTGGTCCTGATCAGTTCCCGATTGACTTTCCTTCTTTTGTTTCTAATTGGTATCGAATACCAATCCTTATTCCAATCAAATTGGGCAAGTGAAATGCAAGGAAAATTCTCACCGACCTGACTTTCCCAACTTGCTCGGTTGCCCCAGTTGAACCGATCGTTTCAACACTTGAACCGCTCATTTCACTCTGTACATGAGCCGATCGAATCAGCACTTGAGCTGACCGGTTCAGCAACCTCAGCTGACCGGTTCAACACTTGAGCCGATCGGTTGGGAGTGCAGGTTGTACAGAATCAGTCAATTGTGATCTCAATCAATCTGATACTCCAATCAATGCGTCCAACACCTTGAACAATATGATATTGAGCTATCAATTGATTGAGTGTTTAATTGAACTACTAAACTCCTTTAGTAATCAATCTAAGCATTGCTTGTGGACAAAACTCCTCTTCCAGGTTAAATCCTATGTGTGCGACCCTGCAGGTCCATTTCACGTTGGCAGTGAAAGTCCATAACACTTATGACTTCACAAGCAAAGAGCGGTGCCTAGTCACACATCAGTGCTACCCAAGTGAAAGTAGAAAGTTGGAGAACAACTTTCAATCCTACAATCCGTGAATGGTGTTACAGTAAATATATAATTCCTTTGTCACTGATATCCTGAATGAACTCGAGGCATGGAACAGTCATCCTGTCAACATTCATTCACTTTCTTGATCTCAGAGTAGATTGAACGAGATATGTATGACATCAATATCACATACTAATTCATACATGCGTGCGCACACCTATCTCAATCTTACTCATCAAGTGGCCTTGGATATCAAACTCCCTCAGGAGGGACAAATTCCATATCTATCACTCACCCCTCAAAAGCCCCATGTGTTAAAGCCACCCAATCATCACCTTTATAACAACCCATGTTTCAGGACTGTGTTTGATGATGTCAAAGTGTGCCCAACGACATGTGTTGAGTGTAGTGATTTCAGGTCTAAGAATCACACTCACCACCATCACTGTGAGTACTGACTGTGACTACCATGTCATGGTTCCATGTGTCAAACTCACAGTGGGTATGTCTGGTATACTTGTTCTCTAACAAGTACCTATGTGTTTGGTTTGATATCTCTATATCATGACTAATGAGATTCTGTCATCAACCAACACCACAATCTAGTCTTGTGTGTCATTGCTGTCTATCTACCTTCCACAATGACATCTGACTAGGGACATAACAAGAATGTACAAACTCTTAGCATCCGCATGATCTCATCGTTCAGGTCCTCAACCTGAAAGCATACGTCATTGAGTACTGTCATTCTCTAGACATTCAATTTGTTCTATCACTATCTCATATGACTGAAACAGAAAGAATTGGAAGCTTGCCTATTGATGTTTATCAAATCAATCTTAATGTATCCCACCAATCATCCCATGATTGGCTCTCAGGGCATACATACCAACAATGAGTTCATGAAGGTGATTAATCTCCTAACCCATGGCCCTCAGACAATGATAGTTGTTACCTCCCGACCCTATGGTCATGTGCAACGGGGGAATAAGGCAACTCCTACTTCCATCGGTCTTATCCCTACCTGACCCTAGGATAGACTTAGGATTCTCCATTTATAGTACATGTCCAACTTAGAACCTTGCCCAAGCCTCCACCATCTCTCTTTGTATACATGGGCTGACATCCATCCTTTCATAGGGATCATGGCAACCTGCCTACCTTGGTCAAGCCCTATGCCGGTTACCTTCATGGTAACACATTCATATGCAAATAAAGATGGATATTTATGGGTCTACAGGTTCATTCTCATACCATGTACTTTTCACTTAGCTTCTCAAGATCCTGTGAGACCTCTTCAGGTTACCTTAAACCAACAAAACTGATATACACCCTACCAAAGGGGTCCCTCTCCCAGGATGGGAGGAAAACTATCTCTTGACAACAAGGTCACAAAAGCTCTTAGGTCTAGGGTTTACCTCCACATGAGCCTACTTAACCCTAGCAAGCTATTAAGGCACAAGCAGATCACTTACTGTACCATGCTAGGTCATACGTGTCCTCTTTCCTCAATGTTATATCAAAATCACACCTCCCTTTATCATCAACCTAGATGTGAGGGGTCCATCAAACATACCCTAAACTTAAGGGGCTTCTCTTTTCCTCTATACATGAGTAGTACCATGCTCGCTTCTATAGGAACTCGACTTCTCATTATGAGCATTAGGTACACCACTTCCCCTCTTAGGCCTAGGAACCTTAGGTTCACTTGTAAGTGTCCAATCGCATGCTCTATCTCTTAACTACGAACCTAGCATGCAAAAGGCATGACATGCACTTCCTGTCATCCTTCAATTCGAGCAACACTTAGGGTTGGATCATATGGCATCCCAAAGGCATGTCCTTTCAAACACCTGGTCCAACTCATCTCTCTCTAACCTTCACTTAGGGTTAGGGTTAGCATCATCCTCAGAGGATGTGCCAGGTCTCTACTTGTAATGGAGATCTCTATCTCCAAGACTAACTTATCCTCCTGACAAGAAGGTCTAGCCTCAGGTCTCTTCTGAGGACATGACAACTTATGTCATACGACCTAAGCATGTATCTATTCTTTAGTTTGTGCTTAATCTATTAAGCTTATGTCCTTATAATCTTATTTACATGTTTTTCATTAATTTAGTGGAGGATTCCTTAAACCTTATTAACCTTACCCATACCTCAAGAGGGTGAGGAGAAGAAAGAAAACCCTAATCCTATAGGTCCTTATCAGAATTTTGTGGTGAGAAGGGATGAATAAGATGAGAAGTCCTAAAGGTATCTTATTTTGATTCATACCCTAAGACTTTGGCCAGGCAGTCACATAGATCTGGGAGTCCTCGTATTCTGACTAGCGGTGCGGAGGAAAATATTGCCAGCCCCCGGTCGTGATCCTTTTCTAGACACCCCCGTCTTTCGGATAATCCTCTAATAACTCCCTTGGGTTCTACGGAGTTTGTAAAATTTAATAATTATTAATGGTTAACTGAGGAACCTACGCTCTGATACCAAATGTTATGACCCCACCTCCCGATAACCCCCAATTAAGGGAGACCGAGAGGTCGAAGCCGCACCCATGACTTCCGGATCAAAGGTTCGGCAATTAACCAAGAATAATTATCAAATTTCAACATACTATACTGAAAGCTGTAAGAAAATAAATTTTTGCATACCTTTTTGAAAACTTGGATCTCTAAACTTCTATCCACACCAATACTAATCTATCTAATCCTCCTTTGCAATTTAATTCTCATTTAGTACCACATGTGCCACTTTACTGTTTGTTCTTTTCATTGTACCTAAAATGTCGACAAACAAAACGTTGGTCAGTCGAAGCTGGTATGTGGAGGAAACAGATAATGTTCAACTATGTTAATAATATAATCATTCAATTAATCATTTAATAATCAAGATTACATTTTAAGCCATACAACTCAATCCATACATATTTTTGAACTCTGGGTTGTCCCTGCAGTGGACATGGATATCACCTCTCTTTTAGGTAATAGAGTCGCATGGCACTATCCGAAGATAGCCCAATATCTAACTCATTGTGACTTGATGGTCCTACCTCAATGGTATCCATGTACTAAGTCAACCATAGACCTGATGGACCTGCCCAATAGGTAGCCATGTACTAGGTCATCCATAGACCTGATGGACCTACCCAATAGGTAGCCATGTACTAGGTCTTTCTTTAACCTGATGGACCTACCCATAGGTAGCCATGTACTAGGTTAGCTATAATGCCACAGAGAGAACCAGGATCTGAGTTTGTAGGCATATATTCTTTGTGATAGTCATAGCCACATTATAGTTTGCAATATGAACATCCAAACAGTTTAGTTGCATTCAATGCGATTAAACATTCGAGAATCCATCGGGAAACTAAAGCAGTTACGGATAATTAACCACATACCTGATTTGATGAGTCATGCAGTTTATTCAACACATACTTCATGTATATATCATCAAACCAATCAACAAATCCAAGCAAGTAATTCAATCATCACATAGTTCCTAAAATTAATATGTACTCTATTTATTACACACTTTATCAAGAATCTACTTTATTAACTTGGATTCACTTTCTATGGTTTCTAATCCGCATTAAGTTTTCATTAATATTCATTAGGGTTTCTTAGATCAATTCCTCAAACTTTATCCATTTTAGGTCAACAAACCCTAAAATACTCTTTTCCATTTATATGAACCTTAATTGCTCAACTATTCATTTTTAATAGTCTTTTATACCCAAATTGACTTAGGATCATCATATCCCTATTTATTCATGGATTTGAACCATTAAAACAATTAAAAAAACATATTCATCTAAATTAGGGTTTTCAAGCTCATTAGTGCATAATTATGCACGAAACCCTAAATTAAACCAATTATATAAAAAGATCATCTTTTAGATCCTATTTTCACTTTTATTAACAACAGGTTAATATTATCCACATTAAATCCATCTATCATCAAATCTAAGGGTTTTCCTTTAATTAAAACACTAAAGATGATAACTTTATGTACTTTTCCAATTTCAAGCATATAAACTCTAAATTAGACTAATCATGTGCAAAGTTCCTCCTTTTTTAACATAATGTACCTTTTTACATTTAACAGGTTAACATCAACTCTAATGAACCATTAAACCACATTAATCATATTAAAATAGGGTTTCTTAATCATTAATTCATTAAAGATGATGTTTTACACTACTTTTCGCATAGTAAGAGGAATTAGCTTCTGATCATATTTTTATTGAATTCCCCTCATTCTGAGGATCAATTTTCATATAAGATTTGTCTCAATACGAGTTTCCTATTATTAATTACGATTTTAGCAAATATATCACAAACTGACCAATAGGGAGGTGCCACGTAGGCAACCAACTCCCATGCACATACATGCGCACGAGCCCATCTTTGGATTAGAATTGAAAGACATTTCTGCCCTTCACTTAAGTGAGCCGGCGCTTCATACCCCGGGGGTATACTCGTCCAAACAGCCAACAGGTTGTCTTCAACCTCTGGCTGCTCCTGTTCCCGTCGAGCACTGCCCCCAGGCGCGATTTGGGTGACCGTTTCCTTCACCCTCTGTCCTCGAAAGCTACCGCCACCTCTTGCCCTGGCCTCGCCGCCATCATCTGCACCTGGGGCGCCGCCCAGCGCGTGGCCTACGTGGCGAGGTCAGGAACAAAAGACCTGCGTCTTGCAGCCCTTGTTGCCGCCAACCAGCCACCGTTGCTCCTTCATCAGAGCACGGCTAAGCTTTCTCGACTTTGCTCTGTCATCGTGGTACGTGTAGCTCCCCTCAAAACCCTACCTGGGCTCCTTGCTGCCCCATGGTCACATGGCTCCCCTCTACTAGGGTTTAGAGTAAAGAAGATGTAGAAGAAGAAAGAGATGAGAGAAGGAGGGATGCAGGGATCTCCTTGGGCTCGACCCAGAGATCCTATCCTTTTATAGAGGAGGGTATGAATCCCTAAGTGGGTTGTCCACAAGTCCAAGAGTCCTTTCCAAGTAGGAAGTCAATTGCTTCAAAGAGAAGCAATATTCTCTCTCTCCTTTTTCTTCCTTGATATTCCTTATCTCATGGATACTTAGAAAAACGAAAATCCTTTCTCTTATTATCATTATTCTTTCCTTTTTAATCCATTAGAACGAATTTCTATTTTCTTTTAATAGAAAATTACTTCCTTTTTCATAATACCACCAAAATCATTAATAAAGTATCATATTATCTTTTATTTTGCAAATTTTGGTATTTCTCTTTCTTTCCTCTTTATTGGGACTCCTTGGATTCCAAGACACTCCATTATTTCGAAATTCTTTTTATTGGATACTTATTATCCTTCTAGATGCATCTGTATGCATTATATCACACTATCTTGTTTATTTCTCATTAAAATATCTCTTTTTGAGGATTTCTCTTTTTATTTTCCTCATTGGCATTCCTTTTCATATTAGCAACCTCATGGATACGAAATTTCCCCAAGAAATCTCATTTATGCCTCTTTCCACTCATTTTATCATTATTTTCAATTTATTTCTTAATAAAGAAATACTTAATTAATCTTTTCTTTTCTTATTGCTTTCTTTTTTCAACCTTGGACTCCTTGGTACCCAAGGAACCCAAGAGGCACGAAATCCTCTTTGGATTTACCTTCTAGAGGTTTCTACATATTTCTTTTCTTAAAAATTCAATTATCCATTCACTAATTGAATTTTCTTTGTTATTTCCTTGTTATTGGGCCCAATAGCCAATAAAGCCCATAATACAAACATCAAGGCTATTGTAAATGAAATCCATTTATTTGAAGCAAATTATATCATTCTTTGTTCAAATATCTTTAATATGAGAAATTACATTTCTCACCAAATGAACCCAGAAATTGGGGTTGTAACAATCACTAATAATCATAAATATATTACTAGTATGCACATGTCTGGATATCTGATTATAGGATAGTCATTGGGTTGAGATTAGGGTTTCATTAGGATGAGCATACTTTTCTCGGGCCATGGTTAAAATCTGGTACCTTTCTTTGTTTGGATTTTTTACTATTATGTTTCTATGTTTTAAGGGCTTCTGGACCAATAGAAATGAGATAAAATGAATTTCAAGTCAACTAAAAATTGGCACATACAGTGCTCTAGTGAGTGATATGCCCTTAGAATCATTTATCTACCTTGCTCGCATGACAGGGCGGCGATGTAAAACTGGACGCTTGATTGGCTCTTCACCAATAGTGGTCAGAACCGCCAGCGGTGGTCTCCAGAAGCTGCTTCTTCTGGGACTCAACTCCAAACTCCACACAAAGTGTGACCTCTTGGCAAACCAACGGGAGTAGTGACTTTGTAAGGTCTCTGCAAATTTGGCAGACCACGATGGTGGTCATGGACATGACCGGAGGCGTGGAATTGTCACAAAATGGTGGAGAATTCAAATTTGGGAAAATAAATATATACCCCCCAGTTGAATTGAGGGTGTAGGAAGCTTCTTAGGGGATAGTCAGAGAGTCATGGGCCTTCTCCAAAGCCTACAGACCACAGGGGTCGGTTCTTCAAGTTCCAGTTGTGCACACCCATTATAGCTTAGTCGATCAAGAGAGATGTGATTTGCAACTGTCTTGTGGGTTTGCGAGAAAATTTGAAAAGGTGTGAGGATGGTTTCCTTGTAGGCAATTGGTCGGAGGTGGTGGACAAAGAGGATAGTCACAAGGAACTGGAGGTTGAAGATGATTGCCTTCTAGGGTGATATGGGCTAGAAAGGGTAGAATTGAAAGTTGGTTAGGGCTCTAATGGCTGTGGCTTGACGTTATGGAGACCTTCATTTTATATGAGGTTATCTCTTCCGCCTTCAACCATCATGGCTAGAGACGGGGAGAATCATGGAGTTGGGTGTTTTCTAAATAAGGGATTCTAGGGATTGGTCTAGGGTTTGTTGGGCTCAGGAAAGATGACAAATTTGGAGATGGTTAGATCATGGGTTGAGGAGCAGACAAGAGAGAGATACGCAAAAGAAGAAGAAAAGGAGTCTGCAAGGGATTGGTTTTTGTTCCATTCAGAACAATAGAGGTCACGAGGAAGGGGACGATATCTCGCCGCTCTGACACATCCGACTTAGATTGAATTCCGATCAAACCAAATTTGGTTTGATTTGGATTGTTTCGTCATTTGAAATAGTTTTCTTTCTAAAAATTGTTTAGGGGTCTAAACAATATCTTAAAATTCTGAAAATAGGTAGGTAGACTAATTTGAGGGTAAGCGATCCAGTTATTTACTTTATTTCTACTTTTATGCTACATAAGTAGTTGTTTTCCTTATTTAGAGTCCTAAAGGGATTCATTTATTAATAGTTTTCCATAATGAATTAGATCACCAAAATTGGAGAAATTCCATCGGTATAATTTATTTACATACTTTATATTTACAAAAGTAAAAATCTAACATGGGAAATTTATAATTAAACCCCCAATTTTTAATTATTGACTCCTCAAGCGCACATAATGGGTGTAGTAAACGAACTCGAACGGTGATGCCAAAAAATTAAAGATCGTACATATGTATTCATGTTAGTAGCTCTATACATATGTGTGGTGAGATTGACCTTCAACAACAATGCTGAGAACACAATTCACAAAGTTAATAACAACTTTTGACTTCCTTATTGTCATAATTTTATAGTTGTGTTGCACTTTCAGTTCTCTGTGAAAAGATTAATGGCTCTAGGCATATCCTGTGTATGTCAATTGAGCTTCAAAAACGATGTTGAGAACACAATTTACTATTTTTATTCTAGTTTGTATAAAAAAATTTGTGTCAAATATGTTAAGTTTTTTTTTAAACGGTTATTGCTTGCCCTCGTATATTTTATATGAAAAAAATGCAATGCCAGTATTAACATACATCCAGTTAACATGTTTATGAAAAACGTTAACGCATATGCTCGAGTTGTGCTCATTGGGCATGCATAAGCTAACTAAGATAGCACGTACCGATGGGTGTTCTGATACCTAAGGATCAATCCAAGCCATTTCTTTGTTTTTATTTTCCTATCTTATCTACTAGATCACTTTTTGCAAGCACACGAGTCAGTTTTGAGTACCCATTGGAGCTAAGTTCGCATTTCAACCTTGTTGGTGCTGGTTTTTAAACCCCACTGTATATTATTGTTAGTAATTTAAAGACACAATCTTAGAAATAAAAACGGGCAGATAAAGAGGATAACAATATTTTAGTAATTTTCACACATTATGATACATTTAAATAGACCTCCATCTTTATTGAATACAATTGTTAAAAAATCAAAATGGAGACCGTACGGTGTTTTATTGCCAATTGATAGAATGAGTGTGGTTTTTGGAGTTTATTGAGCATAAACTTATGTGATTGCCATAGCCAATCTATTCAACTGTCCACATGTCATTAGCGCTTCAGCAAAAAAATGCGCCAGGCAGGATGGCAAAACTCAAAAGCCCTTATTGTCAAATATGCAACTAGATAAGTGGAGCCAGCCGAAGGAGACTGCCAAGCTGATGAGGACAGGTTACTAGCACTACCTACGAACAAATAGACTTTAGATGAAGAGGCTTGACCATCTGGCATCTAACGCCAGTGTGCAGAAGCGCAAAAGCCGAGAAGTACAGGGACTATCGACTGGTGTGAAAGAATTGGTAAAACACCTCAATGCAAAAGATTTGCACCTTTCACATAGAGCTCTCGGTATTTTATCTGACAACTGTAAATGTATTAAGGCATTCTTCTGTTCCGTCAAAAAATATGTTAGCTTACTCACATGAACATCATTATTAGGTCAACATCATTTGATCTACATGTGCCAAGGGAAAAAAGAAGTGGCATCAATTAACCAAACATGATGCAGGTTAAAATGAGTTCAATAGGAACCCATAACGGGTGGTAAAAATAGGGTCTTCGGGTCATTTTCGGGTCGATTGCTGGTTGAAGAACGGTCAAAAGTTGTAGTATTCAATGGTATGATGGAATCTACAAAAAAAAAAATCATTTTTTTGGATCATTTTAGATCAGGTAAACTTTTGCATTATCAGGTCTTGCAGGTCAAAAAATGTCCATCTCTAATCACGTATAACCGCTTGATGTCCTTCAAATAGTTTCCAATAAATAACGATAGACGAATCAAGCCAAATATAATAGAATAATGTCAGCAATTATCTAGACCAACCAACAATGCAGCAGCTAGAGAAACATAAAAGGGACAAAACAGTAACAATATCATAGGATTCCATGTGTTTCAAAAGGCAGTAACTGGCGTAATGTCAGCCAAGAACATATTATATGCAGATTACATTCCACAATAGCACCTTACACAATCTTTTCTGAATGTTTTCATCAAAAAAATATAAAACAAAGATACCAAAACATTACTGCATGCTCTAACATCCTCTACGACTACAACTGGCAGACAGCAAAGCTACAACTCTAATCAAACAGGCTGAATCCCATATCCTGCAAAGCGTGCAATAAGTCAGTTTACAATTTGATCTTTGAATAACTATGCGGCAAGAGAATTTAAGGCACCTAAACTATGGAACCCATTGAAACAAACAAATATCACAAACTCAAGGTTTCTATAGAAACAGTGTACACACAGCAAGCTGTCACTAGATTAGAGTTAAAATAAATTGATGCTGCTTAATTGGTCAATAACACAATAACCAGGCAATATATATAAGAACCTTAAGCAAATATCATAATCTTAAATCAGATTTCAATTGGCACTATGAATAATACTTACATCATCAGACTCTTCCTTTTCCTCAACCTTTTCTTCCTTCTTGGTTTCAGCAGCGGCAGCAGGAGCTGCACCACCACCTGCAGCGGCAGGGGCTGAGACAGCAACACCACCACCACCAGAAGGCACAGAGGCCAACTTTTCCCTTCCAGATGCGATGAGCTCAGTTATGTCCTTACCCTTAACTTCTGACAACAGAAGCTCGATCCTGTCATCATCAGCCTCAGCACCAACTACAACCAACAAATGCTAATGGTTAATGAAGACAAGGGGAACATGCTACCCTGAAAAATAAATTTGTATTAATATATTATATGGCTTAAGCTTAGTGACAAACCTGATCCGAGAATATTTTTCAGATCCTTTGCTGAGGGGTTGGTGTTGCCACCAAGAACAGCAAGCAAATAAGCAGCAATCACCTTCATTCTAAAACAATTTAAGCAAGAAAAAGTAATTACAAGGTTTGTTCAAGACGTTTTGAGTGCAGAAAATTGAGAATGGTAGCAGGACGAGATCTATTGATTAACAACTCAGTAGAAAGAAAAAAAAGAGTTCACAAGTTAAAAAGAAAATATTTCAGAACAGCTACATAACTGCACGAACCATCAGGTTAGCCAGTCTCCTAAACTAGAAACCAACATCCACTACATGGAAGTATGGAACAGCAAAAACAACAACAAATAGGTGTCCACAGTTACAGTGTGTATAGTTAATTAGGTGGGCGATTGGCGCTGCATGGTAGCTAGGCGTCCAAGTGGGGATGTGTCCAGCTTCCACTTAGTTTTAGATAATGTGCCTCAGACCACCTAGGCAGAAATGTAGGGCACCTAAACAGATCTTTTATTCTGGAATTGTTAAGTTTCTGTATGTCAATTTAATTTTATATTTGATGTGTATAAATGTTTTTCATGCATTTTCAGGCTTCTACATCAATCTGGTATAATTATTTGGAGCAAAGGGCATCAATAAATACTTAAATGCTTTACACAATATATATAGAATAAAGAATGGTGTACCTGAGTACACGCAACTCATATGTAGCCGTTATGTAATATAAGATGTGAGCACCGGGTATGGATTATATAAATAAAATACATTGCATATTATATATAGGAAAAAGCTTGACGTACCTGGGTGTGGGAAACATACATGTACCTATTTATATGAATGTATGATAGTCCTATTGGGCTAAGCATCCAGCCAGGACAAGCCACTACCTTCATGCCTCGACAACAATGACAGTTGCAGAGAGCCCAAGAACCAGAGAAAGTAATACAGCTCACAAATAACTCAAATGCCACTGACGACATTATAGCCATTTACAAAGAAGCTACCGGTAAAAATAACATCATACAAGCTGTATTTTTGTCACATTATGACGGCTCTATTGCTTAAACATTGTTTCAGACAAGGTTATTTGACCCAACCCAAAAGTCGGCCCAGAAAATCTCCCATCTCGGCACTCCGGTTCAGCCGTCAAGTTAATCTAGTTCATAATGGTCATGTTATCATATGTATGTGTGTGTTCGTATGAAAGCAGGAAACAGTGATTTGTGAAACATAAACACAAATTATAAAGTGTCTATACATTAAAAAAGGCAACCCAATGGTTTTGCAACGCACATTACAAGTTTAAACAGCATCCTAAGTGATTAGCGAATATTAATGATGTAAGACTTGGGGACAAGGAGATTATGATAAGTTAGATGCCATATAGAGCGAGAAAAATAGTGAAGCATGGCTGAATCTTTTACCCAAGGATAGGGTCGGATTTCAGAACCCAGTTTAACATATAGAATTTGTGTAACAATCAACATAGACAACAATTGATGGCATTAACTAGATAGCATGCCAGCTAAGAATCATTCAAGTGTGATTTAGTTACCTAAAAGAAGTTGAAATCTGGTAAAAGATAACCCAAGAATGTTATACCAAAAACTAAATCGCAATGACTCCTGCCTTGACCATTATCTAGCTAAAGGTTCATCAATGAGATTAACATGAAGACATAACATTAGATCCTTCATAAGCACATCCAAACACCAGCTACGGGCTTTTAGCCTGCTGTACTTTAGTAAAATAGAGAGCGCACCACAAATAACTTTAATGGGGCAAAACAAATACACAGTGTGCTTCACTACAGTGAACAACCTCAGATTCGACATTTTTACACAACTTGAAGAATTAAGCAACGGAAATAAGGGGGAGATAGATCTCATCTCTGCAGGAAGATACAAGTGTGCAGCACGAGTCTAGGGTAGAAGCCACCACCACTTCAATTAGCCCACCTAGTTGACAAGGGTCGCTCCTAACATTATTCCATTATCCACATGAGCAACCATAATCTTAAGGAGCACAATTATGGTAGATTTGCATTAATAGGTAATAATGTCCAGTATCAACTCCTACCAAAATGGAATGGTGATAGGAAAAAACTAACCATTTTGCCAAACTAAGCGAGGCATGCTATTCAAATGTTGAAAGCAACACCCACTAGGAACTATCTTGATTTCAAGAGATGATCTCATTGACTAATGTCTTTATGGTCCTATTTCCATCACCTTAGTCGATCTACATCCAAGTGGAGGGAGTTATAGGTGGAAGCAGTCTTTGATGAAATCGATAGGTTGGTTGCAAAGTTCCTCAAGCTGGCTCTTGTAACTAAACTAAATGATCTTCTTTTCTAAAATTGTAAGGTAAATTTTCTTCCAAGACCATGAATACTGCAAACAACACAGAGATAGTTTTTTTATCTCTTTTCTTAAACCAGAGTAGGGATTTGACCTTAATACTGTTCAGTAAAATTGTACGTGGGAAGGTAAACAAGAATGTTTATTAGGGGTCGTTTCATTGGTGTCCCTTCAGCTGAGCCACCTGGGCATCTTTGCCCCTGGTTGTTATTTTGATCTTTTTCTCAATAATGAACATATAATGAAAAGATAGTATAACAGTTCTAGTTGATCAGTCCTATTAATAGATAGTGGTCAAATCCTATTGATATACAAGGTTATAGATCAGATATTGCATCGAACATTAACTGTCATAATTGAAATATTGACTTCTAAACGAACGATATACTATTCGATGTAATTGCTACGTTAGTTTATTAAGCATATTCAATATACCACTCTTGACACAGAAGCAAACAGTAAAATTAGGATTTAGATTGTAATCATTAAACATTTTAATAAGACAAATCCCAGCCCAACCCACACCCAAACTCCCATCTACGCCTATTTCGCCTGTATTGTTGCCCTACGAGTCACATTGTTGAACCCGTGTGCTTCACACAAGGAGGCCAGCCATGCTGGGCGGTGCCCTCTTACTGCAATCGTAGATCATAATTATGTTTTCTGACACAAATCAATGAGATTGCCATTAAAAATTAACTTGATCTTATTAGTGAATGATTGGCTAGTATGGCAAGAGTTGAAACTTTTACGTTGGACAAAATGCATATCCAATTGTACAATAGAAGCAAAGTGGAAACCTGGAGCGATGGTGGATGAATCCAAAACAGCAAATGCAATCAAATACGATTTTTGCCAATGTGAACCGTCGAGGTATACGGAGAACAGTGGCATGGCGATCAACTAAATCCAGTACGCCGTAACACAGTGGCAAAGGAAAGCTGGGATCGGGAGTAAACCAACAGAAATAGGAAAACCAATCTAGGGTAGGAGACATAAAAGAGATCAAGTCGAGATAAGGTAAGAGTTTCAGCAAAACGGCAACTAGTATAAAGGGAACACCTGTAAAGCTGCGAACAAGCAGAACAGTAACGCTGGATGGAGAAGAGATTAACCTTCCGGCGTAGTCGAGGAGGCAGGAACGACAACAAGCGAGTCGCGACCGGGGCCGGAGGAAATGGAATAATCGTAGTGGTGGCGCCGTTAAAAACCCACCCGGTGTGCTAGGGTTCACGGCTTTGGCCTGATAGCCGCGAGCGTCTCATATCCGACGGCTGAAAATGGATTCAAGACATCTGGCCGTTCGCCTCTATAATCTTTTACGCATTATGGGCCGCTTGGTTTGTGCCGAAAAGGTTTGTCCCGAATATAAAATTTAGAAAGTTGTCTTCGGAGGATTGGCTTATGCTGGATTGGCTAATGCTATGTTTGGTACGCGGGTGACATAACGAGAGGAGAAGGGAGGGGAGGGGAAGAGAAGGGAGGGGAATGGAGGAGATATTTATTTTAGTATGTTTACTTAGTATGGGGGAAGGAAAAGGGAGAGAACATTAAAAACATGTCTTTTGTTAACAAGCCATATTATTTTAAGAGGTTACATACACCACACACATATTAGTACATAAAAAATCAAGATAAATTAAAAGCACATGTCTTGTGATCAAAATAAAATTATTCTTATACTTATTTTGTTAATGAAGAAGATACATTTCTTATGTCTAACGTGATGTAAAACATTCTTGATGCAAATAGGGACTACCTTTTCTCTTTTTATAGTCATTGTGTACGTGGACTTCCCTCCATATTTATAATTTTTCCTCTATTTATTTAAGTTCCCTCTATAACTTAAGAGTTTCCTCCACTTTCCTCCATAATTTTCTTCCTTCTTTTATTTTTCCTTATGATATTATGTTTAAAAAAATATTTATCTCAAACTTTTCATATTCACTACAACATTTTTTAGACATTCTATTCTTTTTAACTACACGCTATATTTATTTTAGTTTCCTTTTATTTTTAATTTTTCCTCTATTTTTCCTCTAACTTCCTCCCAACATTTTGTATTCCCTCCAAGTGAGGTGAGAGAATACAAGTTTTTTCTCTCATTAGTTATGAGATATACAAGTATTTTCCACCATATTATTTATATTTTTCCTTCACATTCTATATTTTCCTCCAATCTTTATAATAAATTTCCCGCCAAGTCTTTCTCTTCCCCTTGTCTCCATTCCGATTTGATGGGGAAAAAAGTGGCTGAAAATACACTTGATTCTTTCCCCTTCATTCCCCTCCATTCCCTTCCCTTCCCCTTCACCATGTGCAACCAAGTCTTTTCCCGTCCCTTCCCTTCCCCTCCATTCACTGCGTACAAAACAAGTTGTTAGTCATCAAAAGAAACTTTTTTAATAGAAAGTCTGAATATATTGATAATGTTTGCAAACTAAGACATCTGCAAACATAAAAGAGTACAGGATGAAACACTAAGTAACAACACCAGAAGTATGTAGTCTATGTTTGAGTTGTTTCCCATAACAGAAAAAGACACGAAGAAACTACTAGTGAGTTGCATAAACTAAAGCAGATGGTAATGTTTTGGGGAGGCACCCCTTAACAATATGCATCAGCAGATAAAAAGTGCTAGATGGAAGCGTCATAGAAAGCCTCTAATCTGAGATAGCTCTAGAAACCTAAGTCATCAGTCAGGATCTCTTACAAGGTGTAACGATGTCCATCGGTGTTGTGGTTGTCGAAGATCATCATATGTGTGTTTTCGTCTTCCATCACTTGTGTTGATATTGATGTTTGTCATGTAGAGCAAGAAAATAGTGTGCCAAGTCTTAATGTATATATGTATGACAGGGCGAGAAATATTATTGTGTTTTTTGTTATTTCTCTCTAGTCATATGTTCCAAAGAATCACAATCATCAAAGTATGTGATTTATGATTTGGTTGTGTGGGTTTAAAGATTCTGGTAAGTGAGGGTGAGTGTAAGAAGTCAGAAATGGGATGTGGTTGAAAAGTGTGATTTTTATCTGGGTTGTGGATCGATAGTGAGTGCAAAAATGATATGTGGTTTCATTATTTGCATGACAAAAATAACATTTCGTTAGTCACAGAAATCCTCTCTTTCTGAGGTTGTAATTTGTGAGAATTTTGTTTTTAGTAAGGAGACATAAGAAGATTTTGAATTTTTGTGACTATCTTATTTTCCAATATATATTAAGATCATATATGTGTCCTCTATAGGTGAGATAATGACAAGTTTTTTTAGAGTGTATAGGTTTCCCCATTTCCATGATATGTTGTTGGTGGTGTTGTATTCAAGGGTGTGCATAGTATCCTCTATGGTCTCGGGGTTGAGGTGTTGTCTGAGATGTGCTTTAAGGTTGTTTTGACTATGTTGGTGAGATGGTGAAGATCTTTGGCAATGTTAATATTCTTCAGATTCTGGGGGATGCTGAGGTTGTTTCTAATGTATTGGGTCATGTTGTTGCGATACCATGGGTCATACCAAAAATTGATGTTGATGGTGGCATGGGGAGTTGTGTTGGTCATGTGTACAATGTTGTCTAAATGTTTATTAATGAGTTTCTAAAGTGGTGAAGATATGCATTTTTTTGTTTTGTTCCACAGATTTATTAATATTTGTGAAGGATGAGGGGTTTCTAAATTTTTGATGAACTAGAGATGAGAGCATGGATGATTTTTTTGATGAGGCTGTTGACCTAGGTGTTGCACATTGCCCATATTTTGATAATGACTTAACCATTCCATTCATATGTATCTAACAAATCTATTTGAGATCATTGCAGATATTAGATACAAGAAAAGAATCTCTTTTATCTCCATAGCTTCTCTTCCGGCACATGCAAAACATGTGACTTTTAACCGCTTTGTAATATAGCCCTTAGAGGCTTAGAACATTTTATGTAATCACTCATAATCATGTTTTGCATTGTATCTAAGATGGATAAAATGATTGGGACTCAAAAATCCATCATTTGTACAGTTTATGAAAATTCCAAAATACCCTTAACAGGGATTTTGTCGGCCGAATTACAAACTCGGCCGATCCATGTATTGTGGAATTTTCTGGGCTGTCGGCCGAGTTTCCAACTCAGCCGATCCCTGTTCGGTCGAGTTTCAATGATAGGAAACTCGGCCGATCCACTGGTCAGTCAAGACTGAAGGTCGACTGATCGGTCGAGTTTCCCCATGGAAACTCGGCCGACAGTCTGCCTCTCAGACTTGTCGTCTAGTGTGTCGGCCGAGTTGCCTTTAATGAAACTCGGCCGATCGAACTGTACTGGAATGCAGAAAAAGCAATTCCAACCGTTGGAGAAGTTGGTGGGACTCAAAATAGATCCGTTGCAAGTTGTAAAACGGCTAGTTTGTGCCACTTAACTCACCCAACCTCAAAGGGACACCCTCAACTATAAATAGGACCTCTTGGACTTCATTCCAAGGTTGCTCATTCACATATGCTTGGTCCTTGCCTTAGTTGAGTGGTTTCTAATCCTTTGAGCCCCTTTCTCTCTCTACCTTCAAAGCAAATTCGTGAGTATGAGTGAGTTAGGATCCCATGTATGAGAGCTATCATTTGTAATCTTGTAAAGCTCTCCTTTCCACTTCTCCCATCTCCATTCTCTATGAAGATTGATTGAAGTTTCTTCTCCGAGTGAAAGAGAAGAAGGTTGATGTTCTTCCCCAAGTGAAGGAGAAGAAGGCTAGCTGCTCCAGGCCTCCGAGTGAAGGAGGAAGGTGCTAAAGCTCTCCAAGTGAAGGAGAGGTGCAAGGCAAAGCTCAAGCAAGATGGGTAATTCCTGCAAGGCCGAAGACTAGAGCAAGAGTAGGTAAGTCCTTTGAAGAAGGCTGAAGACTACTTGCTTGGTGGGTAAGTCCTTGGTGAGGTAGAAGATCTTGGCTTGATATATAAGTCCTTGGATGGTTGGTAGTTGTAGCTTGTAATCTTATTGTGTGAGATATATATAAGAGAACCAAGTTACAAATCCTAGAGCCTAACCAACTCTAGGTAGTGGACTGACATTGCTCCTAAGTTTAGGACATGGAACCACTCTAAACCACCTGTCCAAGTGCATGATTTCCTTGTCTCTTATCCTTGCTTTGTATGCTAGTTTAGGACATCAAATTGCTGTTTTGAATTGTGTTCTGCACTTAATATAATTTGGTGGTCTAATCACTTTTGTGAAGTTTGTGAAGCTCTATTCAACCCCCCCTTCTAGAGCCCATTGATCCAACAAGTGGTATCAGAGCAGGTCTTCTCCAAGCTACTTCAACAAGTAGGAGAAGATGGGCGATTCAGCTCTTGGGTCACTCAATCTTGAAGGAAGCTTCTCCATGAGACCCCCGGTCTTCGACGGCACAAACTTCCTATATTGGAAGAGAAGGATGCAATTCTACATCCAAGGTGTGAGCTACGAGATGTGGAAGATAGTCCATCTCAAGTATGAAGAGCCAAAGGGGGACATCACTACGTGGACGGAAGACGAGATGAAGCGTGCTCAACTCAATGCTAAAGCCATTAGCATCATCTACGCCGCCCTCTCTCCATCGGAGTTCAACCGCATCTCTTCATGGGACACGGCTCATGAGATTTGGCACAAGCTATGTGTCACATATGAAGGGACGGAGCAAGTCAAGGAGGCCAAAATCTATATGCTTGGTGGCCTACTTGAGAATTTCAAGATGGGGAAGAATGAAAGAGTTGCGGACATGTACACAAGGCTAAACGTCATCCTCAACAGTCTTGCAGCCCTTGGGAGTGTCATGGATAGAGGTACCATCAATGCAAAGATCTTGAGATCTCTTCCAAAGAGATGGGAGCCAAAGGTCACTTCAATTGAAGAAGTCTACAAGCTGAGCGAGTTGTCAACCGAGGAGCTGGTTGGTAATCTCCAAGCACATGAACCAAGGCTCGACAAGCAAGAGGAAGAGGAGAAAAGAGAAGAGAAGGAGTCCAAGAAGATGAAGGACACAGCCTTCAAAGCTCAAGTTGAAGAAATGATGCGGCAACAACAACTTGCCATGAAGTCTCCCTGCCCTTCCTCAAGCGAAGATGAAGGTGCAAATGATCATGAAGCCAACTATTCAAAAGGAAGACACTTCAAGGGCAAGCCATCATCCTCCACTCCTAGATGCTACGAGTGTGGTCAAAAGGGCCACTACAAGAATGACTGCCCAAAAGCCAAGAAGGGCTATCATAAGAGCAGCCACAGGAAGGATGACAAATACAAAAGAGAAGCCAAGTACAAGAAGAAGAACAAGAAGGAGAGAAGACCCAAAGATGCAGCTCATGCGGCATGGGAGGAGTCCTCTACTTCAAGTTCCTCAAGCTCCGAGGATGGTGAATGTCACCTTGCACTCATGGCTTCTACTAGTGAAGAAGTAATTGAGGTAAGTGAGGTAAGCAAGGTAAGTGATGAAAGTTTACTTGATTTATCTAAGGAAACCCTCATTGAAATGCTTAATGATTGTCAATCATCTTTTGCTAAATGTAAAGCTAAAAGAAAAAGATTAGGAAAGATAGTTGATGATCTCTATGCCAAGATTGACATTCTAGATCAAAATGAGAAATTACATCTTGATAGCATAGATTCTTTACAAGGGCAATTTCTAGACCTTGAACTTCAATACAATGGAGTAGAGGTTGAGAATGGTACTTATCTTAAAACTATTGAAAATCTTAAGATAGAGAACCAAAATTGCCTAGATGAGCTAGATGTTCTAAAAACTGAAAATGTTGAACTTAAGCTTATTGATGATGCTAGAAGAAATGAAGTGTATGCTTATCAAAGAGAAATTGTTGTTCTTAAATCTGAAAATGCTAAACTTCTTGCACAAACAAATGATTTATCTTCTAGACCTATCTTGCCTAGAAATGAAGTTGCTAACTTAACTCTTGAAAAAGACTCTCTTCTTACTAAAGCCCTCTGTCTTGAGGCCGACCTGTTGCATGCTAGAGAAGATCTTGCTAGTTTATCTACTACCATTACAAATCTTAGTGATGATAATGCTAAATTAAGATCTACTTTGCAAAGGTTTCTTTCGGGTAAGAAGTCTCTAAATGATGTTCTAGAGCACTCTACCAAACAAGTTGGTACTAGTGGTCTAGGATACAATGCGACTACTCCAAAAGGTAAGAAGAAGAAAAAGGGTAAGAAAAAGAGTGTGGAAACTCCAATTTTCAATGGAGAGTCTTCCGGCTCTAAAAATCCCATGGTATGTATGCATTGCAAATGTGATGATCATTATTCTACCTATTGTCCTTACAAGCCTAAGGGGACCAACCCAAATATGAAATGGGTCCCCAAGCTAACCCCGGACCCCAAAGTTTGAGTTGGGTTCCGACATCCTCTTTTCTTGCAGGTCACAAAGAAATGGATTGTTGATAGTGGCTGCTCTAAGCACATGACTGGAGAAATCAGCCATTTCAACAAATTTGTGAAGAAGAAAGGAGGATCGGTAACCTTTGGGGACAACAAAAAGGGTAAGGTTATAGGTGAGGGTGATGTAGGTAATGATTTGTGCATTAAAAATGTTTTGCTTGTTGATGGCCTACATCACAACTTGATTAGTGTTAGCCAATTATGTGATAATGGTTATCTTGTGCTCTTTACTTCCTTAGAATGCTTGCTTCTAGATTCCCTGTCCTATAATGTCATATATAAGGGAACTAGAAATGGTAATCTATATGTGATAGTTCTTGATGCTTTAAAGCCCATACTAAATAGATGCTTAGTCGTGGATAAAAACGATCTTTCGCTTTGGCATCGACGTTTGGGTCATGTGAACTTGCATCAAATGAAGAAACTAGACAAAAAGGACTTGGTTCGAGGACTTCCCAAATTGGATTTTGAAAAGGATGAGGAATGTCAACCTTGTACCCAAGGGAAACAAACCAAATCCTCTTTCAAGTCCAAAGGGGTCATGAGTACCAAGAAAGTTCTAGAGCTTCTTCATATTGATCTCTTCGGACCTATGAGAACACAAACGCTTCGCGGCTCCAAGTATTGTCTTGTTATCGTCGATGATTTTTCTAGATATACTTGGACTTTCTTTCTTGTTTCCAAAAGCGACACCCTTGACGTTTTCTCGAGCTTTTGCAAACGAGTCGAAAACGAAGCTTCTTGTCGTGTTGTTTCCATCCGTAGTGATCATGGAGGAGAGTTTGAAAATGATCTTTTTGAACGTTTTTGTGAAATATCGGGTTATTCGCACAATTTCTCTTCTCCTCGCACACCCCAACAAAATGGAGTTGTTGAGAGGAAGAATAGATCGCTACAGGAAATGGCTAGGACCATGCTTCTTGAGTATGACACTCCTAAGAAGTTTTGGGCTGAAGCCGTTAGCACCTCATGTTTTGTGCAAAACCGAGTTTTCACTCATCCGACTTTTAAGAAAACCCCCTATGAACTATGGCGTGGTAGGAAGCCGTCGATTGATTTCTTTCATGTGTTTGGATGTCCATGTTTTGTTTTGAACACCAAGGACTCTCTCGACAAGTTTGATCCGAAATCCTACAAGGCTTTCTTCCTAGGCTATAGCACTACTAGCAGGGCTTTTAGAGTGTTTAACATTGAACTATCTAAAATAGAAGAATCCATAAATGTTAAATTTATTGAAACTAACCTTGGTATTGGCAAGCATTTGGGTGATGATGATGTTGCAGATGAAATCATTCCTATCTTAAAAGAGCTCAACATCAAAGACAAAGGCAAGCAGGTTGAAGAAGAAGAAAAAGAAGAAGAAAGGAAGGATCCCACTCCCCGCTTTGCAAAGAATCACCCCAAGGAGTTGATCATTGGCAATCCGTTTGAAAGAGTGAGGACACGGGCTGCACACAACAAAGAACAAGCAGATAGTGCCTTCATCTCTCAACTGGAGCCAAAGAACATCAAGGAGGCCCTTGGTGATGATGAGTGGATCTTTGCCATGCAAGAAGAGCTTGAGCAGTTCGAGAAGAACCGTGTGTGGACCTTAGTGCCAAGACCAAATGATAGAAAGATCATTGGTACCAAATGGGTCTACCGCAACAAGCTTGATGAGCAAGGAAAAGTGGTAAGGAACAAAGCAAGGTTAGTAGCTCAAGGTTATAATCAACAAGAAGGTATTGATTTTGATGAAACCTATGCTCCCGTTGCTAGATTAGAATCTATTTGTATGCTACTTGCCTTTGCTAGTCATAAAAATTTCTTGCTTTATCAAATGGATGTTAAAAGTGCGTTTTTGAATGGTACAATCGAGGAGGAAGTATATGTTGCTCAACCTCCAGGCTTTGAAAATGATAAGTTACCCAATCATGTGTATTTCTTGCAAAAAGCTCTCTACGGACTCAAACAAGCACCTCGAGCTTGGTATGAGAAACTAAAGAACTTTTTGTTAGATAACGGGTATATCATGGGAAAAGTTGATTGTACTTTGTTTCTAAAACACACTTCTACCCATTTTCTCATAATTCAAATATATGTGGATGATATTATATTTGGCGGAACTGACCTTGATCTTTGCAAAGAGTTTGGTTCTCTTATGCAGAGTGAATTCGAGATGAGTATGATGGGTGAGCTGACCTTCTTCCTCGGCTTCCAAATCAAACAGACCAAGGAGGGTAACTTCATCAACCAAGGCAAATATACACTTGAACTTCTTAAACGCTTTGGGATGGAGAACATGAAGCCAATGGATACACCCATGTCAAACACTGCCAAACTTGACAAGGATGAAGAAGGTGAGAAGGTAGATGAGAAGCTCTATAGAGGTATGATCGGAAGTTTACTTTACTTAACTGCCTCTAGACCTGATATAATGTTTAGTGTTGGCTTGTGTGCTCGCTTTCAATCAAGCCCTAGGAAATCACATCTTATTGCTGTCAAGAGGATTTTGAGGTACTTAGCCAAAACTCCAAATTTTGGACTATGGTACCCTAAG
This sequence comes from Alisma plantago-aquatica, assembly GCA_963693085.1. Taxonomy (NCBI): domain Eukaryota; kingdom Viridiplantae; phylum Streptophyta; class Magnoliopsida; order Alismatales; family Alismataceae; genus Alisma; species Alisma plantago-aquatica. The sequence goes on from OY856413.1 coordinate 404,389,497, forward strand.
TCAAGGGACTTTACTCTTGTAGCATATAGTGATGCTGACTACGCAGGTTGCTTGATTGATAGAAAGTGCACAAGTGGCACTTGCTTCCTCTTGGGACCATGCTTGGTGTCTTGGTTCTCCAAGAAACAGAGCACAGTGGCATTATCAACTACCGAAGCTGAATACATTGCAGCCGGAAGTTGTTGTGCTCAGGTCCTATGGATGAAGCAAATGCTCCAAGACTTTAACATTCATTTTGATGCTTCTCCTATTTACTGTGATAATACTAGTGCAATAAATCTTTCTTATAATCCAATATTGCATAGTAGAGCTAAACACATAGAAGTTCGCCATCATTTTCTCCATGATCACATTGTCAAAAAGGATATTTATATCACACATGTGGATACGGAAAATCAGTTGGCGGACATTTTCACTAAACCGCTTGCTAGAGAACAATTTAATTTTATTAGATCAAAATTGCTTATAACCTCTCTTGATGATGTTGAATTGCTCTCTAATTAGTTGGTTACATCTTATGTGTGTTGCTCTTGCTTATAAATGCTTTGATTGCTAAAAATGCTTGTTTTTGATAAAATTTTATCTTGTTTCTATCTCTTCTTCGGGCTTTTCTCGCAAATCGGGTTTTAATCGACAAATAGTACCCTATGATGATGGGAATGTGCCTAAATATGCTTAATATACAACCTAGTCCAATCAGAAAAATTGCTTTAGGTCGTTTGAGGCTAGGGCTAGAATCTAGGTTTTTCCCACATCAGGGATTCTGTCGGCCGAGTTGGAAACTCGGCCGATCGGTCGGGACAGGGCACCTGTGTGTTCTGTCGGCCGAGTTTCCTCTCCCTGGAACTCGGCCGATCGACGGTAGACGGGTTTAATATATATAGGAATCGTCCGACTTGCTCCCTCTCAACTAGAGCAAACTCGACCGAACCCTAGCCGCCCAGCTCGACCCTTCCTCCCCTGGTGCTCTCTTCTCTCTCTCCGGCCGTTTTTGCCCCCAAATCGGTTCGTTCGTGTGCCCTTGCTACTCTTGAGGTGCCGCCTGTTCTCTCTCTCCGCGTGGATCGGCTCCGTTGCCTCGTTCTCCTCTCCCATGAGGTCCCAACGCCGAAAACGTGCTGTTCCTCTCCCTTCCCCTGCGGTTCCTCTAGCGCCGAGGTATATCTCGTTTGATAATCTATCTTTTGTCGACAATGCTGCGGTTGCTCGCTACAAAGAGCTCCTTCCTCGCTCTCCCTTTCCTTTTCGAGCTCTTTATCAGCCGCATACCTACCATGCCGACCTTTTCGACGCTTGTAAAATCCTTCGCACACATCATCTTGAAGCCTTTTGTATTGAGGATGCCCGTTTTCATAATCTCAAGTATAGCACCAAAGCCGTCCGTCAATTCTACGCTAACTTGCGGTGGAATTACGACTCTTTGGTTCCCCCTTCGGACACCTCAATCGTTTTGACGTCTATGATCGCTGGCCAACCTTTCCATATCACCGAACGATCCTTCAATCTTTATCTCAACGGAGATGTTGGCTCGGCGTCGTGGATTTCCGATTACCCAAATTATTTTGATCTTCTGCACCCCGAGGACATCTATAAGGCACTCGAGGTTGACTTGACTGACATTCATAAGTTTCTCAAGCTCCCCGATTTTCCCTATAGAAAGAAGGGCACTTTGCCATCGTCCGCCCTGTCCTCCTCTCGCCGTGTTTTGGCGTTCGTTCTCAGCTGTAATGTCCACCCCAAGAAAAACCAAACGGACATCGCTGAGAACACAGCTATGATGCTGTATCTGCTTTTGAACAACCATGGAGTCAAATGGGCCCGGTATATCCTTCACCACATGACCTGTTTTGACTCCGGAAAGAACACAAAGGGCACCCATCTTCCTTATCCTGCCCTAATTTGTGGTCTTTTCCAATCTGCTACTGGTAAATCTCTTTTCACCGACTTTCTCTACCGTCCTGATCGGAAAGGAGTTTATATCAGTGAGACCACTCTTCAGAAGAGTGTCCCTACCTCTGGTGCATCATCTTCTTCTGCTCCACCTCCACCTCCACCATCATCTGATGCTCCACCACCTCCACCCTCCACAGCTGCACCACCTCCTCCTGAGCCATCTTTCCGACCTCCTCCGCAGCCGGCTTATGCTGACTTCCATGTCTCCAATGAGGCCCTCATGGGGTACCTCATGCATCAGCAAGCCTACAACATGCAGGTCCAGCAACATCACCATCAGGATCTGTGCCACATCATGTCATCCATGTCTTTATCTTGCCCGCAGCCCTACCCCACCTACGAGCCCTACCCCGGTGGCGACTACGCTTCTTATGCGTATAGTCAGTTCTACCCACCTCCACCACCCTCTGCTTCCGCTGATCACTCTGCAGGTGGATATACTCACTCTTCACCGGTTCTGGCGCTTCCAGGTGGCCGTTTGTCTGAGCTTCTGGCTCAGTACTCTTCTTCTGCTCCCCCCATTGAGGTTGCTTATGAGCTACATGCTCTTGGCATGACTTGGGCTGAGCAGAGTGCGCGGTGGCCTGGACGTGCTTTTGGTCCTCCCGACGAGGATATGGCTGATCATGATGATGCTGACACTGACGCTGATGAGGCTACTGCGACGGATGCCGAAGACGATGACGATGACGATGCCGATGCTGAAGACGAGGCTACACCAGCTGCTGCTCCTCCTTCCGATGATGGCGATGAGGACTACCAGCCCGATGAGGACATGGAGGCTGCCGTTGATGATGTTGACATAGATTAGTATAGCTTAGAGTAGATGTGTCTAGATTCGTCTCGGATGACCATGATATATCTCTTTGGACTATGATTGTATTATTTACATTAGGCACATCATCTGAGTTGTACTATTGCTACTCCATTCGTTCGTGTAGTTTTTGTCTTATGTTTTCTTTTGGAAACACTTTGTATGGTTTATCTTATAGTGTGTTCCATATTTTGATGAATGACAGGTTTCTGATTTCATGCTTTATCTTGATATTTTATCTGTTTCTCTATGTTTTGGTTGATTGAGTGTTTGGAGAAGACCTTGCTTTTATGCTCTTCTACACCCCCCTGCCTTTTTGAGATGACAAAGGGGGAGAAAGACCTCAATCATATTGTTTTTATTGCTTGTATGGTTCTTTTCTTGTCTATAAACTGAAATGCATCTAGACTTGTTTAGAATCATATAGTATCTATATATGCTATGTCTGCTTGTGTGTTAACTAACTATGCAGGAACGAGTAAGCATGAATTGAGGGGGAGCATTACAAATTGATCATATTTGCATCCCCTTGCAATTCCCTAAAGAAAAGGTATAATTTTCACATTCTTTTCAATATGTTGAGGAATGGTTTGTCATTGTCAAAAAGGGGGAGAATGTTGACCTAGGTGTTGCACATTGCCCATATTTTGATAATGACTTAACCATTCCATTCATATGTATCTAACAAATCTATTTGAGATCATTGCAGATATTAGATACAAGAAAAGAATCTCTTTTATCTCCATAGCTTCTCTTCCGGCACATGCAAAACATGTGACTTTTAACCGCTTTGTAATATAGCCCTTAGAGGCTTAGAACATTTTATGTAATCACTCATAATCATGTTTTGCATTGTATCTAAGATGGATAAAATGATTGGGACTCAAAAATCCATCGTTTGTACAGTTTATGAAAATTCCAAAATACCCTTAACAGGGATTTTGTCGGCCGAATTACAAACTCGGCCGATCCATGTATTGTGGAATTTTCTGGGCTGTCGGCCGAGTTTCCAACTCAGCCGATCCCTGTTCGGTCGAGTTTCAATGATAGGAAACTCGGCCGATCCACTGGTCAGTCAAGACTGAAGGTCGACTGATCGGTCGAGTTTCCCCATGGAAACTCGGCCGACAGTCTGCCTCTCAGACTTGTCGTCTAGTGTGTCGGCCGAGTTGCCTTTAATGAAACTCGGCCGATCGAACTGTACTGGAATGCAGAAAAAGCAATTCCAACCGTTGGAGAAGTTGGTGGGACTCAAAATAGATCTGTTGCAAGTTGTAAAACGGCTAGTTTGTGCCACTTAACTCACCCAACCTCAAAGGGACACCCTCAACTATAAATAGGACCTCTTGGACTTCATTCCAAGGTTGCTCATTCACATATGCTTGGTCCTTGCCTTAGTTGAGTGGTTTCTAATCCTTTGAGCCCCTTTCTCTCTCTACCTTCAAAGCAAATTCGTGAGTATGAGTGAGTTAGGATCCCATGTATGAGAGCTATCATTTGTAATCTTGTAAAGCTCTCCTTTCCACTTCTCCCATCTCCATTCTCTATGAAGATTGATTGAAGTTTCTTCTCCGAGTGAAAGAGAAGAAGGTTGCTGTTCTTCCCCAAGTGAAGGAGAAGAAGGCTAGCTGCTCCAGGCCTCCGAGTGAAGGAGGAAGGTGCTAAAGCTCTCCAAGTGAAGGAGAGGTGCAAGGCAAAGCTCAAGCAAGATGGGTAATTCCTGCAAGGCCGAAGACTAGAGCAAGAGTAGGTAAGTCCTTTGAAGAAGGCTGAAGACTACTTGCTTGGTGGGTAAGTCCTTGGTGAGGTAGAAGATCTTGGCTTGATATATAAGTCCTTGGATGGTTGGTAGTTGTAGCTTGTAATCTTATTGTGTGAGATATATATAAGAGAACCAAGTTACAAATCCTAGAGCTTAACCAACTCTAGGTAGTGGACTGACATTGCTCCTAAGTTTAGGACATGGAACCACTCTAAACCACCTGTCCAAGTGCATGATTTCCTTGTCTCTTATCCTTGCTTTGTATGCTAGTTTAGGACATCAAATTGCTGTTTTGAATTGTGTTCTGCACTTAATATAATTTGGTGGTCTAATCACTTTTGTGAAGTTTGTGAAGCTCTATTCAACCCCCCCTTCTAGAGCCCATTGATCCAACAGAGGCAAATAGCATGTGTTGATGTCAATGATGCCCCATCTCCATATTTGATAGGAGCACAGATGGTATTCCAGTTAACCAAGTGTATCTTGGTTTTATTTGAGTGTGTGGAGTAGTTGTTCCATGTGAGTCTGGTGATGTGATTCCTATAGAGTCAATCATATGCTGAGTTTTGGTTGGTAAAGCTATGCAACTCAGGTAATGTGTAGCAATATGAGTAATAAAACTCTTGAGTGTAATGCGACCAGCCAAACTAAGGAAGTTCTTTGTCCAGGATGTGAGCTTGGTATGGATTTTATTGATGATAGGCAACCATGAGAAGTGTTGTGTAAGTTGTGGTGTAGTTGGTAGTCCAAGGTACATAATTGGGAAGGTCTCAGTTTTGTATGGAAGTAAGATTTGATATTTGATGATGGTGTCTGGTGATGTGTTAATGCATATAATGGATGATTTCCCAAGGTAATACCTGAGTCTGGAGATGTGTGAGAATATTCCAATGATGTGAATGGTGTTAAGAATGGTGTTATCTTCAAGTTAGACTATGATCATAGTATCATTTGCATATTGAATGATATTTTCAAAGCATTTATTTGGTGATTTGATAAGTCCATGGGAAGTACCCAGTTTGATCATGTTAGCGATGAGTGATGTGACCGTGATGAAGAGGTAGGGTGATAAGGGATCACCTTGTCTAAGGCCATTAGTGTTTTTAAAGTGTCCAAATGGTGATCCATTAATAATGGTTGAGAATGTGTTTGTTGAAATACATGCATGAATCCAGTTAATCTGTTTCGTGGGGAATCCATAACCCTACATAATATGGATGAGGCAGTTCCAGTTTACATAGTCAAAGGCTTTATCAAAATCTAGTTTAATGGCTAACACAAGGTGTAATTGGTAGTCCAAGGTATATAACTGGGATAGTCTCAATTTTGGATCGAAGCAAGATTTGATATCTAATGATGGTGTCTGGTTAGGCATAGTTATGATTGCTTGGCTGAATGAGTCCATTCAGATCACGCATGTCGTTGTTGATAATCAATTTATTCACTGATATGTCACCATTGATGACTCGTCCTTCTTCCTCACTGCCATCTATGCACATAATTCTGAAGCAAAAAGAAGTGATATGTGGCCTAAGCTTTTGAACCTTCATGACATGGTTGGGGAGTTACCATGGATTTCAGCTAGAGATTTCAATTGTGTATGTTTCTCCTTTGACAAGTATGGTAGTGTTGAGCCTTCTTACATGTCCATGACCTTGTTCAATGACTTTGTTAATGAAGTGAGTTATCTCAAGTCTCCTTTTCGGGTTCTGAGTTCACTTAGGATAACAGGCAGGAAGGTGCTAATCTTGTTATGTCCAAGATCGATAGAGTTTTCTATAATATGGAGTTTATTGACAAATTCCCTCATTTATGGGGTGTCATTATTGCTTCTATTCATAGTGATCATATGATGCCTTCCACTCACCTTGAAGAAGGCAATTACAAGAAGAGGACACCTTTCAAATTTATCAATGCCTGGACATCTAGATCAAATTTTCTTAGTATAGTTCAAGAAGTATGGAATACAGAGGTTTCTGGTAATCCCAAGTTTAGAGTTTGTGAAAAAATGAGGAAGCTTAAAGGTGCCCCTGTGTGATTGGAATAAAAAGTGGTGGGCAACATTTTTTATAATAGGAGAGTAAAGGAAAGTGAGGTGTGTGAATCCCAAATTGAAGCTGATAGGAATCCTTCTGATATCATGCTTCAGTCGATTGTAGTAGAAAAAAGGAGAGTTGCTATTGAGGCATACAATATTGAGGAATCTTATGTAAGATAAAAATCCAGAGTAATTCTGGATGAAATTAGGTGATAAAAACTCCAAGTTTTTTCATGCCTCTCTCAAGACTATAAGGCAAAGGAATAGTATTAGGAGTATGATGATTAATGACCCTATTTGTACAAAAGAAGAAGTTATTGAAAATCATATTACATAATACTATAAATCTCTATTTTCTGAATCTTCTAACTCTATTCGAGATTGGGATTCCTCCTGGGTTCTTCCTCGCTTAACTAAAGAGAATTTTGATATGCTCTGTGCTCTGGTTACCCAAGAAGAGATTGATAATATTATTCAGAATTCTAATGGGGACAAAGCCCCTGGCCCAGATGGTTTTAATTACCATTTCTTCAAAACATGTCGGTACGTCATTGGTAAGGATGTTTCTAAAGCTATCATGAACTTCTTCTCCAGTGGCAAGATCCTCCAGGAAGTCAATAGAATGCACATCACCCTTGTTCCCAAAAATAAGAATCCCACCTCTGTTAAAGATTGGCGGCCCATCTCTCTGTGTAATGTTCTTTTTAAAATCATTTCCAAAGTGTTGACTAACAGACTCCAAAAAAAATTCCCTAGTCTTATTAGTCCTGAACAAAGTGCATTTTTGAAGGGTAGATTTATCAATGATTCCATGCTTCTGGTTAATGAGTTGATTAATAATATTTTCAAGAGCTAAAAGCCTAAGATGTGTGAAGACAAATATTATGAAAGCCTACGACTCTGTTGACTGGTCCTTCATTAAGATGATGCTTCAAAATATAAACTTCCCTTACTGCTTTATTCTGTGGATTGATGTTTTGCTCGAATCTACGAGTATGCAGGTTTTAATTAATGGGGTTCCTGGTCCCTCTTTTAAACTTGGGGGGGGATTAGGCAAGGGGATCCCCTTGCCCTGTATATCTTTGTTATTGCCATGGAGGGCTTCACTAGTATTGTTAATTCCTATGTATCTCAGAATTTAATGATACCTATTAAAGGTTCTCATGATTTTGCCGTATCCCGTGCCATTTTCACGGATGACGTTGTTATTTTCTCAGAGGCTGACTCAAAGTCTATTAAAGGTGTAAAAAATGTTATTCAAGATTTTAGTGAAGTATCGGGGATGAGTATTAGCTTTGAGAAGAGCATTGTGATTTGCAATGAAGTTGCAGATGTTCTTGTTCAGAAGTTTGATCTAAATATTAACATCGGTAAACTCCCTTTGAAATATCTTGGACTTCCCCTATTTAAAGGTAGACTCACCAGGTCTCTGTGCTCTCCAATTATTGATAAAATAAAGACAAGGTTGGAATGCTGGAAATTGACTCATATATCCTATGCTGGGAGACTAGAATTAATTAATACCACACTTTCTGCTTTCCATGTGTATTGGGCATTTGTCATTCCCTCTACCCATTGATGTAACTGATGAGATTTACCGTATGTGTCGAAATTTCCTCTGGGTTGGAGGTCTAGATGAAAGCCCCATTCATACAGTCTCTTGGAGAGATATTTGTAAACCAAAGGATGAAGGAGGTTTGGGTATTAAATTCTCCTCTGATGTTGTGAAGGTTTGTGCTGTGAAAAATCTATGGAACATTGCAATGAAAAAAGAGTCAATGTGGGTGCGATGGATACATGCTAGGTACCTCAGAGGTGATTCTGTATGGAAGATAAGTAGCTATTCTATCTATTTGTGAATGTGGAGTTATATTTTGAGAACTAGAAGTCTGATCATTAAAAGAGTTTCAATTAAAGCGGATTCTAATATCTCATATGGAGAGAACCTTGGCTTCCTGATGGTAGGTTTCTTGATAGTACTCTTGACCAGAAGGATGTTCTAAAATTAGGTAAAGGGAAGCTTGCTAAAATGAATTGTCTGATTAAGGATGGTCTCGGGATTGAAAGAAACTCTAGGCACTATACCAGAATTGTTGACACTATTAATCTCTTCTATCAAACTCTCCTTGAATAAAAAAGCTTTATCTTTCTGGATAAAGAAATTCCTATCAAACTGAAAGATTTTTGGAGTCTCATGAGAGTAAAGAGTTCATGAGTTGTCTGGTATAGCTGGGTGTGGAAGTCAAAAGCCCCCGTCAGATGCAGATTGTTGTTGTGGAGAGTTATGCAAGACAAGCTCCTAACTCAAGAACACGTGAAAAGAAGGGGATATTCCTTTGCTTCCAGATGCGATCTATGTAGATATTGTGCTTAAGATTTGGGCCACCTGGTCACAAACTGCAAGTTATTAAGAAGCATCTGGGAGTTTACTAGATCTGAAGCATTTGTTTCATTTGTTCCCAGATCTATCCCTGGTTTATTGTTGAATTATATAAGAAAAGCATGATTAGTTCCCAAATGATTACCCGTGCCATTTGGAGTGAAAGCAATCAAAGGATTTTTGTTGGAGTTGATTGCTCAGCTTCTCAGATCTAGAATTTGACCAAAAAGGATATCGAGGCACTGATATAATCTCTGTACAGATAGTTCAGTAGATATTTTCTTTCTCCTTCTCTTTTTGCTTCTTGTATAGTTTTCTGGTTGTTTTCCTGGGTCTGCATTGGTAGCACCTTCTCCTCTTAGAGATAGTTTTGTACTTTTTTCAAAATTATAGAAAAGGGGGCAACACACTTTGGGAGACCTAAAATAATAAAAGAGTTTGTGCTAGAACTTTCTAGGACTTTTTAGAATATGGAATAGAAGAGAAACTCTCAAATATACAAGAAGGAGATAATAAATGGATAAAAGGAGATAATAAGAAATATATTGTGTCAAAAATAGCAAATAGGAATCCCACGAGATAATTTTATATACAATTTCGTTCTCTTGAACTAAAAGTTACTTAAGGGCCAAGTATCACCCAATTTGGAAAGTATATATATATATATATATATATATATATATATATATATATATATATATATATATATATATATATAAAGTCTTTATTAAGGGAAAATAGGAAATAAGCCAAGAAAGAGAAATAAAATACTTAATGTCCTCAAATTGGAAAACTAATTCCAAATTTGTAACCTAAATATGAAAATAAGCCTTTGGGCAAGTTTTTGACTAATTTGGATGATATTTGGATAATGTGTAAAGGTAGTAGAGAGAAAGTGTGTACAACCTTCATTTTGATAATTAATTAAATAAATAACATCAACATGATCAATTAATGGCAAAATCATATATAAGACATTAATGGGGACACGTGGGTGAAATTTCATCATATTTGGATAATCTTAGAGTCCTAAATGAAGGAAGAGAGGGAACAAGGAATATCTTAATTGAATAACAAAAGTTTCTCAAAACAAAAAATAAACTTCAAATTCGGATTCGACACCTCAAAAATAACCAGGGTGTCGAGTTTCATCAAATTTGGGAATCGTTTGGGCATCCAATCAAGGAAAGAGAAAATATTTAATTAATATCATGTCACTTTAGTTGAATTTGAATAGGAATCAAAATTAAATGTCACACGGTATATGTGGCGAACAAACTGGTCTTAACTAATATAACAAGATTAACTAATGCAGAAGCATTTCGTTAGCAACGAATTACTGAAAATCACTAAAAATTAAAACCATTTTATAAAAAGATCCATTACTAGAAAGCTCTGTAAACAAGAACCACAGTATAATATTTACATATCGGTCCACATTGTACATTCCATGTACCATCTCTTCTTGAGGAATATATATGCATCATTACTTTGCTAAACAGCACAAGTAACAAAATCCTCAAAGCATCAAACCAAAATCTCAGATCGATTATAAAACACTATCTACTGACTCCTAGGACCTGAGAGTACAGAGATGACACATAGGACTCTATTGACATATGTACAAAGCCTGACAACCATCATCCCCACCTGGGATATCACTATTGTCCCTATTGTTGCTGTTGATGCTGCTGCTCTTCCCCTGCTACAGAGGTTCTGCCTCTTTGTCTGCGTCTACCTAAAAACGTTGAATCCCACGGGGGTGAGACAATTATACAATTGCCCCAGCGAGAGATATAACTCTCCGCCAAAAACATTATTATTGTAGTTTAATAGAAATAAACTGAGCAATGTAATAATATACTTTAATGGCAGATAAATCAATATCTATGCAGATTAGAGCAACATTCCTATTCAAGTATTTCAGTTATAACTTGATAAGGCAACATGTCTCTTATTCAATAAAGAATTAAGAACATAAATAACATTTATGTATTCAGGACATGCTAAGAAGGATAATCATCAACCAATGGTTCTCGTATTTCAATCTTATGCAAATACGCTACACGGCTGATTACATTTTACAAACATACTTAAGCTCTGAGGAGATGAGGTATACCGCTCATACTCCAACCGACCATTGCGAAGTCAAAATCGGTACCATACAAAGTCAGTGGAAGAGCCAGATTCCATGACTTCCCACATCTCGGTCACTGTGAGATCACATGCAAGACATCTCGTGTCTCTGTTACATAGCTTGCCAGGGTATAGTGGCATCTTCGCTATAGAGCTACAGCTACTGCTGCACTCTCTTCGCAATCGAGAGATTTTGTGTTTACCTCCATTGATCCGGCATTAACATCATCGGGATATTAGTGATACATCCATCCCAGAACATATAATGAAGGATTGGGAGGTTTAATATTTACCTTCCATCAATTCCCCCCATTAGGACGTAAGGATATTTTCACCCATTGACCCCCACATATTCAAAATATGCGAACTCCAGAAGATCCCATAGGAAAACCTGTTTCACCATCACCAACTAATGACGATGATGGATCTATAGTCAGAGCACTACATGAATATTTTTTACTTGATTATTTAAGTACATTATCATATTCTTTTAGCATCAGTCAAGTTTTCAAACATAACTTATTAGGACAATTGCTATAAAGAAACATGTATTGTTTTCATTAGTTACTTCTCAGTCTTTAAAATACATTGGGATCTCAGTCCCTCATTTCAAACTCACTGCCATGAACATATGGTTCTGGGTATTCAAACCCTTAGCTCGTCACTGAGCACTGTTACCACTTTTTCAGGTAACCATCACCTTCAAGTCATCTGACCAAGGTACACATGACACTTACTACACAAGCATCTCATCTGGCACTTGAGGCCCATTAACTCTCTTGTTACCTCTTTACTAAGCACCAATGCATATTATGGCACACAAGGTCCAATAAATAATTTCAATAAATAAAGCATCATAGCTCATACCTGGCTATGTTCATTATCTCAGGATACCTGCATGGTTAGTACACATGATAACAAATATATCAATCATATTTTAGTTTCATGCTATTCAAGTATTTCACCACTATTCCCTTACCGGGGTTAGGGTTTCCCATTTCATTTCAAACAGGGTACTCATCCCCTTTGTTCAATTAGGACCAATGATTCATCATTTCATTGTCCAAGATTAGAGTTTCACACAACTTCACCCTATTTAGAATTAGGGTTTACTATTCACATCACATCACCCTAGATTAGGGTTTATATTCAATAACCCACAATTAAGGTTTACTATTCATCCCAATTAGGGTTTTACATAAAAATACCCTGAATTAGAGTTACTCATGTCATTACCCTAAATTCATATCACATTATCCTCCTAGATTAGGGTTTCACTCAGAATTGCCCTAATTTAGGGTTTGAGTTCATCAATTAACTCAATTAGGGTTTTATGATCTCTTCCTCAAGGATCATACCCTAAATTGTACATCATATTTATTTTGAGTGTGTTAGGCTTGATTGCTATATGATTATTTTTCATGTAAGAATCTCTCTCTCTCTCTCTCATCCTCTTCTAGGATGTCTAGAAGATTTAAATCAATTGAACCTTCAATTACATGAGGTATCCAATTGAATTGACCAATTAAACCTTCAATTACATTAGATATCCAAAAGGGTTAACCATGTTGAACCTCAAATGGTTTTGATTACCTAGACCCTAAACGGTCTTGGTCTCTCAGAGTTCAAATGGTTTGAAACCGTTTGGGCACATTTCCCTTGAAATCGTTTAAGTAAGAATGTTATTGAAACCGAATGGACTTGGGTCTCCAAATGGTTTGATATCGTTTGGACCCAAATGGTCTTGAGACCGTTTGGTCCAAACCCTTTCAAAACCGAATGGACCAAAAAGTCTTTCAACACTTAACCAATTCAAGGTTTCCATCAATGAACCGCCTATCAATTGACTCCTTGATTTATTCATCAATTGAACTATTGAGCCATCTGTTGACCTAGGTGTCGCACATTGCCCATATTTTGATAATGACTTAACCATTCCATTCATATGTATCTAACAAATCTATTTGAGATCATTGCAGATATTAGATACAAGAAAAGAATCACTTTTATCTCCAAAGCTACTCTTCCGGCACATGCAAAACATGTGACTTTTAACCGCTTTGTAATATAGCCCTTAGAGGCTTAGAACATTTTATGTAATCACTCATAATCATGTTTTGCATTGTATCTAAGATGGATAAAATGATTGGGACTCAAAAATCCATCGTTTGTACAGTTTATGAAAATTCCAAAATACCCTTAACAGGGATTTTGTCGGCCGAATTCCAAACTCGGCCGATCCATATATTCTGGAATTTTCTGGGCTGTCGGCCGAGTTTCCAACTCAGTCGATCCCTGTTCGGTCGAGTTTCAATGGTAGGAAACTCGGCCGATCCACTGATCAGTCAAGTCTGAAGGTCGACCGATCGGTCGAGTTTCCCCATGGAAACTCGGCCGACAGTCTATTTCTCAGACTTGTCGCCTAGTGCGTCGGCCGAATTGCCTTTAATGAAACTCGGCCGATCGGACTGTACTGGAATGCAGAAAAAGCAATTCCAACCGTTGGAGGAGTAGGTGGGACTCAAAATAGATCTGTTGCAAGTTGTAAAACGGCTAGTTTGTGCCACTTAACTCTCCCAACCTCAAAGGGACACCCTCAACTATAAATAGGACCTCTTGGACTTCATTCCAAGGTTGCTCATTCACATATGCTTGGTCCTAGCCTTAGTTGAGTGGTTTCTAATCCTTTGAGCCCCTTTCTCTCTCTACCTTCAAAGCAAATTCGTGAGTATGAGTGAGTTAGGATCCCATGTATGAGAGCTATCATTTGTAATCTTGTAAAGCTCTCCTTTCCACTTCTCCCATCTCCATTCTCTATGAAGATTGATTGAAGTTTCTTCTCCGAGTGAAAGAGAAGAAGGTTGCTGTTCTTCCCCAAGTGAAGGAGAAGAAGGCTAGCTGCTCCAGGCCTCCAAGTGAAGGAGGAAGGTGCTAAAGCTCTCCAAGTGAAGGAGAGGTGCAAGGCAAAGCTCAAGCAAGATAGGTAAATCCTGCAAGGCCGAAGACTAGAGCAAGAGTGGGTAATTCCTTTGAAGAAGGTGGAAGACTACTTGCTTGGTGGGTAAGTCCTTGGTGAGGTAGAAGATCTTGGCTTGATATATAAGTCCTTGGATGGTTGGTAGTTGTAGCTTGTAATCTTATTGTGTGATATATATAAGAGAACCAAGTTACAAATCCTAGAGCCTAACCAACTCTAGGTAGTGGACTGACATTGCTCCTAAGTTTAGGACATGGAACCACTCTAAACCACCTGTCCAAGTGCATGCTTTCCTTGTCTCTTATCCTTGCTTTGAATGCTAGTTTAGGACATCAAATTGCTGTTTTGAATTAAGTTCTGCACTTAATATAATTTGGTGGTCTAATCACTTTTGTGAAGTTTGTGAAGCTCTATTCAACCCCCCCCTTCTAGAGCCCATCGATCCAACAAGTGGTATCAGAGCAGGTCTTCTCCAAGCTACTTCAACAAGTAGGAGAAGATGGGCGATTCAGCTCTTGGGTCACTCAATCTTGAAGGAAGCTTCTCCATGAGACCCCCGGTCTTCGACGGCACAAACTTCCTATATTGGAAGAGAAGGATGCAATTCTACATCCAAGGCGTGAGCTACGAGATGTGGAAGATAGTCCATCTCAAGTATGAAGAGCCGAAGGGGAACATCACCACGTGGACGGAAGATGAGATGAAGCGTGCTCAACTCAATGCTAAAGCTGTGAGCATCATCTACGCCGCCCTTTCACCATCGGAGTTCAACCGCATCTCTTCTTGGGACACGGCGCATGAGATATGGCATAAGTTGTGTGTCACCTATGAAGGGACGGAGCAAGTCAAGGAGGCCAAGGTCTATATGCTCGGCGGCCTACTTGAGAACTTCAAGATGGGGAAGAATGAAAGAGTTGCGGACATGTACACAAGGTTGAATGTCATCTTGAACAGTCTTGCAGCCCTTGGGAGTGTCATGGATAGAGGTACCATCAATGCAAAGATCTTGAGATCTCTTCCAAAGAGATGGGAGCCAAAGGTCACTTCAATTGAAGAAGTCTACAAGTTGAGCGAGTTGTCAACCGAGGAGCTGGTTGGTAATCTCCAAGCACATGAACCAAGGCTCGAAAAGCAAGAGGAAGAGGAGAAAAGAGAAGAGAAGGAGTCCAAGAAGATGAAGGACACAGCCTTCAAAGCTCAAGTTGAAGAAATGATGCGGCAACAACAACTTGCCATGAAGTCTCCCTGCCCTTCCTCAAGTGAAGATGAAGGTGCAAATGATCATGAAGCCAACTATTCAAAAGGAAGACACTTCAAGGGCAAGCCATCATCCTCAACTCCTAGATGCTACGAGTGTGGTCAAAAGGGCCACTACAAGAATGACTGCCCAAAAGCCAAGAAGGGCTATCATAAGAGCAGCCACAAGAAGGATGACAAATACAAAAGAGAAGCCAAGTACAAGAAGAAGAACAAGAAGGAGAGACGACCCAAAGATGCAGCTCATGCGGCATGGGAGGAGTCTTCTACTTCAAGTTCCTCAAGCTCCGAGGATGGTGAATGTCACCTTGCACTCATGGCTTCTACTAGTGAAGAAGTAATTAAGGTAAGTGAGGTAAGCAAGGTAAGTGATGAAAGTTTACTTGATTTATCTAAGGAAACCCTCATTGAAATGCTTAATGATTGTCAATCATCTTTTGCTAAATGTAAAGCTAAAAGAAAAAGATTAGGAAAGATAGTTGATGATATCTATGCCAAGATTGACATTCTAGATCAAAATGAGAAATTACATCTTGATAGCATAGATTCTTTACAAGGGCAATTTCTAGACCTTGAACTTCAATATAATGGAGTATAGGTTGAGAATGGTACTTATCTTAAAACTATTGAAAATCTTAAGATAGAGAACCAAAATTGCCTAGATGAGCTAGATGTTCTAAAAACTGAAAATGTTGAACTTAAGCTTATTGATGATGCTAGGAGAGATGAAGTGTATGCTTATCAAAGAGAAATTGTCGTCCTTAAATCTGAAAATGCTAAACTTCTTGCACAAACAAATGATTTATCTTCTAGACCTATCTTGCCTAGAAATGAAGTTGCAAACTTAACTCTTGAAAAAGACTCTCTTCTTACTAAAGCCCTCTGTCTTGAGGCCGACCTTTTGCATGCTAGAGAAGATCTTGCTAGTTTATCTACTACCATTACAAATCTTAGTGATGATAATGCTAAATTAAGATCTACTTTGCAAAGGTTTCTTTCGGGTAAGAAGTCTCTAAATGATGTTCTAGAGCACTCTACCAAACAAGTTGGTACTAGTGGTCTAGGATACAATGCGACTACTCCAAAAGGTAAGAAGAAGAAGAAGGGTAAGAAAAAGAGTGTGGAAACTCCAATTTACAATGGAGAGTCTTCCGGCTCTAAAAACCCCATGGTATGTATGCATTGCAAATGTGATGATCATTATTCTACCTATTGTCCTTACAAGCCTAAGGGGACCAACCCAAATATGAAATGGGTCCCCAAGCTAACCCCGGACCCCAAAGTTTGAGTTGGGTTCCGACATCCTCTTTTCTTGCAGGTCACAAAGAAATGGATTGTTGATAGTGGCTGCTCTAAGCACATGACTGGAGAAATCAGCCATTTCAACAAAATTGTGAAGAAGAAAGGAGGATCGGTAACCTTTGGGGACAACAAAAAGGGTAAGGTTATAGGTGAGGGTGATGTAGGTAATGATTTGTGCATTAAAAATGTTTTGCTTGTTGATGGCCTACATCACAACTTAATTAGTGTTAGCCAATTATGTGATAATGGTTATCTTGTGCTCTTTACTTCCTTAGAATGCTTGCTTCTAGATTCCCTGTCCTATAGTGTCATATATAAGGGAACTAGAAATGGTAATCTATATGTGATTGTTCTTGATGCTTTAAAGCCCATACTAAATAGATGCTTAGTCGTGGATAAAAACGATCTTTCGCTTTGGCATCGACGTTTGGGTCATGTGAACTTGCATCAAATGAAGAAACTGAACAATAAGGACTTGGTTCGAGGACTTCCCAAATTGGATTTTGAAAAGGATGAGGAATGTCAACCTTGTACTCAAGGGAAACAAACCAAATCCTCCTTCAAATCCAAAGGAGTCATGAGTACCAAGAGAGTTCTAGAGCTTCTTCATATTGATCTCTTCGGACCTATGAGAACACAAACGCTTCGCGGCTCCAAGTATTGTCTTGTTATTGTCGATGATTTTTCTAGATTTACTTGGACTTTCTTTCTCGTTTCTAAAAGTGATACACTCGATGTTTTCTCGAGATTTTGTAAACGAGTTGAAAACGAAGCTTCTTGTCATGTTGTTTCCATCCGTAGTGATCATGGGGGAGAGTTTGAAAATGATCTTTTTGAATGTTTTTGTGAAAAATCGGGTTATTCGCACAATTTCTCTTCTCCTCGCACACCCCAACAAAATGGAGTTGTTGAGAGGAAGAATAGATCGCTGCAAGAGATGGCTAGAACCATGCTTCTTGAGTATGACACTCCTAAGAAGTTTTGGGCTGAAGCTGTTAGCACCTCATGTTTTGTGCAAAACCGAGTTTTCACTCATCCGACTTTTAAGAAAACCCCCTATGAACTATGGCGTGGTAGGAAGCCGTCAATTGATTTCTTTCATGTGTTTGGATGTCCGTGTTTTGTTTTGAACACCAAGGACTCTCTCGACAAGTTTGATCCGAAATCCTACAAGGCTTTCTTCCTAGGCTATAGCACTACTAGCAGGGCTTTTAGAGTGTTTAACATTGAACTATCTAAAATAGAAGAATCTATAAATGTTAAATTTATTGAAACTAACCCTGGTATTGGCAAGCATTTGGGTGATGATGATGTTGCAGATGAAGTCATTCCTATCTTAAAAGAGCTCAACATCAAAGACAAAGGCAAGCAGGTTGAAGAAGAAGAAAAAGAAGAAGAAAGGAAGGATCCCACTCCCCGCTTTGCAAAGAATCACCCCAAGGAGTTGATCATTGGCAACCTGTTTGAAAGAGTGAGGACACGAGCTGCACACAACAAAGAACAAGCAGACAGTGCCTTCATCTCTCAACTGGAGCCAAAGAACATCAAAGAGGCCCTTGGCGATGATGAGTGGATCCTTGCCATGCAAGAAGAGCTTGAGCAGTTCGAGAAGAACCGTGTGTGGACCTTAGTGCCAAGACCAAATGATAGAAAAATCATTGGTACCAAATGGGTCTACCGCAACAAGCTTGATGAGCAAGGAAAAGTGGTAAGGAACAAAGCAAGGTTAGTAGCACAAGGTTACAATCAACAAGAAGGTATTGATTTTGATGAAACCTATGCTCCTGTTGCTAGATTAGAATCTATTCGTATGCTACTTGCCTTTGCTAGTTATAAAAATTTCTTGCTTTATCAAATGGATGTTAAAAGTGTGTTTTTAAATGGTACAATCGAGGAGGAAGTATATGTTGCTCAACCTCCAGGCTTTGAAAATGATAAGTTACCCAATCATGTCTATTTCTTGCAAAAAGCTCTCTACGGACTCAAACAAGCACCTCGAGCTTGGTATGAGAAACTAAAGAACTTTTTGTTAGATAACGGGTATATCATGGGCAAAGTTGATTGTACTTTATTTCTAAAACACACTTCCACCCATTTTCTCATAATTCAAATATATGTGGATGATATTATATTTGGCGGAACTGACCTTGATCTTTGCAAAGAGTTTAGTTCGCTTATGCAGAGTGAATTTGAGATGAGCATGATGGGTGAGCTGACCTTCTTCCTCGGCTTCCAAATCAAACAAACCAAGGAAGGCAACTTCATCAACCAAGGCAAATATACAACTGAACTACTCAAACGCTTTGGGATGGAGAACATGAAGCCGATGGATACACCCATGTCAAACACTGCCAAACTTGACAAGGATGAAGAAGGTGAGAAGGTAGATGAGAAGCTCTATAGAGGTATGATCGGAAGTTTACTTTACTTAACTGCCTCTAGACCTGATATAATGTTTAGTGTTGGCTTGTGTGCTCGCTTTCAATCAAGCCCTAGGAAATCACATCTTGTTGCTGTCAAGAGGATTTTGAGGTACTTAGCCAAAACTCCAAATTTTGGACTATGGTACCCTAAGTCAAGGGACTTTACTCTTGTAGCATATAGTGATGCTGACTACGCAGGTTGCTTGATTGATAGAAAGTGCACAAGTGGCACTTGCTTCCTCTTGGGACCATGCTTGGTGTCTTGGTTCTCCAAGAAACAGAGCACAGTGGCATTATCAACTACCGAAGCTGAATACATTGCAGCCGGAAGTTGTTGTGCCCAGGTCCTATGGATGAAGCAAATGCTCCAAGACTTTAACATTTATTTTGATGCTTCTCCTATTTTCTGTGATAACACTAGTGCAATAAATCTTTCTTATAATCCAATATTGCATAGTAGAGCCAAACACATAGAAGTTCGCCATCATTTTCTCCATGATCACATTGTCAAAAAGGATATTTATATCACACATGTGGATACGGAAAATCAGTTGGCCGACATTTTCACTAAACCGCTTGCTAGAGAACAATTTAATTTTATTAGATCAAAATTGCTCATAATCTCTCTTGATGATGTTGACTTGCTCTCTAATTAGTTGGTTACATCTTATGTGTGTTGCTCTTGCTTATAAATGCTTTGATTGCTCAAAATGCTTGTTTTTGATAAAATTTCTCTTGTTTCTATCTCTTCTTCGGGTTCTTCTCACAAATCGGGTTTTAATCGACAAATAGTACCCTATGATGATGGGAATGTGCCTAAATATGCTTAATATACAATCTAGTCCAACCAGAAAAATTGCATTCGGTCATTTGAGGCTAGGGCTAGATTTTAAGTTTTTTCCTCATCAGGGTTTCTGTCGGCCGAGTTTCCAACTCGGCCGATCGGTCGGGTACAGGGCACCTGTGCGCTCTGTCGGCCGAGTTTCCTTTCCTGGAACTCGACCGATCGGCGGCAGGCTGGTTTAATATATATAGGAATCGGCCGACTTGCTCCCTCTCAACTAGAGCAAAGTCGACCGAACCCTAGACGCCCAGCCCTGACCCTTCCTCCCCTGGTGCTCCTCTCTCTCTCTTTCGCCCCCAAATCGACCCGTTCGTTTGTTCTTGCTGCTCTTCGAGTGCCGCCTGCTCTCTCTCTCCGCGTGGATCGGCTCTCTCTCCTCGTTCTCCTCTCCAATGAGGTCCCAACGTCGGAAACGTGCCGTTCCCGCCCCTGCCCCTGCGGTTCCTCTTGCGCCTAGGTATATGCTTTTTGATAATCTTTCTTTTGTTGACAATGCTGTCGTTGCTCGCTACAAAGAGCTCCTTCCTCGCTCTCCCTTTCCTTTTCGAGCTCTTTATCAGCCCCATAGCTTTCACGCCGACCTTTTCGAAGCTTGTCAACTCTTTCGCACACATCATCTTGAAGCTCTTTGTATTGAGGATGCCCGTTTTCATAACATAAAATACAGCTCCAAAGCCGTACGTCAATTCTACGCTAACTTGCGGTGGAATTACGACTCTTTGGTTCCCCCTTCGGACACCTCCATCGTTTTGACGTCTATGATTGCCGGCCAACCTTTCCATATTACTGAACGCTCGTTCAATCTCTATCTCAATGGCAATGTTGGCACGGCTTCGTGGATTACCGATTACCCTGCTTATCTTGATCTCTTGTATCCCGAGGACGTCTATAGGACCATTGAGGTTGACTTGACTGATATTCATAAGTTTCTCAAGCAACCCGATTTTCCTTATAGAAAGAAGGGCACTCTGCCATCGTCTGCCCTGTCCTCTCCTCGCCGTGTTTTGGCGTTCGTTCTCAGTTGCAATGTCCATCCAAAGAAGAATCAAACGGACATCACCGAGAATACGGCTATGATGATGTATCTTCTGTTGAACAACCAAGGAGTCAAATGGGCCCGTTACATCCTTCACCATATGACTTGTTTTGACTCGGGAAAGAACACCAAGGGCACACATCTTCCATATCCTGCCCTAATTTGTGGTCTTTTCCAGCATGCCACTGGAAAATCTCTCTTTACCGATTTTCTCTACCGCCCTGATTGTAAAGGAGTTTATATCAGTGAGACCACTCTTCAAAAGAGTGTCCCTACCTCTGGTGCATCATCTTCTTCTGCTCCACCTCCACCTCCATCATCATCTGATGCACCTCCTCCTCCACCCTCCACAGCTGCACCACCTCCTCCTGAGCCATCTTTCCGACCTCCTCCGCAGCCGGCTTTTGCTGACTTCCATGTCTCCAATGAGGCCCTCATGGGGTACCTCATGCATCAGCAAGCCTACAACATGCAGGTCCAGCAACATCACCATCAGGATCTGTGCCACATCATGTCTTCCATGTCTTTGACTTGCCCTCAGCCCTACCCCACCTACGAGCCCTACCCCGGTGGTGACTACGCTTCTTTTGCGTATAGTCAGTTTTATCCTCCTCCACCCCCTTCTGCTTCCGCTGATCACTCTGCAGGTGGATACTCTCCTCCGGTTCTGGCGCTCCCAGGTGGTCGTTTGTCTGAGCTTCTGGCCCAGTACACTTCTTCTGCTCCCCCCATTGAGGTTGCCTATGAGTTACATGCTCTAGGCATGTCTTGGGCCGAGCAGAGTGCGAGGTGGCCCGGGCGTGCTTTTGGTCCTCCAGACGAGGATATGGCTGACCAGGAGGATGCTGAGACTGACGCTGATGAGGCTACTGCGACGGATGCTGAAAACGAGGATGCGGATGACGATGCCGATGCTGAAGACGAGGCTACACCAGCTGCTGCTCCTCCTTCCGATGATGGAGATGAGGACTACCAGCCTGACGAGGACATGGAGGCTGCCGTTGATGATGTTGACATAGATTAGTGTAGCTTAGAGTTGATGTGTCTAGTTTAGTCTCGGATGACCATGATATATCTTTTTGGACTATGATTGTATTATTTACATTAGGCACATCATCTGAGTTGTACTATTGCTACTCCATTTGTCCGTATAGTTTTTGTCTTATGGTTTCTTTTGGAAACACTTTGTATGGCTTATCTTATAGTGTGTTCCATATTTTGATGAATGACAGGTTTTGCTTTCGTGCTTTATCTTGGTGTTTATCTGTCTC
Organism: Alisma plantago-aquatica; assembly: GCA_963693085.1. Classification (NCBI taxonomy): domain Eukaryota; kingdom Viridiplantae; phylum Streptophyta; class Magnoliopsida; order Alismatales; family Alismataceae; genus Alisma; species Alisma plantago-aquatica. The sequence goes on from OY856413.1 coordinate 404,411,690, forward strand.
TCTGTGATTTGGTTGATTGAGTGTTTGGAGAAGACCTTGCTTTTACGCTCTTCTACCCCCCTACCTTTTTGAGATGACAAAGGGGGAGAAAGACCTCAATCATATTGTTTTTATTGCTTGTATGGTTCTTTTCTTGTCTATAAACTGCAATGCATCTAGACTTGTTTAGAATCATATAATATATATATATATGCTATGGTTGCTTGTGTGTTAACTAACCATGCAGGAACGAGTAACCATGAATTGAGGGGAGCATTACAAATTGATCATATTTGCATCCCCTTGCAATTCCCTGAAGAAAAGGTATAATTTTCACATTCTTTTCAATATGTTGAGGAATGGTTTGTCATTGTCAAAAAGGGGGAGAATGTTGACCTAGGTGTCGCACATTGCCCATATTTTGATAATGACTTAACCATTCCATTCATATGTATCTAACAAATCTATTTGAGATCATTGCAGATATTAGATACAAGAAAAGAATCACTTTTATCTCCAAAGCTACTCTTCCGGCACATGCAAAACATGTGACTTTTAACCGCTTTGTAATATAGCCCTTAGAGGCTTAGAACATTTTATGTAATCACTCATAATCATGTTTTGCATTGTATCTAAGATGGATAAAATGATTGGGACTCAAAAATCCATCGTTTGTACAGTTTATGAAAATTCCAAAATACCCTTAACAGGGATTTTGTCGGCCGAATTCCAAACTCGGCCGATCCATATATTCTGGAATTTTCTGGGCTGTCGGCCGAGTTTCCAACTCAGCCGATCCCTGTTCGGTCGAGTTTCAATGGTAGGAAACTCGGCCGATCCACTGATCAGTCAAGTCTGAAGGTCGACCGATCGGTCGAGTTTCCCCATGGAAACTCGGCCGACAGTCTATTTCTCAGACTTGTCGCCTAGTGTGTCGGCCGAATTGCCTTTAATGAAACTCGGCCGATCGGACTGTACTGGAATGCAGAAAAAGCAATTCCAACCGTTGGAGGAGTAGGTGGGACTCAAAATAGATCCGTTGCAAGTTGTAAAACGGCTAGTTTGTGCCACTTAACTCTCCCAACCTCAAAGGGACACCCTCAACTATAAATAGGACCTCTTGGACTTCATTCCAAGGTTGCTCATTCACATATGCTTGGTCCTAGCCTTAGTTGAGTGGTTTCTAATCCTTTGAGCCCCTTTCTCTCTCTACCTTCAAAGCAAATTCGTGAGTATGAGTGAGTTAGGATCCCATGTATGAGAGCTATCATTTGTAATCTTGTAAAGCTCTCCTTTCCACTTCTCCCATCTCCATTCTCTATGAAGATTGATTGAAGTTTCTTCTCCGAGTGAAAGAGAAGAAGGTTGCTGTTCTTCCCCAAGTGAAGGAGAAGAAGGCTAGCTGCTCCAGGCCTCCAAGTGAAGGAGGAAGGTGCTAAAGCTCTCCAAGTGAAGGAGAGGTGCAAGGCAAAGCTCAAGCAAGATAGGTAAATCCTGCAAGGCCGAAGACTAGAGCAAGAGTGGGTAATTCCTTTGAAGAAGGTGGAAGACTACTTGCTTGGTGGGTAAGTCCTTGGTGAGGTAGAAGATCTTGGCTTGATATATAAGTCCTTGGATGGTTGGTAGTTGTAGCTTGTAATCTTATTGTGTGATATATATAAGAGAACCAAGTTACAAATCCTAGAGCCTAACCAACTCTAGGTAGTGGACTGACATTGCTCCTAAGTTTAGGACATGGAACCACTCTAAACCACCTGTCCAAGTGCATGCTTTCCTTGTCTCTTATCCTTGCTTTGAATGCTAGTTTAGGACATCAAATTGTTGTTTTGAATTAAGTTCTGCACTTAATATAATTTGGTGGTCTAATCACTTTTGTGAAGTTTGTGAAGCTCTATTCAACCCCCCCCCCTTCTAGAGCCCATCGATCCAACACCATCCTTCAATTGGACCATCAATTAGGGTTTTTAACCCAATTGAACTAGGATTTATAATCAAGAACCCATCAATTAGGGTTTTGGAATCGAGGAATCATCAATGGTTAACATTGTGGAACTAATCCAATTGAAACTAATGAACCATCATCAAGTTATGATATGACCTGACCTCAAACGGTCTTGAGGCCATTTGGATAACCTCCAAATGGTCTTGAGGTCATTTGGATAACCTCCAAATGGTCTTGAGACCGTTTGCCTCATCAATCATAAAAATTTGTGAATTCCAACTAGAGTTTAGATCATTGGATTGATCATCAAATTAACTATTGATTGCACTTCAATTTGATACCTCTAAATCTTTGATTACTCAACCATACTCAATCCTAGACCTCCAAACGGTCTTGAGACCATTTGGGGTGACCTCCAAATGGTCTTGAGACCGTTTGGGTTAATCAACCCAAAACATTAAGTCAAACAATTGTAAATTCAGCACTTAACCCGATTAGGGTTTCTAATTGGAGGGTTGTCCATATATTGAATTAATCAATTGGATCCATTAGATCATCATCCAACATTTACTAGGGTCCTGACCTCAAATGGTCAACCCATCCAAATGGTCAACTCATCTAAACGGTTTGGGATCCAAACCTCCAAACAGTTTGCAAACTGTTTGGTCTGGTGAAACTGTTTGGACCAAACTCTTGAAACTGATTGCAATGCAAACTTGTTGGAATGTGTGCCTAAGATGATGTTATCATCATCAAGCCTTATTCCATCGAAAACTACTGCCATTATCATGGTAATTGCATCAATTAATCAAAGGAATTGCAAGAAGAGCAATTGAACATAATTTATTGAGAAATTGAATTCAATAACAATGAATAGGGGTTCAAGTTATATAACCTGCCTCCAATTGAGCTTCAAATCTTGGATCTTCACATAAACAATGGTGGAAGAAGCTTTTCCACACCACAAGGTTCGTTCCTCAAGCTTTTGAGTGAAAAGGAAAGGTTAGAATTGAAGATGGGATCAAGATAAGAAGAAATCATGTATTGATTTGTGATTTCCACCATGAAATCAAGATGAACGAAGGTCAAGAAGCTTACCAACAGGTTGGGGGTCGTCTTCCTGATGTTCGTAGCCCCCTTGATCATTTTTTCAAGCAAAGGGAAGAAGTGGATTCGAAAAAGTCCTTAGTTTGAGTTGTAAAGGATGTTTTATAAGAAATTCAATGAGAGAGAAAATGTCTCATGCAAATCCTTTAAGTCCAAAATTGTTGCCACCTCTCCCCCCTTTGTTCCTTGCATGCAAAGGTATCTTTATTTCCACAGAACTCCCTTCCATTATCCATGAATTAAGGGAAAAGAAATTAAGCACCTTAACCTTTATAATAGTAATTATCCATAAGTGAGTGGATAATTTTTTTTAGTTTCTTAATGTGAGTGGGCTCTCCACTAACGTTGATTTTTCCTTTGCCTTTGCAAGGCACAAGTACGTCCATATGTGTGGATTTCAACCAACACAATTTTGGTTGAAGGGCAATCCATTTATTATAATGATTTTTGCATTATTTCAATTATGCTTAAATCTTGATTATTTTAATATCAAGATTTTCTCTCCTTCAAAGTAGCTCAAATGAGATGATCCTCTCATTTTCTTGCCTCTACAATATTCCAAGAATATTAAGGACCTTATTGAAGTGGTAAATTGCATATTGAACCCTGGGTTTTGGGTAAATTGCACATTATACCAAAACTAGGTTTTAATGCACAATCATTGCTTTATCAGTTCTTTCTTGGTACTCAGGCTTTCACTAGCCATACCTCTGCATCATCATCATTACCATGATGCTTCGACACATGAGGAACATATTATCATGCACAATTTGCAATTTAACCCCTTGACTTGGGTAATTTGCACTTAGTCTAGAGCAAGTAAAACATTACTTTCAACATTATTCAAAATGGACTGAAATTGAAATATAAGTTCCTCTTGAGCCTTAATTACTTTTCAAAAGATAATATCAAGTATATAATTATCTTTCTTAAACAAAACACCTAGGGTTAAAGCATAACCCAGGTCAGAGATGTTACAAGTTATCCACCCCTTACAAGAATTTCGTCCCTGAAATCATCAACAAAAACATCAAGAGAAAAGAGTAGGATATTTCCTCCTCATCTCTTCCTCTAGCTCCCACGTAGCTTATTCAATGCCACGGTGATGCCAGAGAACTTTTACAAGACAAATGTCTTTCTTTTTCAACTTTTTAATTCTTCTGTCAAAAACCAACACAGGTCCTTCAACATAAGATATATCATCATTTAGTTCTACCTCCACAGGTTGCAGAACTAACTCAGTGCTAGGATGACACTTTCTCAACATAGAGATATGAAACACTGGGTACAATCTATGCAACTCATGTGGTAACTCCATCTTATAGGCTACCTTTCCCATCCTTTCAATGATTGTATAAGGCCCCATAAATCTAGGAGCTAACTTCCCCTTCTTTCCAAATCTCAGAATACCTTTCCAACGTGAAACCTTGAGGTATACTCTGTCTCCAACCTAGAATTTTAAGGGTCTACGATGCTTATCAGCATAAGATTTCTATCTATCCTGGGCTGATTTCAACTGTTGTCATATTACTTTAATCTTCTCAGTTGTTTGTTGTACTAGCTTAGGACCCAAAAGTTGATACTCCCCTATTTCATACCAACAAAAAGGAGATCTACAACGTCTACCATACAATGCCTCATATGGTGCCATCTCAATATTGTGCTGATAGCTATTATTATAAGCAAAATTTATCAAGCTCAGGTGTAGATCCCAACTTCCTACAAACTGAAGGACACATGCTCTAAGCAAGTCCTCCAAGGTTTGTATGATCCTCTCAGATTGTCCGTCTGTCTGTGGGTGAAAGGTTGTACTAAACCTTAACTGTGTACCCAAAGCTTTATGGAGTGACTCCCAAAAATGACTCATAAACTGGGGACCTCTATCAGAAACAATTGTAGCTGGAACTCCGTGCAACCACACTATTTCAACTATGTAGATATGTGCAAGCTTCTCAGCTGTGTATGTTGTTTTGATAGGTAAGAAATGTGTTGTCTTAGTCAACCTATCAACTATTACCCATATGGAATCATGACTTTTGGCTGTTCTAGGCAGACCAACCACAAAGTCCATGGTTATATGATCCCATTTCCACTGCGGTATAGGCAGAGGTTGCATTGTTCATGCGGGCTTCTGATGTTCAGCTTTAACCTGCTGACACACCAGACACCACATAACAAACTCAGCTACATCTTTCTTCAATCCAGGCCACCAATACATATCTTTTAAGTTATGATACATCTTGGTGCTCCCTGGATGCATAACATACATCGAAGAATGAGCTTCTTCCAGAACTAACTTTCTTAAGTTTTCAACATCAGGTACTACCATCCTACCATGGTAACAGACTACCTGATCATCTGAATCATGGAAGCCATCTCGTTTTTCACTACCATACTCTGACATGATCTGCTGAATCACAATATCAGTATGATGTTCTTATTTAATATGCTGCCTCATAGTAGGTTTTACTTGCATCTCAGCTAACAACCCGACTAACAATAATACTTTAAACTCTGTGTTGTCTTGCCTTAAGGAGATAAGCATTTCTCTTTTAGAGCAAACTAAGGAGTTTAAATATGCTTTACCTAAGGCTGGTGTTGCTAATTTTCTACTTAGTGCATCAGCTACCACATTAGCCTTTCCTGGATGATAATCAATTGTACAATCGTAGTCCTTGTTTAATTCCATCCAGTGGCACTGTCTCATGTTCAACTCATGTTGTGATAAGATATACTTTAAGTTCTTATGTCTATGAAAATATAAAATGTCTCTCCATAGAGATAATGTCTCCAGATCTTCAAGGCATGGACCACAATAGCTAGTTCTAGATTGTGTGTTGGATAATTCTCCTCGTGTTTCTTAATCTGTCGAGAAGCAAAAGAAATCACTTTTTTATCCTGCATCAACACACATCCTAGACCGTTCTTGGAGGCATCACAGAAAACTATATATCCCTTCCCTTGCTCAGGTGACACCAACACAGGTGCACTAGTTAACCTTTCTTTCAGCAGTTGGAAAGAATGTTGACACTTGTCATTGCAGACAAAAGGAACCTCCTTCCTGGTCAACTTGGTCAGGGGTAAAGCTAAAGAGCTGAAGTTCTTGATGAACCTCCTGTAGTAGCCTGCCAACCCTAGGAAACTACGAATCTCTGTCAGTGTCTTTGGTTGTTCCCATTGCAGGATAGATTCTACCTTCTTAGGATCAACACAGATACCTGAAGAAGATACTATGTGTCCTAGAAAAGAAACTTCTGGTAACCAGAACTCACATTTGCTAAACTTAGCATACAACTTATGCTCTCTTAGCAAAGTCAAAGCCTGACGGAGGTGTTGCTCATGTTGTTGAGCATCTCTACTGTATATCAGAATGTCATCTATAAAGATGACTACACACTGATCAAGAAAAGGTCGAAAGATTCTATTCATGAGTTCCATGAATGCAGTTGGTGCATTAGTTAGTCCAAACGACATAACTGTGAACTCATAGTGACCATGCCTTGTCCTAAAGGCAGACTTAGGTATATCACTCTCCTTAATGTGCAACTGATGGTATCCCAACCTCAGATCTATCTTAGAAAAGACAGCTGCACCACACAACTGATCAAACAGGTCATCGATCCTTGGCATAGGATACTTGTTCTTTATAGTTACTTTATTTAACTGTCTGTAGTCAATGTATAACCACATCGACCCATCCTTTTTCTTAACAAAGAGAACTGGAGCACCCCAAGGTGAAGTGCTTGGTCGGATAAAACCCTTTTCAAGCAACTCCTACAGTTGTTTCTTGAGCTCTTCCATCTCAACAGGTGCCATTCTATACGGCGTTTGTGCTATTGGTTGTGTGCCCGAGATTAGATTAATTTCAAAATCAATCTCTCGGGATGGAGGAACACCTGGAAGTTCTTCAGGGAAAACATCTTCAAACTCCCTGACTACTGGAACCTCAAAAGGATGAGGGCTCTCCATCGTGGTATCTACCACATGTGCCAAGAATGCAAAGCATCCCTATCTCATCAACTTCTCAGCTACCATAGTTGACACTAAACAGGTTGAAAGGATCTTTCTGTCTCCTTGAAAGATCCATGTGTCACCGTTGTTTGTGAACACAACCTGCTTGGAACCACAATCCAAGACAACCTTATACTTCTCTAAGGTGTCCATCCCTAGGATTATATCAAATCCCTACATCTCAAGTGGTATAAGATCCACTTGAATGTGGTGTTTAGAAAAAGAAAGAGTGTAGGGAGAACACCCCTCCTGCAACACTACAAATCCCAACAAAGGGATTTCTAGCATCAAACTATCTGCTCTATGACTGACAATCATGTTGTAGTCACGAATCACTTCTCGAGTGATAAAAGAATGCGTAGCACCCAGATCAATTAACACAGATATGAAGCAGGATGAAGACATATCAGAATAAAATAGTTCCATCTGACCTATCACAACCCGAGGGTTGACTATTGCTTCGGGTTGATTCATGACATAGAATCTAGTTGTTGCTTGTTGTTGACCTTGTGCTTGGTTGTTGGGTGCCAACGATCCAGCTTGGGATGCTTATCCACGTCCTCTAGCATTATTACTAAACTGTCACCTCTGTGAGCCTTACTGACTCTGCCTCTGGGGTTGAGTTACAGTTCTGACTTTCTCAGGACAATCTCTCTTCAAGTGTCCTGACCTCCCACACTGGTAATAGTTGTAACTTACCAAACTCTGCCTGGGTGGTCCTGTCACTGATGCTGACACTGTACTGGGGGCTCTACTTAGAGGAAAACTATGACCCCTACCCCTACTTGACGTCCACTGCGTCAGGGTATTAAACCTAGGTGGTGGTGGTGTAGAAAACCTCGGTTTCTTGAAACTCTCAGACCTTTGTTCTTGGAACTGAGGATACACTTTCTTATTATTGGTATGTTGCTTCTCAATTACAGACCTCTCTATCTTTCTCATAGACTCCACAAAAGTGGCAAATCTTTCCATGTTCTCCAAGGTAGACACAGGAGTGGTCAATTCAGCGTTCAGCCCCTTCTCGAAACGCTGAATCCTCTCCTCATCCGTAGCTGCCATGTGCGGACAGAACCACAAAAGCTCCATGAACCTAGCTTCATATTCACTAATGTTCATCTATCCTTGCCTCAACCTCTCAAATTGAGAGATCTTCTCATCTAGATACGTCTTAGGAAAGTATCTAGTAACAAATTCACGTCAGAATTCATCCCATCCGACTTCAACTCATAGTCTTTTACCTTCCTCTATGGTCCACCAATGACCGGCACTCCCCTTCAGAAGGTATACAACATGCCTCACCTTCTCTACTTTAGGGATGCCAAGGATTCTAAAAGCTTTCTCCAGCCCCGTCAACCATAAATCTGCATCAGCTGGGTCAGCGGTACCAACGTACTCTGTGGCTCCCACCTGACGAAGCCTTTCAAAGGTCTTGTCGGCTTCTTGTCCTTCATTGTGGGCTGGTGCCCTCAGTGCAGGTGGTGGCATCATATCCGCCATATGCGTCATAGTCTCCATAAACTGCCCGAGCAGGGTATGGAAAGCTGGGTTCTCTAATGCAGCTTGATCAAGTTGAGGAATCTCAGGTATTGGTTCCTCCCTAGCTTGATCCCTTGCACCTCCTCCTGGTGCAACAATGTTGCTCTCATCATCATGTTCATCATGTGATCCAGACATCTTCAAGTTCTTCTCCTCCTATATGAGCAGAAGACACTATCAGATAAACTGGAAAACACTAGAACAGACTCAACAACCTTAATCCTATGTCTCTGTAGACTCAGTGAACCTAGAGCTCTGATACCACTTGTCTTATGGCGAACAAACCGATCTTAACTAATATAATAAGATTAACTAATGCAGAAGCGTTTCGTTAACAGCGGATTACTGAAAATCACTAAAAATTAAAACCATTTTATAAAAATATCCATTACCAGAAAACTCTATAAACAAGAACCACATCATAATATTTACATACTAGTCCACATTGTACATTCCATGTACCATCTCTTCTTGAGGAATATATATGCATCATTACTTTGCTAAACAACACAAGTAACAAAATCCTCAAAGCATCAAACCAAAATCTCAGATTGATTATAAAACACTATCTACTGACTCCTAGGACCTGAGAGTACAGAGATGACACATAGGACTCTATTGACATATGTACAAAGCCTGACAACCAGCATCCCCACCTGGGATATCACTGTTGTCCCTGTTGTTGCTGCTGCTACTCTTCCCCTGCTACAGAGGTTCTTCCTCTTTGTCTGTGTCTACCTAAAAACCTCGAATCCCACGGGGGTGAGACAATTATACAATTGCCCTAGTGAGAGATATAACTCTCTGTCGAAAACATTATTATTGAAGTTTAATAGAAATAAACTGAGCAGTGTAATAATATACTTTAATGGAAGATAAATCAATATCTATGCAGATTAGAGAAACATTCATATTCAAGTATTTCAGTTATAACTTGATAAGGCAGCATGTCTCTTATTCAATAAAGAATTAAGAACATAAATAACATTTATGTATTTAGGATATGCTAAGTAGGATAATCATCAACCAAAGGTTCTCGTATTTCAATCTTATGCAAATATGCTACACGGCTGATTACATTTTACAAACATACTTAAGCTCTGAGGAGATGAGGTATACCGCTCATACTCCAACCGACCATTGTGAAGTCGAAATCGATACCATACAAAGTCAGTGGAAGAGCTGGCTTCCATGACTTCCCACATCTCGGTCAGTGCGAGATCACATGCAGGACATCTCGTGTCTCTACTACATAGCTTGCCAGAGTATAGTGGCATCTTCACTATAGAGCTATAATGGTGGCTGAACTCTCTTCGCAATCGAGAGATTTCATGTTTACCTCCATCGATCTGACATTAACATCATCAGGAGATTAGTGATACATCCATCCTGGAACATATAATGAAGGATTGAGAGGTTTAATGTTTACCTTCCATCAATTCCCCCCATTAGGACGTAAGGATATTTTCACCCATTGAACCCCACATATTCAAAATATGCGAACTCCAGGAATCCCATAGAAAAACCTGTTTCACCATCACCAACTACTGACGATGATGGATCTATGGTCAGAGAACTACATGAATAACTTTTACTTGATTATTTAAGTACATTATCATATTCTTGTAGCATCAGTCAAGTTTTCAAATATAACTTATTAGGACAATTGCTATAAAGAAACATGTACTATTTTCATCAGTTACTTCTCAGTCTTTAAAAGACATTGGGATCTCAGTTCCTCATTTCAAACTCACTGCCATGAACATATGGTTCTGGGTATTCAAACCCTTAGCTCGTCATTGAGCACTGTTACCACTTTTGCAGGTAACCATCACCTTCAGGTCATCTGACCAAGGTACACATGACACTTACTACACAAGCATCTCATCTGGCACTAGAGGCCCATTAAGTCTCTTTTTACCTCTTTACTAAGCAACAAGGCATATTATGGCACACAAGGCCCAATAAATAATTTCAATAAATAAAGCATCATAGCTCATACCTGGCTATGTTCATTATCTCAGGATACCTACATGGTTAGTACACATGATAACAGATATATCAATCATATTTCAGTTTCGTGCTATTCAAGTATTTCACCACTATTCCCTTACCAGGGTTAGGGTTTCCCATTTCATTTCAAATAGGGTACTCATCCCCTTTGTTCAATTAGGACCAATGATTCATCATTTCATTGTCCAAGATTAGAGTTTCACACAACTTCACCCTATTTAGAATTAGGGTTTACTATTCACATCACATCACCCTAGATTAGGGTTTATATTCAATAACCCACAATTAGGGTTTACTATTCATCCCAATTAGGGTTTTACATAAAAATACCCTGAATTAGGGTTACTCATGTCATTACCCTAAATTCATATCACATTATCTTCCTAGATTAGGGTTTCACTCAGAATTGCCCTAATCTAGGGTTTGAGTTCATTAATTAACTCAATTAGGGTTTTATGATCTCTTCCTCAAGGATCATACCCTAAATTGTACATCATACTAATTTTGAGTGTGTTAGGCTTGATTGCTACATGATTATTTTTCATGTAAGAATCTCTCTCTCTCTCATCCTCTTCTAGGATGTCCAGAAGATTTAAATCAATTGAACCTTCAATTACATGAGGTATCCAATTGAATTGACCAATTAAACCTTCAATTGCATTAGATATCCAAAAGGGTTAACCATGTTGAACCTCAAACGATTTTGATTACCTAGACCCTAAACGGTCTTGGTATCTCAGAGTTCAAATGGTTTGAAATCGTTTGGGCACATTTCCCTTGAAACCGTTTAAGTAAGAATGTTATTGAAACTGAATGGACTTGGGTCTCCAAACGCGTGGCATCCAACTCAAAAAAACAATATTTACTTAAGCAGAAGCAAAATATTTGCAGTGGATTACTGAAAATCACTGAAAATTAAAACTTTTTGCAAAGAGATCCACACATAGGAAATCTTTTCCATCAAGAACCATTTTATAACATTTATATTTTGGTTCAAATGTACATAACCTGTACCATCTCTTCTCAGAGACTACAACATCAGTTGCCTTATAAACATTATATACAGACACCATACAAATCTCGAGGCATCAAACCAAAACCTTAAACGATTCATTAAAAACACTGACTAAAAACTCCGAGGACCTGAGAGTACAGAGACGACACATAGGACTTTCTAACTACATAACTTGACAGATAACATCTCCACCTGAGATCTCACTGATGTCACTGATGTTATTGCTGTTGTCCTTTCCCTGCAATAGGATTTCTACTACTTTGTCTGCATCCACCTAAAAACATTGGATCCCACGGGGGTGAAACAATTGTAAATTGCCCCAGCGGGAGATATAACTCTCCGCCAAAACATTGTTATAGCATTTTATTAAAATAAACTAAGCAGGAGGATTTATATATATAATCAACAACAAATAAATCATTGTATGAACAGAGTGAAGTAATCTCCTTTTCCAAGGAGAACATTGCATCTACTCATGGTAGATTCATAGTTCATCCATCTACTTGCAATGAATACAAATAGATATGAATAACATCAGTGAACTAGAGTTGCATGAAAGAAATATAACATCAACCAATAAATTTCCGTATTCAATCCTTAAGCAAACATGCTATACAGTTGATTTCATTTTACAAACACACTTATGCCCTAAGGAGATGAGGTATACCGCTCATACTCCAACCGACCACTGTGAAGTCGAAATCGGTACCATACATAGGTCAATGGAAGAGCCAGATTCCCATGACCTCTCACATCCCGGTCAGTGCGGGACATCAAGAAGAACCGTGTTAACTGCTCAAAATAGCTTTCCAGGGTATACTGGAACTTCTTTATAGAGTTACAACATCAACTGCACTCTCATCGGCCATCGAGAGATTTAATGTTTATCTCCTCGACCTGACATTAAATATCATTGGGGGATTAATGTTACATCTATCCCAACCATCAGGAGATTTATGATACATCCATCCCGACACATGAAGGATTGAGAGGTTTGTTGTTTACCTTCCCTCAATCTCTTCACCAGACGTAAGGATATTTTTCATCCATTTACCCCCACATATTCAAAATATGCGTTCCGGGTTTTACCACAGAGCACCAGTTTCACCATCACCTTATTACTGACGATGATGGATCTATGGTCAGGGCTCTACATGAAACGATTTCACTTGATTAATTAAGTACATTTTCATATTCTTTTAGCATCAGCCAAATTATCAAACATGACTTATTACAACAATGCTATAAAAGACATGTACTACTTTCATCAATTACTTATCAGTATTTAAAAGACATTGGGAACTCAATCCCTCATTTCAATACTGGGAATTCTCATCCCTTACAATATCATCACCATAATCATATGGTTCTGGGTATTCAAACCCTTAACTCATCATTGAGCATCATTACCATCTATTAGGTAACTATCACCTTCAGGTCATCTGACCAAGGCATTCATGATACTTGTTACACAAGCATCACACATGGCTCTCAAGGCCATAAAATATCTTATCACCTCTTTCTAGGCAACAACTTACTCATATGACTCATAGAATCCATGCACATTGCTACTTTTACTAAGCAACAACAACATTAGGGCACATAAGGCCAATCAACATTTGTTATATAAATGTCACAACTCAAACCTGGCTATATTCATCATCTCATAATACCTACATGGTTATTAGACATGATAATAGTTATACAATTCATTCATCACATCATGTGACACAATAGTAACACCATTATTCCTTTACCAGGAATTAGGGTTTACTATCAAATATGGCTTCTCATTACCTTTACCCAAATTAGGGTTAGGGTTCCCCATTTCTTATTAATTAGGGTTTCATGAATATATTATCTGTCCAACCCTTAATTCACTATTCCATACCTCTGGGGCATTCAAAGATATCATAAATAATTATTCAAGATCATTACTCTCATCATATAGCATTAATGATCATCAATTCAAGGTATGAGTTCATTTCTCATCCTCATCATGGTATTATTACATCATACTCGTTAATTAGACTTAACCCCATTCTCAAGGTACATTAGTCAACACTTATCAAAGTGCATCAACTCATTACATTTCATAGTAATAGTTACATAACACACTTCATATGTTTCTTACCCAATTATATTGGATTTGAAGTGCATCAAGGTATATAAACCCTGAAGTGCTGAATGTGATAACTATCATATCTTGATGTATCACTTTTCTCATCATTTCAGACTCTCTTGAGTTAACCAACTTATCTTGTATTAAGGTATTTCCCTCTTAATACATTCCATCATTAAACTCTCACCTTTAGCATATAATGCATAGGCCACACATTAGAATTGTCCAACTATCTTTAATGATATGGACTTGTCTAATGCTAAAGACATTGCTTACAATAAGGTTGCTTATAATCAACCTCTTGAAATATTTCACCTTTATAAGGTAATTCCTTCTATCTCATCATTAGGGTTTCCTTCTATCCTTACTTCAATTAGGATTATGATTCATTGGCATATTTCCCAGGATTAGGGCTTTATGCATTATGACTCCACATTAGAGAGTCTCACATACCTTCACCCTTCTTAGGGCCTCTCATCACAACATAATATTAGAGCTTCATGTGGTGTTAATTCTTAATTAGGGCTTCTCATGAAATCTCCCTCAACTAAGGTTTCTCATGGAATCTCCCTCAACTAGGGCTTCTCATGGAATCACCCTCAACTTAGGGTTTCACATGGAATCACCCTCAACTAGGGTTTCACATATCATTACATGACATCACCCTAAATTGATTCTGACATCACATCACCAGATCAATGTTCCATATACATCATTCTAACTTAGGGTTTCTCATGGCATTACCCTAGAATAGGATTTCACATGGAATCATCCTTAATTAGGATTTTCCACTACAGTCACCCACAATTTTGGTCTACTATTCATCTCCATTAGGATTTCATTTCATTGTCCATAATTAGAGATTCACTATTCATCCCAATTAGGGCTTTACATCTCATTTCCCTAAATTAGAGTTTCACAATTCATTACCCTAGATTAGGGCTACATCCTCACCCTAGATTAGGGTTTCATTTAGAATTGCCCTCATTTAGGGTTAGAGTTGAATAACCCTGTCAATTAGGGTTTATACTCATGATTAGGGTTTCATGATCTCTTTAATAAGGATCATACCCTTAATCACCACATGAATCATACTCATGTAATTATTCAATTAAACAATTGACCTTTAATCACTTTGAGTGTTCATACGGTTTGGTTAATTACATTTCAAATGATCTTGGTCACTTAGACCCCAAATGGTCTTGCTTGAAATACCTCCAAATGGTCTAAGACTGTTTAGACCTCCAAACGGTCTTGAACAAACCATTGAAACCGTTTGGTAAAGTTAACTCTTGAAACCGTTTGACAAAGTGATACTTGAAACCGATTGCCAAAGTTGAAGTTGAAACCATTTAAGCCTCAACCGGTTTGGGATCATTTGGTCCCAAACGGTCTTGAGACCGTTTGGTCCAAACCTCCTCAAAACAGAATGGACCAAATATGGTCTCCACCAATCATGTTGATTTAGGGTTTCCAATGTTGATCCTCTGATCGATTGAATTCATATAACCACTCATCAATTGAGCCTAACATCACACTTCAAGTGAGCTTAATAGGTCATCCTTCAACTGATTTAACCCTCATTTGATCACCAATTAGGGTTTTGAATCAATTGTATTAGGGTTTGAAATCAATGAACCCTCACTATTGGTCAATGTGAAACTAGTTGCTTTGAAATCATTGGACCACCATCCAAATTGGACAAGACCTGACCTCAAACGGTCTTGAGGTCGTTTGGATGACCTCCAAACGGTCTTGAGACCGTTTGCCCATATCAACATCAAAATCCATGACATCCAATTAGGGTTTGGGTCATTGGTTTGATCATCAAATCAACATTTGATTACAAACCAGTTTGGTATCTTTAGATCTTCAAATACCCAACCATACTCAACCCTAGACCTCCAAACGGTCTTGGTTGACCCTCAAACGGTCTTGAGACCGTTTGGGTGATCCCCAAACGGTTTTGAAACCGTTTGGGCTAATCATCCCAAAGTTCCAAGTCAATTAATTATGAAATCAACACTTAACCCGATTAGGGTTTGGTGATTGATTGTCCTTCAACTCATGAACCAATTGGAACTAATAAATTATAATTAGTGGGTCATTAGTGTCACGGAACCGGAATCCCAGTCCCATGAACCAAACATATACCAAAGGTGAAATGCGGAAGCGTAAAGCTTAGCACACACGAACAGATAACACGATACAAGCACCAACATAATCTCAACAATCAACAAGATATATTAAGCAACATCATTATATTACACAATTTGAATTACATATTCAAGAGTCACTTTGTACAAGTCTGCTCATGTATACTATATCTAGTTCTTACAACAAGTACACCTAGCATAGCTCACCAAGCCCATCAACCTTCTAGCCATCTCTGAACCTAAAAACAACATACGAAAAATGGGTCAACACACGAGGTGTTGAGTATGGGGCCGAAAGATACACATATATATAAGCTTTGCATAATTTTGAAAAGATTTCAAGATTAAACAAACAAGAATAAACATGTTAATTGTTTAACAAAAGCGAAACCATATTTTATGTCAGTTCACTCCATTATACCAACAATATCAAACATGTTTAAGGCCTTTGACCATCTTCCCGTCGGAAGGGTCCGTAAGGGTGCTCAAGCTTAGCTAACCCTTTTATATGAGAGGGAACTCAAGGTCGTAACCAAGATCCCTTTATCAACAATATTATAATGGAGTTCCATATATATATATGTGTTCATGTTATAAAACAGACGAAGCAAACATCGAGTATGACATAGCAATACTACATGGCAATATTTGAGAAAATAAACAAACAAGCATAAAATATATGTCTTTTCAAGCAAGACAGTGGTAGTCATATAACTAGATAAGGCCCATACCTGATTCAGAGATTCAAAACCTACATATCCTTCACCATCTAGCCACATGCCAAACCTGATTAAGAATAAGATTGCATATACACATTAGATTCTTATCATTAACCCTAATTAGATGCATTTTAGGGTTTTGGCCAAGATGGGTTCCAAGTTGCTTATTGGGTCATTATATGATATTGTACTGATCTAGAGGTCATCATGATGGTGTGGTTCGACTTTCATGCCATTGTGATGTTCCATGCACTTTCTATGATCATATCAAGGTTTAAGGCATTTACATGCATTCTAGGGTCGAAGGACTCACAATAGAGTAATCAAGGTCAAAGATCATCAAGGTAGGAGAACCCATCATCAAACATGGTTTAGATCAGCAACATTAGATCATAAGAAACATATTCCAAAATAGGTGTATGTCCATTAGAAGCAAGATTAGCAATCTAGGCAAGGTTCAACATTGTAGTCCAAAGTAGGTACATGTGTACAATTGAGGTCATTCATGAACAATAGGGAGAGTAGGACCTTCAATAGGGTTAGAAAGACATTATTATTACTGATTTAAGGATCGGGAAAAGATTGAGTAGCCAAGATCCAAGTTTTGCATCAAGATCATTCATCAATTATATTCCATGTGATTAATATATGCATCTTTTGGGAAAACAGGGAACAAACGATGGAATTAGGCCCTAAAACTTAGTCCATTGTGTAGATCTTTTCGAAAGGATAAAATTGATATATAATTTTGCATCATTTGGCCAAGGGGTGAGGGACTTATGCAATTTTGAAATTCTTGTATTGGAACTATACAGAATTTACATTACGAACTTAGGTTGATGTGTGGGGTGTTACCGTATCAGGTCGAGGGGGAAAAAGCATCCCTTAGATCCAGATCTGGCGGTTGGCATGTGCACGTGCTCCCTCAAGAGGGGCACCTCACGCTGGGTCTGATCCTCCTTGGGCCTGGTCTGCTAGGTCCATCTCGTCACGCATAGCGTCTCCCTCCCGCTCATACTTCCTCTATTCTCAGGGTGGGAACATGGGAGGAAACAGAGTACCTCCGCTGCACCCAATCAGTGGTCATCTTGCCTGAAGCAACAAGTAGGAGACATCAATAGGTGGTCAGGGGGTCCAAATCACGATGTTGGAGGTCGCCCAGACCGTCTCTCGTGCTCCCTTTGCGGTGGCGAAGTTGTGGCTTGGCTACTGCTTTCAGGGTTAGAAGGAGAGGCCGCTAATCCAGGAGGCTGCCAAGATGACCAGCGAACGATCTCCTGGCTGGTGCCCCCCATGATGGCGATGCCTCACTAGTTGGTCGGGGTTATCCTCGCCCTCATCTCCTCCCAAGCGGCTGGGTAGAAGCGTCCGATTGCTGGGTGAAACCACCTGTAGCTGAGGGAGGCGGCAATGAGAAAGAGGGAGCGGAAAGCAAAATGAAGGGAAAGAAGAAAAGATGGGAAATAAGGGTTTAGATGATGTAGGTTTATAACTGGGCAAGAAAACTAGGGTTGTATCGTCTATTACCCAATTTGGGTGGCGGCGGGGAGGCTCTTTCCCAGTTGTTTGCTGGTTTTTGAAGAGGAAGGGAGGAGGGAACAAGCCGTTGAGCCACCAAGTTCTTTTGGGCCTAGAGCGACCAAACTCAGCCCAAAATAACATGAAACACATAAAGAGAAAGGCTAAAACATAAAATCTTTAAAACATCATAACTAGAGTTTCATAGAGCCGAAAGATGTGATTTTGGTGTCATTGGACTCAGAGTTGAACCCTTTACAACTTAAAGTACATTATAAGGAAAGAGGGGCACAATAGGGATGACTAAAAAAGTAGTTTCAAGAGAGGGTTGCTTTCAATAATGACATTAGATTGATTTGATATTTGATGTCACATATTGTGAAATGAATCATTGAGGTCACCGAAAAAAAGATCATCATTGCATTTATACTATAAGGTTGACATTTGATTGAGTAAGACACCACTAGATGGGAGATAAGGAATACCATGAAGGAGAGAGAAAAGTCAGGTTGTCACAGCCTTCCCTCCTTACAAGGAATTTTGTCCTCGAAATTATCTAGGATCATAAACAAGAGTTAGGGTGAAAGACATCAGGTCTAGGTATTCCACCATGATTTTTAGGTATTCTGCACACTAGAATGCACACTAGGCTATCATCGTCAAGGATGTACGCATCTTATTTATATACATATCACTTAGCGTTCCTTCATAACGTGACATCATCGAGGCATCAAGGTTTACCCATCTCTAGTATCCTTGAATTAGGGTTCGTGTTCATAACTTCATATGGGAACGAAGTGTATCATCAAAATCTAGGTTATCGATTCACAAATGACCATGTTCTCAATCATGACTTCCAAATTTGGTCATCGTTAAACGTGTATATTTCATCACTATACTAGATTTCATGAATGTTTATGTTTTCCCCAAAATTTCTACCAATTCTAATCAATTATGTTCATTATCTTAAAATTAAACAATTTATTCATCATGTTTATTCAAGCTGAGATCTCTAGACATCATCATATCAAGATCATAATTTCAAATCTATATCTTTCATGTATGGTATGATTTCATACTAGGTCTATCTCATGAGAGTGGCTCATTGCACATATCAAGATTTTAACTTAAGTGAGATTTGTTTGTGTATCAAGGGTCATTCGAGAAACAACATTATCATCAACATCGAGGTTTTGAAACTTTCTCCATTGTATCAAGAAAGAGCTCCACAAGCTCAAGCCACTCAAGCTAAGACATATATATCCAACAAGACCTACTAACCGTAACTCCTATCCATAACAAAAATTCTACCCATTTTTTTTTCCCGAGAAATAAGGGTAACCACTAGATTCCTTTATATGCAACTACTAACCCGAGTATGAGGCTCATCATGGATATCACACATCATATACATCATCTTGGGTCTTGGGACATCTCCCTCACCTACATATCAAGCATCAAATATTCAATTGCCTCTTTCTCTAGGGTTAAATATTTTCATAGGACATCTAGGGTTCAACACTTTCAAGGAAACCACACGTTAGGTCACTCAACTCTTATACTTGGAAGAATTCTAGCTAGGGACTCGTCATCAAGTATTTCATCATTCATATTATTCAACATTTCAAATATTTTAGAGTTTAGGTACTCTAACCTTTTCCCGATACGGGTCAACTCATATCAACATGTCACCCTATTCATATGTCCCATGCTAGAGGTCTTCCTTTGTAAGAGATTGAGGCCCGTTGTTGGTCTCGAACCATATATCATATCCCCACACATACAAGACTAGGTACAAGCAAGCATGTCCACCCGCTAGCTATGTTTAGCACATCAACCAAGTGGTACGTATCATACAAGGTGCAAGGTCTAGCTAGGGCTGCATGGTCACACTCATCTCATATCGTCAAACATACTTAACCTTCCTCAAACATCTTGGGTCCTATAAAACATCAAAATCATCATCACTATCATAATCATCATCTTAGGTTTCTAGGTTTTTCACTTGTCTAACCTATATCATGGCTCTAGACAATTCTAGAGATTATCACTATCATATAAACTCTCACATCTAGACTTGATGTTACATCTCTTTCTCCTAGGTTGCATAAACACTCACTGCCTTTCTGGGTGTGGTAACATTTTTCATATGTACATATAATAATACTTGAAATATGTTTTCTCCAACGTTTAAACAGGCGATGAAAACCACCGTACTCCATCCGAATAAAACCAAAACCAAAATGAGTTACCACACTCATTAGGCAGTCTAGTATCATGACACCTAGAGAACTAGCAAGAACATGGTGCACATTTGTGTAGACATCCTAAGCACATGTCGCGAGTCATGTCTAGGGAGGTAACTTACACAAGTCTACACCGAGTTCTAAAACATCTAGGTTCTAACCTAGAGGCTAAGTCAACCTAGTCCACGAAGGACATGTTATTAAGTTTCTAGGGTTGAGATGTAAGGTGAGTTTAGTTTGTGTTTCATGTGAGTAATGTTTGGTGTAGTTATTGTTCATGCTCTGATACCATCTGTCACGGAACCGGAATCCCAGTCCCATGAACCAAACGTATACCAAAGGCGAAATGCGGAAGCGTAAAGCTTAGCACACATGAACAAATAACAAGATACAAGCACCAACATAATCTCAACAATCAACAAGATATATTAAGCAACATCATTATATTACACAATTTGAATTACATATTCAAGAGTCACTTTGTACAAGTCTACTCATGTATACTATATCTGGATCTTACAACAAGTACACCTAGCATAGCTCACCAAGCCCATCAACCTTCTAGCCATCTCTGAACCTAAAAACAACATACGAGAAATGGGTCAACACACGAGGTGTTGAGTATGGGGCCGAAAGATACACATATATATAAGCTTTTCATAATTTTGAAAAGATTTCAAGATTAAACGAACAAGAATAAACATGTTAATTGTTTAACAAAAGTGAAACCATATTTTATGTCAGTTCACTCCATTATACCAACAATATCAAACATGTTTAAGGCCTTTGACCATCTTCCCGTCGAAAGGGTCTGTAAGGGTGCTCAAGCTTAGCTAACCCTTTTATACGAGAGGGACCTCAAGGTCGTAACCAAGAGCCCTTTATCAACAATATTATAATGGATTTCCATATATATATGTGTTCAAGTTATAAAACAGACGAAGCAAACATCGAGTATGACATAGCAATACTACATGGCAATATTTGAGAAAATAAACAAACAAGCATATAATATATGTCTTTTCAAGCAAGAAAGTGATAGTCATATAAATAGATAAGGCCCATACCCAATTCAGAGATTCAAAACCTACATATCCTTCACCATCTAGCCACATGCCAAACCTGATTAAGAACAAGATTGCATATACACATTAGATTCTTATCATTAACCCTAATTAGATGCATTTTAGGGTTTTGGCCAAGATGGGTTCCAAGTTGCTTATTGGGTCATTATATGATATTGTACTGATCTAGAGGTCATCATGATGGTGTGGTTCAAGTTTCATGCCATTGTGATGTTCCATGCACTTTCTATGATCATATTAAGGTTTAAGGCATTTACATGCATTCTAGGGTCGAATGACTCACAATAGAGTAATCAAGGTCAAAGATCATCAAGATAGGAGAACCCATCATCAAACATGGTTTAGATCAGCAACATTAGATCATAAGAAACATATTCCAAAATAGGCCTATGTCCATTAGAAGCAAGATTAGCAATCTAGGCAAGGTTCAACATTATAGTCCAAAGTAGGTACATGTGTACAATTGAGGTCATTCATGAACAATAGGGAGGGTAGGACCTTCAATAGGGTTAGAAATACATTATTATTACTGATTTAAGGACCGATAAAAGATTGAGTAGCCAAGATCCAAGTTTTGCATCAAGATCATTCATCAATTATATTCCATGTGATTAATATATGCATATTTTGGGAAAATAGGGAACAAACGATGGAATTAGGCCCTAAAACTTAGTCCATTGTGTAGATCTTTTCAAAAGGATAAAATTGATATATAATTTTGCATCATTTGGCCAAGGGGTGAGGGACTTATGCATTTTTGAAATTCTTGCATTGGAACTATACAGAATTTACATTACGAACTTAGGTTGATGTGTGGGGTGTTACCGTATCAGGTTGAGGGGGAAAAAGCACCCCTTGGATCTAGATCTGGCGGTTGGCAGGTGCACGTGCTCCCTCAAGAGGGGTACCTCATGTTGGGCCTGATCCTCCTTGGGCCTGGTCTGCTAGGTCCAGCTCGTCACGCATAGCGTCTCCCTCCCGCTCAGACTTCCTCTGTTCTCAGGGCCGGAGCATGGGAGGAAATAGAGTACCTCCGCTGCACCCAACCGGTGGCCATCTTGCCCGAAGCAACAAGTAGGAGACATCAATAGGTGGTCAGGGGGGTCCAAATCACGCTGTTGGAGGTCGCCCAGACCGTCTCTCGTGCTCCCTTTGCGGCGGCGAAGTTGTGGCTTGGATGCTGCTTTCAGGGTTAGAAGGAGAGGCCGCTAATCCAGGAGGCTGCCAAGATGACCAGCGAACGATCTCCTGGATGGTGCTCCCCATGATGGCGATGCCTCACTGGTTGGTTGGGGTTATCCTCGCCCTCATCTCCTCCCAAGCGGCTGGGTAGAAGCGACTGATTGCTGTGTGAAACCACCTGTAGCTGAGGGAGGCGGCAACGAGAAAGAGGGAGCAGAAAGCAAAATGAAGGGAAAGAAGAAAAGACGGGAAATAAGGGTTTAGATGATGCGGGTTTATAACTGGGCAAGAAAACTAGGGTTGTATCGTCTATTACCCAATTTGGGTGGCGGAGGGGAGGCTCTTTCCCAGTTGTTTGCTGGTTTTTGAAGAGGAAGGGAGGAGGGAACAAGCCGTTGGGCCACCAAGTTCTTTTGGGCCTAGAGCGACCAAACTCGGCCCAAAACAACATGAAACACATAAAGAGAAAGGCTAAAACATAAAATCTTTAAAACATCATAACTAGAGTTTCATAGAGCCGAAAGATGTGATTTTGGTGTCATTGGACTCAGAGTTGAACCCTTTACAACTTAAAGTACATTATAAGGAAAGAGGGACACAATAGGGATGACTAAAAAAGTAGTTTCAAGAGAGGGTTGCTTTCAATAATGACATTAGATTGATTTGAAATTTTATGTCACATATTGTGAAATGAATCATTGAGGTCACCAAAAAAAAGATCATCATTGCATTTATACTATAAGGTTGACATTTGATTGAGTAAGAGACTACTAGATGGGAGATAAGGAATACCATGAAGGAGAGAGAAAAGTCAGGTTGTCACAATTAGCCAACATCATTATCAACAAATATCCAAACGGTCAACCCTGGTCAACACCTCCAAATGGTTTGAAACCGTTTTCCCTTAAACAGTTTGAAACTGTTTCCTTTCAAACGGGTTGAAACCGTTTGCTCCCAAACAGTTTGTGAAACCGATTGAGCAACTCTTTTGAAACTGTTTGCCTTGGATATTTGGAGAGCTGTGTGCTTATGATGATGTAATCATCATCAAGCTCCAAACTCACGAAACCTGTTGTGATTTCCATGGTGATTGCATCAATCAACCAAATCAATTATTGTGAATGAAGAAATGATCATTATTTGATAAGGAATTGAATGCAATAACAATAATAAGGGTTCAAGTTATAAAACCCACCTCCAATTGAGCTCCAAAGCTCCAAGATCATAGAAAAAATGTTGGATGCAACTCCTTTCACCATTCCAAGGCTCGTCCTCAAGGTTTGAGTGAAAATGAATGGTTAGAATTGAAGAGGAGATCGAAATAGGAAGAAATCATGCATTGATTTGTGATTTCCACCATGAAATAATGGTGAACCAAGGTCAAGAAGCTTACAAATAGGTTGGGGATCGTCCTCCTGATCCTCCCAAGATCCCTTGGTCTTTTCCCAACCAAGGAGAAGAAGTGGGGTGAAAAAATCCTTTCATTTAGCTTGTAAAGAGTCTTTTTATAAAAATTCAATGAGAGACAATATGCTTTATAAAAATTCATTTAATCCCAAAAATAGAGCCGCCTCTTCCTACTCAAATTCCTTGGATCTGAGGCTATCTCATTTTCCTCATATTACTCTCAATTATCCATGTTTTAAAGAAAAGCAAATTAAGCACCTCAAATCATATTATACTAATATCCATATGTGAGTGGATATTTCTTTTTCTTATAAAATTGTGAGTGAGTTATCCACTCCCTTGGATATTTTAGTGGTCCTTGAAAAACTCAAGGACTTCCACACACATATGAATCCAACCATTTTAATTTTGGTTGAAGGCCCTTTAATTAATACATTTATTTTTGCCCTAAATTGAATTAGGGTTTCAATTAGGATTAAATCTTGATTATTTTAATATCAAGATTCTCTCTCCTCCAACTTAATTCAAATGAGGCGACCCTCTCATTTTATTTGCTCTACATGATGCCAAGAAACATTAGGGACCTTATTGAAGTGCTATTTTTCATATTTCACCCTAGATTTTGGGTAAATTGCACATTACACCAAAACTAGGTTTTCATGCACAAACATAGCTTTATCAGCTCTTTCTTGGTACTTGGCTTCCATAAGCCATACCTCTGCATCATTTTCACTCTAATGATGCATCAACACATGAGGAACATATTATCATGCACAATTTGCACTTAAACCCCTCAACTTGGGTAATTTGCACTTTAGTCCAATATAAGCAAACATTGCTTCAACATTGTTCAAACAGGACCAAAATTGAAACATAAGTTCCTCATGAGCCCTAATTACTTTTCACAAGATTATATTAAGCATGTAATCATATTTCTTAATAAAAACACCTAGGGTTAAAGCATAACCCAGGTCAGGGATGTTACAAAACGGTTTGAGATCGTTTGGACCCAAACGGTCTTGAGACTGTTTGGTCCAAACCCTCTCAAAACTGAATGGACCAAAAAGTCTTTCAACACTTAACCAATTCAAGGTTTCCATCAATGAACCACCTATCAATTGACTCCTTGATTTATTCATCAATTGAACTATTGAACCATCCTTCAATTGGACCATCAATTAGGGTTTTGAACCCAATTGAACTAGGATTTATAATCAAGAACCCATCAATTAGGGTTTTGAAATCGAGGAATCATCAATGGTTAACATTATGGAACTAATCCAATTGAAACCAATGAACCATCATCAAGTTATGATATGACCTGACCTCAAACGGTCTTGAGGTCGTTTGGATAACCTCCAAATGGTCTTGAGGTCGTTTGGATAACCTCCAAACGGTCTAGAGACTGTTTGCCTCATCAATCATTAAAATTTGTGAATTCCAACTAGGGTTTAGATCATTGGATTGATCATCAAATTAACTATTGATTGCACTTCAATTGGATACCTCTAAATCTTTGATTACTCAACCATACTAAACTCTAGACCTCCAAATAGTCTTGGTTGACCTCCAAACGGTCTTGAGACCGTTTGGGTTAATCAACCCAAAACATTAAGTCAAACAATTGTAGATTCAGCACTTAACCCGATCAGGGTTTCTAATTGTAGGATTGTCTATATATTGAATTAATCAATTGGATCAATTAGATCATCATACAACATTTACTAGGGTCCTGACCTCAAACGGTCAACCCATCCAAACGGTCAACTCATCTAAATGGTTTGGGATCCAAACCTCCAAACGGTTTGCAAACCGTTTGGTCTCCAAACAGTTTGGTGAAACCGTTTGGACCAAACTCTTGAAACCGTTTGCAATGAAAACTTGTTGGAATGTGTGCCTAAGATGATGTTATCATCATCAAGCCTTATTCCATCAAAAACTACTGCCATTATCATGGTAATTGCATCAATTAATCAAAGGAATTGCAAGAAGAGCAATTGAACATAATTGATTGAGAAATTGAATTCAATAACAATGAATAGAGGTTCAAGTTATATAACCCACCTCCAATTGAGCTTCAAATCTTGGAGCTTCACGTCAACAATGGTGGAATAATCTTTTCAACACCACAAGGTTCGTTCCTCAAGCTTTTGAGTGAAAAGGAAAGGTTAGAATTGAAGATGGGATCGAGATAAGAAGAAATCATGTGTTGATTTGTGATTTCCACCATGAAATCAAGATGAACGAAGGTCAAGAAGATTACCAACAGGTTGGGGGTCGTCTTCCTGCTGTTCCTAGATCCCTTGATCATTTTTGCAAGCAAAGGGAAGAAGTGGATTTGAAAAAGTCCTTGGTTTGAGTTGTAAAGGGTGTTTTATAAGAAAATCAATGAGAGAGAAAATGCCTCATGCAAATCCTTTAAGTCCGAAATTGTTGCCACCTCTCCCCCCTTGGTTACTTTCATGCAAAGGTATCTTTATCTCCACCGAACTCCCTTCCATTATCTATGAATTAAGGGAAAATAAATTAAGCACCTTAACCTTTATAATAGTAATTATCCATAAGTGAGTGGATAATTCTTTTTAGTTTCTTAATGTGAGTGGGTTCTCCACTCACGTTGATCTTTCCTTTGCCTTTGAAAGGCACAAGGACGTCCATATGTGTGTATTTCAACCAAAACAATTTTGGTTGAAGGGCAATCCATTTAATATAATTAGTTTTGCATTATTTCAATTATGCTTAAATCTTGATTATTTTAATATCAAGATTCTCTCTCCTTCAAAGTAGCTCAAATGAGATGCCCCTCACATTTTTTGCCTCTAAAAGATTCCAAGAATATTAAGGACCTTATTGAAGTGTTTAATTGCATATTGAACCCTGGGTGTTGGGTAAATTGCACATTATACCAAAACTAGGTTTTAATGCACAATCATTGCTTTATCAGTTCTTTCTTGGTACTCAGGCTTTCACTAGCCATACATCTGCATCATAATCATTCCCATGATGCTTCAACACATGAGGAACATATTATCATGCACAATTTGCAATTTAACCCCTCGACTTGGATAATTTGCACTTTAGTCCAAAGAAAGTAAAACATTACTTTCAATATTATTCAAAATGGACTGAAATTGAAATATAAGTTCCTCTTGAGCCTTAATTACTTTTCAAAAGATAATATCAAGTATATAATTATATTTACTAAAAAAACACCTAGGGTTAAAGCATAACACAAGTCAGGGATGTTACAGTATATATTAACCACTTATGCGGTCTGACGACTAGGAGAGCCCTGTGGACCCATATCCATAGATCAGATGGTCCGGGGTCATCTCCTACCTCAGATCAGTTTGGGAAACAAGAAAGGATATTTGCGAATTTCCAAAATCAATTATCTCTCTCTACTCAATCAAATCACGCGATTTTTGACTCGTTGGACTCCTCTTTCAATTCTGCATATGATTATCCCTAAATTTTGGTGATTTGATGAATATCCAAAGAATCCCCAATTATCCCAAAGCTTCTCTCTCACCCCACTTTCTAAAACCCTAGCCTACACCCCCACACCTATAAATATACCTACCCTGAGCATCCCCCTCTTCATCGACGTTTGACCCCATGATGAGTGGTCAAAGGTGTTGGACTTGCAGTGGTGCTCACTCTCTCCTCCCTCCATCTCCAGTCGAATTTCAGGTACCAATGACTTCGATTTCTTCTCTTCTTTCTTTTGACTACTTGCACGCTAGATTTCATCACGTATAGCAATTTTTCGCAAACCGCTCCCAAGCACCTCACTGACCATGGCATTGAGGGGTTGGGGAAGATGATCCCTTGTCATTTTACACTTTTTTCCCTCACATATTTCTTCTTTCTTCTCTGACTCACGCTCGGGGCATGGTGGTCTTTTGTTTCATTTTGATCCGGCCTTAACCAGACCTTGACCGGGTGCCACCTCGGCCGCCAGCAAGGCGCGGGCCAGTGACTTGGCCTATGACGATTGGGCCAAGCAATGGGCCCAACTCTCTCTCTCGCCCTCTCTGCTCTTTTTCAAAATGAATTTCTATTTTCAATTTTTCCTATTGGTTAGAATCAAATAAATCATAGTAATTAATTCCTTGGTCAAAAAATAAAAGTAAGGTATATTTTAGAATTAGAAAAATCCCCTCTATCTATTAAAAATAATTTCAATGATTGATTCTGAGTTTTTTGAATAAGTGTTTTTGGGAATGATTTAATTAAGTAAAAATCACTAAAAATGCCTCTAAAAGTCCATATCTCTAAAATATATAAAATTATATGTTATTTTGATAAAAAAAACCCAATAAAGACAATAGTGGCGGTTTTAGGACCTAAATTAGTGGTTTGTAGAAAAAGTCGGTAACTTTAGGGTTTTAAGTCTTTAATGAATGAATATAGTTCTAATGCATGAACATGGTAATGATATTAGGACAGGTGGACCCTGATCTCATATATGCATCTAAAAAGTGGTTTCTAGGACTCTAAGGAAGAGGTATGTGCATCTAACACCTTAATTGGGAAATGTTATGCCTTAACCTAATTTTCCCTAATGAGGCTTAATTGAACTTAATCCTTTATTCTTGAAACCTAACTTACTTATGCCTGGAATAAGTTTATGAATTCATATTGTTTGGGGTCTTTTATCCCACTGCCATGCTTGTTTATTATTATAATTACTCTTTCCATGACTACTTTTCTAGCATGTAGATTTATGTTCTATTTAATTTAAAGTAGTGTTACTTATGTACAACCACCCACAAAGGACATGTATTTAATCGCCCTGGGGAATGTTTTTATTCTCCCCATATTATTGTGTAGGTGACTGAGAATGTCTTATTCTCCCCTCACCTATAGGTTAGAGGTTTAGTAGGTGCCTCAACCCTACTTAGTTAGGTAGACATAATTATCTTACATGCAAATCCTTTTTAATATATTTGTTAATGGCAATCTTCTTATATATATAGCCTCATTCTCTTGTTATCTTCATCATATGATGAAATCTAGCCTAATTTTACTTGCTTTACTTATCTTGTTATCCTAGACTTGTTTTGTGACACATACTTTTCTTCCCTTTCCCTTTTGCTGGGTGCCTTCCCAACCACCCAGGTGCTGAGCAAGGTGATGCATAAGACAAGAAGATCTTAGCTTTTGGCTTGTACTTGGTTGATGGAGATGTTGCTTTGGAGATAAGATTGTTTTAGTTAGACTTACCTCTATCTAGATCTTGTTTGTGTATCTTGATGTAAATCCTAAATGGATAATGATGTATTCTTGTATAATCTTTTATGAAATTGATTATAGTCAGTTATTCTTTATTCCGCTGCTTTCCAATGGTCTTTTGTATACCAATATTTATAAATTTGGAAAATTTATGCCCATTCCATCATACCTTTGAGTATGTTTGGAATGGATGTCAATTCTTCAAATGTTAAGTAAAGGGGTGATTTCACCCTTTTACAACATGGTATCAGAGCCCATGGTAGTCAGAATATGAATATTTCAGTTTTGTCTCCCAAGTTAGAATCTACCTATAGTAACATATAAGTCAAGCTGCCAACAATCTAGTTTACACTTGGTATATATATCATGACACTAGCAACTAGGGTATACAAGAACCCTATCATTTGAGTCACAACTATAGTTGTCCTCAATGCATCACAGATACACATGTATCAACTATTCTTAAACTGAGTCATGACTGCAACCATCCTGCAGACCTTGGGATCAGGATGTCAAGGACACACAGTCTCATACACCCTACATACTCAACAATATATGCTCCGAGCTTCCTTTAGGAATACTCATTTTCCTTACATAGTTTCCCTTTAAGTTACATGCTTACCCTAGATTTGATATATATTGATGAAAGGTTGATTTAGGATCTTATAGTTACACATTAGAATCACATTGAGTAAAAACCTAATATATTTACAATTGAAAGATGCTTAAGTAATCATAATAACTTAATGTTGTTTAGGTTTGCCTTTAAGCAACTATTATGGCATGAAGTTAAAGCAAAGGTGTCTAGAAAGGATCAGGTTCTGGGGACTGGCAATATTTTCCTCCACTCCACTTGCTTGGTTTATGAGGACTCCTAGATCCATATGATATCGGCCTAGCCTGAGCTGATATGGATTGTCCAAAATAGTTTGCTTTTAGGAAATAGTAACCTTAGACTTCTATGTTGTATATCTTTGGGAAACCTAAGTTTCAGGTGTATGATGACTTGTTTGAGGATGGATACCAAGAATGTTTCTTTATGTCCCTTAGGACCACATGTTTGGATAATATATTTGTAACATCCCTGACCTAGGTTATGCCATAACATAGAAATTTTCTTAAGTTATTCATAAACTTGTTTTAATCTTTTAAAAATTGATTAAGACTCTCCTTGAGTTTATTTTTTCAAGTTTGAGCTCATTTGCAAACTGTTTGTGCATTAGATGATAGTTTGGGTGTAAATTGCAATTTACCCAAGATGAGGGGTTATATTGCAATATGTCACATTTTAAACATGATTTCAAGTTCTTTAGCATCATAAGAGAGAGAATGATGCTAAGGGGTGTTTTGTGGAAAGCCTAAGCTCCAAGTTGGAACTTGTTTGAATAATGCTTGTGCCTTGTGTACCAGTTTCGGTGCAATTTGCAATTTATCCAAAATGCAGGGTTGAAATGTAAAATACCACCTATAGAGTGTCCCTACTCTCTATTAAAATCATCTAGAGTAGATATAAAAAAATAGGCACCATGTTTGAACCATTTTTGAGTGATGGTATTCTTGGTGATGAAAAGACCAAGAAGAGTTGTAGAAACCCTAAATTGAGTTGTATCAAGTTGGAGAGCTTATATGGGAGTGTCTATCGGCCAAGGATCCATAGAGGAGGTCCCATATCATTTTTTCAACTCTTTTCCTTTTCCATGATGGGTTAAGCACCTCAAGTAGGTGATGGATATCAATTTACAACTTTCCTTAGAAAAAGTGTATCGGTCTGTGAATAAAGTGATGTTGAGTTGAAATATCTTGCTCAACAAGATAACTAATGGCCGAAATCTTATACCTAGATTATCCTCAAGAGTTTTTCATGTCAAGATAAATATGTATGCATCGACATGTGTCAACCATGCATGGACACATGACACCTAGTAATGTAAAGTGATGACACCTCTTATACACTCTCTCCCATGAACCTCAATTATATATACCACTCCTTTCACCTACTAGTAAAACTTATCAAACCTTATCACCCTCCTTCTCTTAGATATCATGCATAAAGTTGAGGATCAAGGAGGAGCTTGAGCCTTAAACTTAAGGTGAAGCCATGGTCACCTTCAACCTTGGATAAAGCATGATCTCGGGTTGTGATTCTTTCTTTCTTTTCTTCCTCACCAAGTTCTTATCAATGGATTCTTTACATATAGAGGAGTTGTGAACGAGTCTTGGATCTATGATAAGTTCATCTCCAACCTTGGGAATGTGAAGCTTTGGAGCTTTGAAGTTGTTCTTGAGGCGGGTTATATAAATTGAACCCAATTATGTTATTATTCACCTTCAATCTTGCTATACTTGATGATCTACTTTCAATTTCGAGTTTTCTTGATTAATTGATGAATCCATGAGTTCTAATAGTTGCATAGGACTGTTGTCCATGAACTAGAACAGTAAGGAACGAATTCTAGAGCTTGATGATGATGACATCATCATGGCACAAACTGACATCGGGTTGAAGCACCTCTAACCCGATATGGTGATGAAACCCAATATGGTGATATGATATCCGATATACCTTGGAACCCCACACCCCTATCAATTTGTACTCTTGGGTTGGTTGAGACTAACCAGTTGTTTAGGCTATCACTTAACCCATGGTGAAGGGTAGGCCGATACCATGAAGGTTTGGAGAGTTATGAACATAAAGGTCTAACCTGACATGCCAATACCCTAATTTTGAGCAACCCGACATGAGTGACACACACATACACCTCATGCACGTTATGGTGATCAAGGATACACCTCATGCACAATATGGTGATGAATCTGCACCTCATGCATGCTATGGTGATCAAGGATACACCTCATCCACGATATGGTGATGAACCTACACCTCATGCACAATATGGTGATCAAGGATACACCTCATGCACGATATGGTGATGAACCTAAACCTTAGGCACGATATGGTGATGAACCTACAACTCATACACAATATGGTGATGAACCTACACCTCTTGGGAAATAGGGAAGCAAGCCCAAACCTCTTGGGTGATATGGAAGCAAGCCCACACCTCTTGGGTGATATGGAAGTAAGCAATTGGGTGATATGGAAGCAAGACACACCTCTTGGGTGATATGGAAGTAAGCCCACACCTCTTGGGCGATATGGAAGTAAGCACACACCTCTTGGGTGATATGGAACCAAGCACACACCTCTTACCCGATATGGTGGAAGCACCTTAAATCCAATGTACTTGATGGAGTAACACATGAAGTGTGTATGTC
Organism: Alisma plantago-aquatica; assembly: GCA_963693085.1. NCBI lineage: Eukaryota > Viridiplantae > Streptophyta > Magnoliopsida > Alismatales > Alismataceae > Alisma > Alisma plantago-aquatica. The sequence goes on from OY856413.1 coordinate 404,444,242, forward strand.
AAATGACACCTTAAGATGTATAAAGTTTAATGCATTTTGATAAATGTAGGCCAATGCACCTTGGGATAAGGATTGAGCCAGCTTAATAAAGTATCATGTAATCAACATCCTAGTGAGGATGAGAGAGAACCTCATACTCATGTGATAATCATTTAATGAGAATACATTGATACTCCTAATATGTGTGGGGCTATGAATTAGGGTTTTGATTCTTGATAATATGAACTTGAAATCCTAATTGGCTTGAAACCCTAATTGGCTTGAAAGGGAAACCCTAACCCTAATAATGGGAAGGTTGTATTTCTTTTGTGTTGCATGGTGATGTTATGTACTAGATATTGTGTTTATCATGAAATACTAACCATGTAGGTATCATGAGATGATGAGCATAGCCACGTATGAGCTATGATGTTTCATATAATACAGATTAAATGGGCATTGTGAGCCATATGAAATACTTGTGCAACAAGTATAACATATACCTGGGTCTAAGGACCTAGAGGTAATAGTTACTTGATTAGAGGTGACAATGTTCAGTGATGAACTAAGGGTTTGAATACCCAGATCTAGAAATCATGATGATGATAATGTTAAGGGATGAGAATTCCCAATAATGTGATAAGGGACTGAGATCCCAAGTGTTATGCATTCAATGTGTTCCAAAGATTGTGAGAGTACTTGATAAATGTATTACACATTTCTTTTTATCATCTGTTATAATTCATGCTTGTAACTTGATTGATGCTAAAAGATACTATAATACACCTAATTAATCAAATGGAACCTTATCATGTAGTTGCCCAGGCCATAGATCCATTCGGTGTCAGGATTTGCTGAATGGTGAAATGAGTTTAACTCGGTGTGCATATTTTTGAATATGTGGGGGTGAAGGATGAGCACATCCTTACATCCAGATGGGGATTGATGTGTTATCTCCCTGATGAATACCATGGTTGTCGTGTGATCGCCCTGATAAAAATGTACCGGGGATTGATGTGTAATCTCCCTGAAGAGAGTGCATTTTGCGACTGTAGCTCTTTAGAGAAGATGCCGCTATACCCCGACAAGCTAGTTGTAGTTTGAAATGGTGTCACTTCCAGTGGTCTCGTACTAACTGAGATGAGTGAGGTCTTGGCAGCTGGCTCTTCCATTGACCTTGTATGGTAACGATTTTGACTAAGCAATGTCGGTTGGAGCATGAGCAGTATACCTCATCTCTTCTGGGCATAAGTGTGATTATAAATATGTAATTAGCCGTGTAGCGTATCTGCTTAAGGATTGAATATGAAAACATGGGTTGATGTTACATTACCTTTATACATCTCAGATTGATAGATGTTATACATGTTCTTCATATTCCTTATAAAGCAAAATAGATGATCTATAGCTCTATCATGGATAGTTGAACTACTTAAACAATGTTATTGCTTTGCACTGCAATTAAACAATGATTAAACATACTTATTTCTATAATAGATCCTATGGTCAGTTTTATACTATTTAACTGTGATAATAATATTGTTGGTATGATTAAGTCTTTCCAAATGTAACTTGCCCGCTAGCTCCAGCGATCGACAGAGCGACCTAGGGCTAGCCGCCGCAGACGCTACTCGGGGGGAGAGGAAGCTCGCCTACGACGCGCCACGAGCCCTTCTCCCCCTGGGTACTCTCCTTCCTCGGCCTATCCAGGGATCCACGAAGGTCGGTGTCTTTGGCTGTCTCTCCTCCGTCGTTCCTCGCCCGCCCTCAGCGGCGCAACAACTCGGCGGAAGGTGGTGGCTGCTCCGCTGGGAGTCTCTGGGAGTCGGCGTCTCTATGGCATGGGGCGCGCTTAGCACTTTTGTGGCGGCTCTGTTCACCGGGGGACGTTTTCCCTGGGGGTCGAGTGCCCCTCTCTTCTCCTTTTTCTTGCTTTTCTTTTGTGTCAGTCTGTTTCAAGTTGTTCGTTTGGTCGTGCTTGGGTCGCTTCTCTGACTGCCGGTGAGCTAGGGCGCCCCTTGGTGCTTTAGGTAGAGGAGGAGTAAGCTGGGTATGTGCCTCGTGCGGGTGATCCACCCCCTGTTCGCAGTGGTGGCCAGGAGTGGTAGTGGGGTTCCTGGCGCCTTCTACCCCCCACCGTTCATCCGCCCAAGCCCTCCTTCCTCTATATCTGCATCGTTTGGGTTTTGACCTCCTTCCCGGTCCTCCTGGGTGGTGCTCCCTTACTGCTCGACGTTATTCCTGTGTGTTTTTCTCGGTTTTTTGGGTGGCTCCTTGGTCGGCCTGTCTCTTCTGTTTGTTTCCCTTTGTTGTTTAGTTGTGCTTTTGTCGTGTGTTGTTTGCTTAGTTTCTTGCTATTTATTTTCCGTTCATGCTCTCAACTTCTCAGCTGGCCTCAAGCATAGATGAGATGGTGCTTTCCATTGGATGTACTTCTTACTCCTTCCCCAATATTCTTAAGGGCTCGTGCAGATTGATGGCTTCCCTCTATGATAGCTGCTTTAGACAGCCACTATGAAAGGGGGTTGGTACATGTAATTTACCTATCGCATCCCAATCTGAGTCTTCTGTTATGTTGGTCTACCAAAGGAGTTATGCTTGGTACATTCATGTAAGAGTATTATTTTGTAGATGCCGTATGGCTTGCCTTTAATGATATCGTGATGTTTCCCTAAAAAAAAATATTGTTGGTAGAGAGTTATATCTCCCGCTGGGACTTGTGTCTCAGCCCATTGATCCCAACATTTTTAGGTGGACGCAGATGAGGACGTAGAGACCGTACTGTAGAGGAATGACAACAACAATAGGGACAACAGTTATAGCCCAGGTTGAGTGTGTTGTCTGTCGTGTCTTGTAGATAGAAGTCATATGTGTTGTCTCTGTACTCTCGGATCCTTGGGAGTTAGTACACAATGGTTTTATAAATGATCTGAGATTTTGACTTGAATGCCTTGAGGTTTTATGTTGCTTATGTATATGTTTGGGCAAAGCAACTGGTATATGATATCCTCAAGATGAGATGGTACAATGTATGTACAATGTGAACCATGATGTATATATTGCTTTGGTTCTTTATTTAAGAGTTTCCTAGCAATGGATCTCTTTACAAAATGGTTTTAATTTTTAGTGATTTTCATTAATTCGTTGCTAATGGTTATTTCACGTAATTATATTATGGAAGCTAGGCCATTGGGTCGTCATAAAGTTTTGGTATCAGAGCCTAAGGTTCGCTGAGTCTACATAGATATATGATTAAGGTTGTTGAGCCTATTCTAGTGTCCTCCAGTTTATCTTATAGTGACTTCTGCTCATATAGGAGAAGAAGTAAAGCTGAAAGATGGCTGGTGCACATGAAGAATATGCTGCTGAGAGCAGTGTTGCTGTACCAGGATGAGGTGCAAGGGAACAGGCTAGAGAGGAAACAGTGCCTGATAATCCCCAACTTGATCAAGCCATGCTAGAAAACCTAGCCTTTCATGCTCTTTTTGGGAAGTTCATGACCATAATGACACATATGGCAGGTCAAATGCCAACACAAGAACTTAGGGCACCAGTTCCCAATGAGGGACATGGATCTAGTAAGACCTTTGAGCGGTTACGTCAGGTAGGAGCCATCGAATATGCCAGTACAACTGACCCAACAGACACAGATCTATGGCTCACTGAGTTGCAAAAAGCCTTTGGAATCCTTAGCATTCCAGAAACTGATAAAGTTAGGCATGTTGTGTATCTTTTAAAAGGAAGCGCTGACAATTGGTGGGCCATTAAAGAAGAGAAAAGACCTGGTGTTGAGGTCAGATGGCAAGAATTCTGATGTGAGTTTGTTAGTAGATACATTCCCAAGACTTATCTGGATTAGAAAATCTCACAGTTTGAGTAGATTAAACAAGGACCGATGAAGATTAGTGAGTATGAAGCTAAGTTCATGGAGCTTCTATGGTTTTGTCCACACATGGCTAGTACAAATGAGAAGAGGATTTGTTGTTTTGAGAAGGGTCTGAATGCTGAGTTAACCACACCTGTATCTACTGTAGAGAATAGAGAGAGGTTTGCCACCTTTGGGAGTCAGTTAGATGGATAGAGAGGTCTATGACTGAGAAATGAGAGGCTAACAGTAGGAAAGGACCTGACCAGTTCCAGGGATAGAGGTCTGGAAGTTTCAAGAAACTAAGATTTTTTGCACCAATAGCACCACAAAGGTTCAGTGCTCAGACGCAATGGACGCCAAGCAAGGGTAGAGGCCATAGTTTTCTATCAAGTGGAGCCATAGCATGACATCAATTTCAGTAATAGGACCATATAGACTATAGCGGGACATAAACTACTTCAAGTGTGGGTAGACAGGACATATGATGAGAGAATGTCTAATTAGAGACATGGAGGTAACCCAACCACCAAGGAAGAGTCAGCAAGGCTCTCAAAGGCAACAGTTTCGTAGTGGCACACGAGGACCTGGACATATGTCCCAAGAAGGTTCATCTGCACCAAACAATAGAGAACAGAGTCGGCAACATGCAACGACAAGATTCTATGCTATGAATCAGCAGGAGGTAGTAGTCAATCCACGAGTCGTGACATGTCAGATGGGATTGTTTTATTCTAATTTGTCTCCATCCTGCTTCATATCTGTTTTGATTGATCCGGGTGCTACACATTCCTTTATGACTCGAGAAGTGACTCATGACTGCAATATGACTGTTAGTGTAGAGTAGATAATATGTTATTAGAAACTCTATTAGTCGGATCTGTAGTGTTGCAGGAGGTATGTTCTCCCCGTGTTCTTTCCTTTTCGGAACAAAACATTCATGTGGATCTTATACCACTTGAGATGCATAAGTTTGATGTAATTCTTGGGATGGATACCCTAGAAAGGTATAAGGTTGTCTTGGATTGTGGTTCTAAGCAAGCTATGTTCGCAGACAGTCATAAGACATGGGTCTTTCAGGGGGACAAAAAGATTCTTCCAACTTGTCTAGTGTTAGTAATGGTAGCTGAGAGACTGATGCAACAAGGATGTGAAGCATTCTTGGCACATGTGGTAGATACCAAAGTAGAGAGTCCTAGTCTTTTTGAAGTTCATGTTGTCAGGGAATTCAAGGATGTGTTTCCTGGAGAATTTCTAGATATTCCTCCACCTTGAGAGATTGATTCTGAGATTAATCTAATTTTGGGTATGCAACCAATAGCCCAAAAATCTTATAGGAGGGTGCCTGCTAAGATGGTAGAACTCAAGAAATAGTTACAAGAGTTGCTTGAGAAAGATTTCATTCGACCGAGTACTTCGCCATGGGGTGCTCCAATTCTTTTTGTTAAAAAGAAGGATGGTTATATGAGGTTATGCATAGACTATAGACAACTTAACAAGGTGACTATAAAGAACAAATATCCTTTGCCAAGGATAGATGATCTGTTTGACCAGTTGCGTGGTGCAACAATGTTCTCTAAGATAGATCTAAGGTCAGGATATCATCAATTATGTATCTAGGAGAGTGACATACCTAAGTCAGCCTTTAGGAAAAGATATGGTCATTATGAGTTTGTATTTATGTCATTTGGACTAACTAACGCACCAACTACATTCATGGAGCTGATGAATAGAATCTTCTAGCCATTCCTTGATTAGTTCATAGTGGTCTTCATAGACGACATCCTGATATACAGTAGAGATGGTCATCAACATGAACAACACCTTCGTCAAGCCTTGAATTTTCTAAGACAGAACAAGCTATATGCTAAGTTTAGCAAGTGCTAATTCTAGTTGTCAGAAGTGTCTTTCCTAGGGAACGTTATATCTGCTTTAGGTATTCATGTTGATCCTAAGAAAGTGGAGAATGTTGTAGGGTGGGAACAGCCTAAGACACCAACTGAGATTCACAGTTTCCTAGGTCTAGCAGGTTATTACATAAGGTTTATTAAAGACTTCAGTTCTATAACATTACCCCTAACTAGATTAACTAGAAAGGAGGTTCTTTTTTTCTGGAATGACAAGTGTCAGTGATCTTTCCAGTTGTTGAAAGGAAGGTTGACCAGTGCACCTGTGTTGGTTTTACCTGAGCAGGGAAAGGGACACATTGTTTTCTGTGATGCCTCTAAGAACGGTCTAGGATGTGTGCTGATGCAGAGTGATCATGTAGTTTCTTTTGCTTCCCAACAACTTAAGAAACATGAGGAGAATTATCCGACCCATGATCTAGAATTAGCTGTAGTGGTCCACGCGTTGAAGATTTAGAGGCATTATCTTTATGGAGAAACATGTTAGATTTTCACATACCATAAAAACTTAAAGTACATCTTCACAAAACACGAGTTGAACATGAGACAACACCACTTGATGGAATTAATCAAGGACTATGATTGTACAATTTATTATCATCCAGGAAAAGCTAATGTAGTGGCAGATGCACTAAGTAGAAAATCTTCATCTCCACTCATAGATAAAGCACAGTTGAATTCTTTAATGTGCTTTAAACGGGATATGTTTGTCTCTTTAAGACAAATAAATGTATAGTTAAAAGTATCTTTGTTAGCCAGATTGCTGGCCGAGATGCATGTGAAACCTACTCTGAGACAACAGATTAAAGAGACACAATAGGCTGATACTGTGATTCAGCAGATCAGGTCAGAGTATGGTAGTGAGAAACGGGATAGTTTCCATGAGTCAGAGCATGAGGTAGTCTGTTACCATGTTAGGATGGTAGTACTTGATGCTAATGACTTAAGAAAGATAGTCATGGAAGAATCTCATGCATCCATGTATGCAATGCATCTAGGAGTACTAATATGTATCATAACTTAAAAGATATGTATTGGTGGCCTGGTTTGAAGAAGGATGTAGCTAAGTTTGTTATATGGTGTCTAGTGTGTCAGCAAGTTAAAGAAGAACACCAGAAGCCTACAGGAACATTGCAACCCTTACCTATACCATAGTGGAAATGGGATCACGTGACAATGGACTTTGTGGTTGGTCTACCTAGAATAGCCAAAAGTCATGATTCCATTTGGGTGATAGTTGATAGGTTGACTAAGTCAGCACATTTTCTTCCTATTAAAACAGCCTATGCCGCTGAAAAACTTGCACATATCTACATAGATGAGATAGTGTGGTTACACAGAGTTCCAACTACAATTGTGACTGATAGAGGTCCCCAGTTTACAAGTCATTTTTGGGAACAACTACATAAATCCTTGGGTACATAGTTAAAGTTTAGCACAACTTTTCACCCTCAGACAGATGGACAATCTGAAAGGACTATATAGACTTTGGAGGACTTTATTAGGGCATGTGTTCTTCAGTTTGTAGGAAGTTGGGACTTACACTTGAGCTTAATAGAGTTTGCCTACAATAATAGTTATCAAATATGTATTGATATGGCACCATATAAAGAATTATATGGTAGACGTTGTAGATCTCCATTATGCTGATATGAGATAGGAGAATGCCAACTTCTGGGTCCTGAATCAACGCAATAGACAACTAAAAAGATTAAAGTAATACAATAACAGTTGAAGGCTGCACAAGATAGACATAAGTCATATGCCGATAAATGCCGTAGACCTTTAGAATTCCAAGTTAGAGACAGAGTGTATCTCAATGTCTCTCCTTGGAAAGGTGTTCTCAGATTTGGGAAGAAGGGTAAGTTAGCTCCTAGATTTATGGGACCTTAACCAGTGACAACATGGATTGGAAAGGTAGCCTATAGGTTGGATTTTCCACTTGAGCTACATAGAATACATCCAGTGTTTCATATATCTATGCAGAGAAAGTGTCATCATGATACAAAATTGGTGTTACAGCCTATAGAGGTAGAATTGAATGAAGATTTATCCTACGTGGAAGGTCCAATGATGATTCTTAACAAAAGAATCAAGAAGTTGAAAAAGAAAGACATAGTTCTTGTGAAAGTCCTCTAGCATCACCATGGCATTGAAGAAGCCACATGGGAGATGAAGGAATAAATTAGGAGGAAGTACCTTTCTCTTTTCTCTTGATATTTCGGGGATGAAATCCCTATTAGGGGTTGATAATTGTAACATCCCTGACCTAGGTTATGCCATAACCTGGAATTTTGCTTAAGTAAGTTACTCATAAACTTGTTTTAATCTTTTGAAAAGTAATTAAGACTCTCCTTGAGTTTAATTTTTCAAGCTCATTTGCAAACTGTTTGTGCATTATATGATAGTTTGGGTGTAAATTCCAATTTACCCAATATGAGGGGTTATATTGCAATATGTCACATTTTAAACATGCTTCAACTACTTTAGCATCATAAGAGAGAGAGAATTATGCTAAGGGGTGGCTTGTGGAAAGCCTAAGTTCCAAGTTGGAACTTGTTTGAATAATGCTTGTGCCTTGTGTACTAGTTTTGGTGCAATTTGCAATTTACCCTAAATGTAGGGTTGAAATGCAAAATACCCCCTTAAGAGTGTCCCTACTCTCTCTTAGCATCATCTAGATGATATATAAATAAAGAGGCACCATGTTTGAACCATTTTTGAGTGATGGTATTCTTGGTGATGAAAAGACCAAGAAGAGTTGTATAGTGAAACCCTAAATTGAGTTGTATCGAGTTGGAGAGCTAATATGGGAGTGCCTATCGGCCAAGGAGCCACAAAGGAGGTCCCATATCATTTTTTAAACTCTTGGACTTTTACATGACAGGTTAAGCACCTCAAGTAGGTGATGAATATCAGTTTACAACTTTCCTTAGAAAAAGTGTATCAGTTTGTGAATAGAGTGATGTTGAGTTAAAATATCTTGCTCAACAAGATAACTAATGGCTGAAATCATATCCCTAGATTATCCTCAAGAGTTTTGCATGTCAATATAAATATGTGTGCATGGACACGTGTCAACCATGCATGGACATATGGCACCTAGTAGTGTAAAGTGATGACACCTCTTATACACTCTTATCCCATGAACCTCAATTATATTTACCACTTCTTTCACCTACTAGTGAAACTTTTCGAAACTTATCACCCTGTTGCTCTTATATATCATGCATAGAGTTGAGGAGCAAGGAGGATCTCGAGCCTTAAACTTAAGGTGAAGCCATGGTCACCTTCAACCTTGGATAAAGCATGATCTCAGGTTGTGATTCTTTCTTTCTTTTCTTCCTCACCAAGTTCTTATCAATCGATTCTTTGCATATGGAGGAGTTGTGAACGAGTCTTGGATATGTGATAAGTTCATCTTCAACCTTGGGAATGTGAATCTTTGTATCTTGGAGATTTGAAGTTTTTCTTGCGGTGGGTTATATAAATTGAACCCAATTATGTTATTATTCACCTTCAATCTTGCTATACTTGATGATCTACTTTCAATTTTGAGTTTTATTGATTAATTGATGAATCCATGAGTTCTAATAGTTGCATAGGACTGTTGCCCATGAACTAGAATAGTAATGAATGAAGTATAGAGCTTGATGGTGATGACATCATCATGGCACAAACTGATATCGGGTTGAAGCACCTCTAACCCGATATGGTGATGAAACCCAATATGGTGATATGATACCCAATATACCTTGGAACCCCACACCCCTATTGGTTTGTACTCTTGGGTTGGTTGATACTAACCAATTTTCTAGGCTGTCACTTAACCCATGGTGAAGGGTAGGTCGACACCATGAAGGTTTGGAGAATTATGAACATTAAAGGTCTAACACGACATGCCAATACCCTAATTTTGAGCAACCCGATATGAGTGACACACACATACACCTCATGCACGATATGGTGATCAAGGATACACGTCATGCACGATATGGTGATGAACCTACACCTCATGTACAATATGGTGATCAAGGATACACCTCATGCACAATATGGTGATGAACCTACACCTCAGGCACGATATGGTGATCAAGGATACACCTCATGCACAATATGGTGATGAACCTACACCTCATGCACAATATGGTGATGAACCTACACCTCATGCACGATATGGTGATGAACCTACACCTCATGCATGATATGGTGATCAAGGATACACCTCATGCACGATATGGTGATCAAGGATACACCTCATGCACGATATGGTGATCAAGGATACACCTCATCCACGATATGGCGATGAACCTACACCTCATGCATGATATGGTGACGAACCTACACCTCTTGGGCGATATGGAAGCAAGCCCAGACCTCTTAGGCGATATGGAATCAAGCCCACACCTCTTGGGAGATATGGAAGCAAGCCACACCTCTTGGGTGACATGGAAGCAAGCCCACACCTGTTGAGTGATATGGAAGCAATCACACACCTCTTGGGCGATATGGAAGCAAGCACACACCTCTTACCGAATATGGTGGAAGCACCTCAAATCCAATATACTTGATGGAGTAACACATGAATTGTGTATGTCAAATGATATCTTAAGATGTATAGAGTTTAATTCATTTTGATAAATGTAGGCCAATGCACCTTGGGAGAAGGATTGAGCCAACTTAATAAAGTATGATGTAATCAACATCTTAGTGAGGATGAGAGAGAAACTCATACTTGTGTGATAATCATTTAATGAGCATACATTGATACTCCTAATATGTGTGGACTATGAATCAGGGTTTTGATTCTTGATAATATGAACTTGAAACCATAATTGGCTTGAAACCCTAATCAGCTTGAAAGGGAAACCCTAACCCTAATAATGGGAAGGTTGTATTTCTTTTGTATTGCATGGTGATGTTATGTACTAGATATTGTGTTTATCATGAAATACTAACCATGAAAGTATCATGAGATGATGAGCATAGCCAGGTATGAGCTATGATGTTTCATATAATACATATTAAATGGGCCTTGTGAGCCATATGAAATACTTGTGCAACAAGTATAACATATACTTGGGTCTAAGGACCTAGAGGTAATAGTTACTTGATAAGAGGTGACAATGTTCAATGATGAACTAAGGGTTTGAATACCCAAATCTAGCAATCATGATGATGATAATATTAAGGGATGAGAATTCCCAGTAATGTGAGAAGGGACTGAGATCCCAAGTGTTATGCATTCAATGTGTTCCAAAGATTGTGAGAGTACTTGATAAATGTATTACACCATTCTTTTTAGCATCTATTATAATTCATGCTTGTAACTTGATTGATACTAAAAGATACTGTAATACACCTAATTAATCAAATGGAACCTTATCATGTAGTTTCCTAGGCTATAGATCCATTCGATGTTAAGATTTACTGAATGGTGAAACGAGTTGAACTTGATGTGCATATTTTTGAATATGTGGGGGTGAAGGATGAACATATCCTTACGTCTAGATGGAGATTGATGTGTTATGTCCCTGATGAATACCAGGGTTGCTGTGTGATCACCCTGATGAAAATGTACAGGGGATTGATGTGTAATCTCCTCAAAGAGAGTGCATGTTGCGACTGTAGCTCTTTAGCAAAGATGCCGCTATACCCCAACAAACTAGTTCTGGTTTGACATGGTGTCACTGCCAGTGGTCTTGTACTAACTGAGACGAGTGAGTTCTTGGCAGTTGGCTCTTCCATTGACCTTGTATGATACCGATTTCGACTAAGCGGTGTTCAGTTGGAGCATGAGCAGTATACCTCATCTCCTTTGGGCATAAGTGTGATTGCAAATATGTAATCAGCCGTGTAGCATATCTGCTTAAGGATCGAATGCGGAAACATGGGTTGATGTTACATTACCTTTATACATCTCAGATTGAAAGAGGTTATACTTTTTCTTCATATTCCTTATAAAGAAAATAGATTATCTATAGCTCTGTCATGGATAGTTGAACTGCTTAAACAATGTTATTGCTTTGCAATTCAATTAAACAATGATGAAACATGCTTATTTCTATAATAGATCATCTGCTCAGTTTTATACTATTTAACTGTGATAATAATGTTGTTGGCAGAGAGTTATATCTCTCACTGGGACTTGTGTCTCACCCCGTTGATTCCAACATTTTTAGGTGGATGCAGATGAGGAGGTAGAGACCATACTGTAGAGGAAGGACAACAGGAACAGGGACAACAGTAACAGCTCAGGTTGAGTGTGCTATCTGTCATGTCTTGTAGATAGAAGTCCCATGTGCCGTGTTTGTACTCTCAGGTCCTTGGGAGTTAGTACATAATCATTTTATAAAGGATCTGAGATTTTGGCTTGTATGCCTTGAGGTTTTATGTTGCTTATGTATATGTTTGGGAAAAGCAACTGGTATATGATATCCTCGAGATGAGATGGTACAATGTATGTACAGTGTGAACCATGATGTATATATTGCTTTGGTTCTTTATTTAAGAGTTTCCTGGTAATTGCTCTCTTTGCAAAATGGTTTTAACTTTTAGTGATTTTCGTTAATCCACTGCTAATGGTTATTCTGTGTAATTACATTGTGGCAGCTCGACCGTAGGGTCATCACAATATCCTTAAGAACCTAGACTTTGGGGCTCAGTGTTTAGTAAGCCATCAGAGTGCATAGTGGTTAGTTTAACCCTTAACCTCTAGTTAGTTTGTCTTGATAGGTCAAACCTTTTAAGTGTTGAGAGTAGTTGGTTTGATGATGTTTGGGTAGTTAGATTTTGAGGATGAAATCCTCTTTAAGGGGATGGAGCCCTATGACATCCCGATATCTAACTACTCTATCTTTAGAAACCTTAACTCCTTTAATAGGAGAATAGTGTGCTTGGATCCCTTGTTTTGACCAAACAAGTTATAGTTATAACCTAACACGCTTGTTAATATGTTAATGAATAATTCTTATGAACCCTAATAAATATCTAACACACATAATAGGAGTAACTCACATATTAACGCTAATAGTGGATATACATGATGCTAACCATGTCATAAACAAATACAACCTAATGATATGATGAGTAAGATGAATGTAACCTAATCTTGGACTTAATATATGCTAACAAGTTATAAGTGAAATATATTGGTCATTTTGACCTAAACTTTAAGTTGTAATCATCTAACCTTAACATATACATCCTCAATGATAGTCATGAAATATTAGTAACATTAGGTGTCATAATCAGATAACATACCTTGATGCACATAAATGATATATATTCACCTAATCATAGATTACACAAGTCATAAATATGAAATGCATATCACCTTGTTACCTAATACACACCTAATTAATCACCTAATCATGACTTGGTATGTGAATCAATTCATTAATATGTAATATGTCCAACCTAGTTCACTAAAATATAGATAATGACTTCAATATGGATAAGAAGTAAGTAGATTCACATAAATGTGCATAATCAATAATAAGAAGTGAATAAATGTGAGAAAATGAATAACGATGACATTAATGTGAATAAGAAAGGTAATTTGGCAATGTTTAATATACATACAAGTAATCAATGTGACATAATTTGGATTAGTTGTAGACTTAATAACAAATTGAATAAAATGTCCTATTACATGCAAGATAATTGATATAATTAATATAATGATAATATGAGGATAATGACGTGTAAATCCAAATGATTAATGATCAAATATATTGAGATAATTGAGTAACCTATAATTTTGCATAATAATGAAATATAATTCTGTTTAGCAACCAAGTGAATATGACATGACATAATTAAAAGAATAATAATGATAATGTGATGTCCTAATAAATATAATGCTAATGAGCCAAAAATGTTAATAATGTTAAATATCATAAAAATTATCTTAATAGTGGAACTCTAGGTGATCCTCAAGAACCTGGCCTATGTCGATATGCTTATGAAGTATATGTTGATAAGTCGTTTGGTGGAAGTTATGATTGGTGGAACAATAGAAGTTTGGTGATGAGATGTTGCACCTTCACCTTCCCTCCTTGCTTGTGATTTCGGGGATGAAATCCACTTTAAGGGGTGGAGTGATGTAACATACCGAATCCTGGATGACCCTCTTTCCCATCTTTTCCTTTCATTTCTATCCTTCTTGTCCTTTCTGTTTAATTTGTGGATATTATGGCGGTTAGTGGACATTTGTTCACCTATTATGCCAATAAAGGGGTTTAATGCACAATTATCTCAGTAGAAATCTAAGTAATGGGCCTGATGTGCAATTGTCCACTTAAGTAATAATAATAATAAAAGAGTTCGTGCTAGAACTTTCTAGGACTTTTTAGAATATGGAATAGAAGAGAAACTCTCAAATATACAAAAAGGAGATAATAAATGGATAAAAGGAGATAATAGGGAATATATTGTTTCAGAAATCACAAATAGGAAACCCACGAGATAATTTGATATTTCGTTCTCTTAAAATAAAAGTTACTTAAGGACCAAGTATCACCCAATTTAGAAAGTATATATATAAGTTTTTATTAAGGGGAAATAGGAAATAAGCCAAGAAAGAGAAATGAAATACTTAATGTCCTCAAATTGGAAAACTAATTCCAAATTCATAACCTAAATATGAAAATAAGCCTTTGGCAAGTTTTTGACTAATTTGGATGATATTTGGATAATGTGTAAAAGTAGGAGAGAGTGTGTAAAACCTTCATTTTTATAATTAATTAAATAAAAAACATCAACATGATCAATTAATGGCAAAATCATATCTGAGACATTAATTGGGACACGTGGGTGAAATTTTATCATATTTGGATAATCTTAGAGTCCTAAATGAAGGAAGAGAAAGAAAATAAGGAATAGATTAATTGAATAACCAAAGTTTCTCAAAATGAAAAAGAAACTCCAAATTCGGATTCTACACCTCAAAAATAGCCAGGGTGTCAAGTTTCATCAAATTTGGGAATCATTTGGGCATCCAATTGAGGAAAGAGAAAATCATTAATTAATATCATGTCACTTTAGTTGAATTTGAATAGGAATCAAAATTAATGTCACATGATATATATTAACCACACACACGATCCAATGGCTAGGAGAGCCTTGTGGACTCGTGTCCATTGATCAGACGATCCGATGTCATCTCCTACCTCAGATCGGTTTGGGAAACAAGAAAGGATATTTGCAAATTTCCAAAATCAATTATCTCTCTCTCTCTACTCAACCAAATCACAAGATCTTTGGTTCGTTGGACTCCTCTTTCAATTCTACACAAGATTATCCCAAAATTTTAGTGATTTGACAAATATCTAAAGAATCCCCAATTCTATCGGAGCTTCTCTCTCACCCAGTTTCTAAAACCCTAGCCTAAACTCCCTTGCCTATAAATATACCTACCTCGAGTATCCCCCTCTCCTTTTCAACTCATCCCACCTTCCAATTGCAAGTTTCATCGATGTTTGACCCAAAGATGAGCAGGCAAAGGTGCTGGACTTGCGGCGGGGCTCTCTCTCCTCCCTCCATCTCCGGTTGAATTTTAGGTACCAATGACTTCGATTTCTTGTCTTCTTTCTTTTGACTACTTGCACGCCATATTTCATTGTGTATAGCAATTTAGCCCAAACCACCCTCAAGGAGATCGCCGGACATGGAGTCAAGGGGTTGGGGAAGATTATCCCTTGCCATTTTATGCTTTTGCCCTTGCCTATTTCTTCTTTCTTCTCTGACTCCCGCTCAGGGCATGATGGTCTTTTGTTTCGCTTTGATCCGGCCTTGACCGGGCACCACCTTAGCCACCAGTGAGGCACGGGCCACTAACTTGGCCCATGGTGATTGGGCCAAGCAGTGGGCCCGACTCTCTCTCTCACCCTCTCTGCTCTTTTTCAAAACAAATTTCTATTTTCAAAATTTCCTATTGGTCAGAATCAAATAAATCATAGTAATTAATTTCTTGGTCGAAAAATAAAAGTAAGGTATGTTTTAGAATCAGAAAAATCCCCTCTATCTATTAAAAATAATTTTGATGCTTGATTTTGAGTTTTTCAAATAAGTGTTTTTGGGAATGATTTAATTAAATAAAAATCACTAAAAATGCCTCTAAAAGTCCATATCTCTAAAATAAATAAAATTATATGTTATATTGATAAAAAAACCTAACAAAGATAGTAGTGGTGGTTTTAGGACCTAAATTGATGGTTTGTAGAAAAATTTGGTAACTTTGGGGTTTTAAGTCTTTAATGAATGAATAAAGTTCTAATGCATGAACATGGTAATGATATTAGGACAAGCGGACCCTGATCTCATATATGCATTTGAAAAGTGGTTTCTAGGACTCTAAGGAAAAGGTATGTGCATCTAACACCTTAGTAGGGAAATTTTATGCCTTAACCTACTTTTCCCTAATGAGGCTTAATTGAACCTAATCCTCTATTCTTGAAACCTAACTTACTTATGCCTCAAATCATTTTATGAATTCATCTTGTTTGGGTCTTATACCCCACTGCCATTCTTGTTGATTATTATAATTACTCTTGCCATGACTACTTTTCTAACATGTAGATTTATGTTCTATTTAATTTAAAGTAGTGGTAGTTATGTACAACCACCCACAAAGGACATGTATTTAATCTCCCCGGGGGATGTTTTTATTCTCCCCATATTATTGTATAGGTGACTGGGAATGTCTTATTCTCCCCTCACCTATAGGTTAGAGGTCCGGTAGGTGCCTCAACCCTACTTAGTTAGGTAGACATAATTATCTTACATGCAAAATCTTTCTAATATATTTGTTGATGGAAATATTCTTATATATATAGCCTCATTCTCTTGTTATCTTCATCATATGATTAACCCTAGCCTGATTTCACTTGCTTTACTTATCTTGTTATCCTAGACTTATTTTGTGACACATTGTTACTACCTCAATTTTGCATATGTTTTCATAATTGAAATGTAATGTTTGTATGAATATGGACTTAATTGAAAAGGTTGTATGCTTTGCTTCAAAGAAGGGATTTCTTTGTAAAGTCTCCCTTTTGATAGGAATTTCGTGGTTCCTATTATTAGACTAACCCAATAATGGATATAAAAGAGAAGAAAAGAAGAAAAGTCCAAATATTAGAAAAAGATACAAGAATAAGCAAAGTATTTATGAGAAATACTTGGAAATCTCTATAAAGTGGCATTAATGGCCACAATTGAATAAATTTCTTATACCTATGATTTCTAATAGAAAGAGTAGTCAAAATAAAAGAAAAGGAAAAGTAATTTATTTGAATAAAGGGATAAATAAGAAAAGGGATAAAAGATAAGAGGAAAAGGCAAAGGAAGATTTCCCAAGATGGGATTTCGTGCCTTTAGAGTTCCTTGAGGTCTAAAGAATCCAAGATGATAATTTAATGGCAAGGGAAAAAGAAAATATGTGAAAAATGTATATAATTAATTGATGATTTGCAACTAAAGAAAAGGACACGGTTTATTTAGATAATAATCCCAAATTTAGCATGATGAAAGATTAAGTCATTTATGAGATTCTCTCAAAATTTGGGATAAAAAGGAACTACAGATTAGGAGTTATGATTTTCTCAAATTATCCTAAAACATATGGAATTATCTTGAATAAAGAAATTTATATTCCTTTTGTTTGAGCAGAAGTAATAGGGGCCGTTGGATCTTGAACCAACGAGGGTCGTGCATCATCCAGTCCAAAGGAACTCAGATTACAGGCTGAATCTGGGGAAGTTTCCCCTTCATTTTTCTTGTGATCTAAGGCATGTGCAAGACTGGAAATAGTCCCATTGAGTCTGGGAGAGGAACCCGAACCTTCTCAACCCTATGTTGGCGAGCTTTCGTCGTGTATACAAGAAACGCTCAATTTACCTGAAGGTGAGGGCGGTGACCAATGGAGAAACCCTGAAAGGGACCCCTCCTAGTCCTATAAAAAGGCCCCTCTCGACTCTCCATCTCACAACAATCCCAACTAGCTACCTCACGAGCCCCGACACCCTCTCTGCCTCTAGATTGATCTCGCTCCGACGACAGCTCCACTGCGGCACCGCCGTAGACTCGTGTGAGGAAGAGAATGAGGAAGACGAGCAGCAACCGTGGGATAGCGATCCATAGTAGTCCCGCGTGTCGATCCAACGATCCTAGGCTGAGCTGACTTAACTTAGCCACGCGTGACGTGAGGCCTCAGATTAGAAGGGCGAATCACTAGACTATTGATCGAGCGGCCATCGATTTTTGGTAAATAGCTCTCTCTACTCGAATATTCTAGAAAAGTGCTTTTTCTTGCGAAATTCATAGAAATTGCTAGGAATCTCAAATTAACAAACTTTATATATGAAAGTTGATCAGGAAAATACAAGGAACAAGATAAAAATGGTTTGGTAACCTAGTTCTATCTCGTTTTGGAAAAGTATGTTAATTTGATAGAAAAGGTATTAAAAGTTAATTAGAAACCCTAATTGAGTATAAAGGATGAATCTTTGAGGTTTAATAGGTTAATTTGAGAAGTATTAACATGTTGAATATTAAAGTAGAGTTTAAATCCGTTTTACATGAAAAGTTGACTAATTTAGGGTTTTAATCTATGTATGAAGGATAATACATATAGAACCCCTAATTTAGGGTAAAATAAGGGAAGAACTTTATTTAAACCGAATTATGGAAATATGTTACAATATAATGATCCTAAACCTGTTAGGAGTGTTAAGATGAGAAATTTAAGGTTTTTATGTAGTTTTGTTGAATTAGGGTTTATAATACTAAAAGTGGAGGCAAAACCCTAATTGCAAAGGAAACCCTAAAATTGGAATAGAAATCCTAAGAAACAAGATGGGTTTGGATAAATCTTGATAAAAGGAAATTTTTATGTTTATTTCAGGATTTCTGTGCATACTTGCTTGCTAGGTTGGGTTTTCTCTACTCGATTGATTCTGTCTCAAAATCTGCAGTCACAGGTATGTGGTTACGCTTATGAATATCTCGAACTAGTTTTCCGAGGATTCCCGAAATTTTCATTGGTGGCTTGAATTAAACTGTTGGATGAATTTAATTCATGCACACTATAATGTGGATATGACTATCACCTAAAATATATGCCTACTAGCTCAGATCCTAGTCCTCTCTATAGCTTAATAGATTGACCTAGTACATGGATACCCATGGGGTAGGTCCATCAGGTCATTGGATGACTTAGTACATGGCTACCTATGGTGTAGGTCCATCAAGTCACCATGAGTCAATGATTGGGCTACCTTTGGGTAGGGCCATGCGACTCCACAACCCTTTGTAATGGCTACCTGTAAGGTAGGACCACGGGGGTAAGGATCTACCATATGAGAGAGGTAGTATCCAAGTCCATTAATGCAGGGACAACACAGAGATAGGGGATAGGTATGGATTGAGTAGTATTGCTTAAAATGTAACCTTGGTTGTTAAATGATATTTGGTTGCTTACATTGTTACCATTGTTGCACAATTTTGGTTGTCCCCACATACCGACATATTCATTTATGCCAACCAACGTTTTGTTTGTCAGCGTTTTAGGTACAATTGAAAAGGACAAACAATAAAGTGGCTTATTGTGAAATTAAGAAATGAAGTGTAAGGAGGATTAGTTAAAATAGAGTCCGAATGTGGATAGAAGTTAGATATCCAAGTTTTTGGAAAAAGGTATGCAAAGTTTTATTTTATTCCGATTTTCAGTATAGTCGTGGTAGAACTTAATAATTATTACTAATTATTTGTCAAACCTTTGATCCGAGAAATTGGGATAATGACTATGACCTCTTGATCTCCCTTAATTGGGGGTTACCAGGAGGCGGGTCATTACATTTGGTATCAGAGCATTGGTTCCTCACTTAATCTCTAGTACCGGGAGGCGGGGTCAGCCGACCTCTGATGCGACTTATTGAGATACCGGTGTGCGGGCGCGCGGGTCTCTTAGGTTTACCATCCCTGCTATATGGGCCTTTGCCTAGGGGAGTGGGTTCCCCCAACAATCAAATTTTTTTTATTAAATTTTACAAATTCCATAGAACCAAGGGAGTTATTAGAGGATTTTCCGAAAGACAGAGGTGTCTAGAAAAGGATCACGTCCGGGGGCTGGCAATATTTTCCTCCGCACCGCTAATCAGAATACGAGGACTCCCAGATCTGTGTCACTGCCTGGCCAATGTCTTAGGATCTGACTCAAAATAAGATACCTTTAGGACTCTCTCATCTATTTTCATCCCTTCTAAACCCTAATTCTGTTAAGATTCTAAGGTCAAGGTTTTTCTCTCTCTTCCTCACCCTCTTGAGGTTAGGCTATGTATGATAAGGCTAAGGAATCCTCCACCAAATTAATGAAAAGCATGTAAATAAGATGTCATGTACATAAGCTTAATAGTTTAAGCATAAACTAAAGAATAGTTGCATGCTTAGGTTGTATGACATGTGTTGTCATTCCCTCAGGAGAGATTTGAGGTTAGACCTTCTTGTTAGGAGGATGAAGTAAAGTTGGTCTTGGAGGAAGAGACCTCCATTAAAGGTAGAGACCTGGCACATCCTCTGAGGATGATGCAAACCCTAACCCTAAGTGGTGGTTAGAGAGAGATGGCGTGATGAGATGGAAGTCATGGTCAACCTTGTGTGTGGGTTGATATGCTATTAGTTTTGAATCCCTATGATAGTATGAGCCATGTGAGGTTGGCTAACCTAGTACCTTTGGAGACCCAACCCTAGGAAGGGTCGTGCATGTTAGGGTGAAGGATAACTCCTTTATTGATGAGGTTAGTGATGACCCTATAGAAAGCCTATGGGCTGATATGAGCATGGCATAGTATGCACCTAGAGTACGTTAGTAAGTGTTGGTAGTAGGTCAAAACCTAGGCCAGAAGGGCATGTGGGATAGATTATGAGCTAAGCATAAAGAGCCTTAAGCAAATGTAGGTTTCACCCATGTAAGTGTATGCATGCACACTTGATCCACCCTTTTAGAGAGAGAACCTCCAGTAGTAAGGTTGTTTGTAGGGTTAGCTCTAGGGAGAGAGAGCAGGACCCAAGTAAGAAGGTTGGGAGCTTAGACTCTGGGATAGGAGGAACCCTGAGATGTCGGGTCTGTTATGACCTAAGTGGATGGTTGTGGTTGCCTCATGTAGGGTCCTTGTGGTTTCTTGAAGAACTAAACCCTAGAAGAAGGACGAGGCTGCTGGTACCTATGTACCGATGATATAGGTGCTTTTCTAAGGATAGGAAGAAGAGTTCCTTAGACCCTGACGAGGTTTAGTAACATGTTGTGAGGCCTTATACCTAGTTAGTTATTCTTGAGGAGGACTCGAATCTGAGGTGTTGTTCAAGTGGAAGGATAATAGGACGTGCATGATGCACCTCATACATGCTTGGTTCGTGGTTAGAATGTTGAGCATGCAGTTGGACAACTGTTGCATAAGAGGTGAATCTAGGGTTCCTATACCTATAGGAGGGGAAGTAGTAGTACCTGGTACACCTGATGCTCATGACGAGATTTGAGTTGCCATAGATCTGAGCATGGCACTCCTCATGTTTAGAGGAAAGGGAAACTCCTTGGATTAAGGTATATGTTTGATGAACCCCTCACATATAGGTTGGTGACATATGCATGTATAATGATGGTCCAGTGTTGAGGAATGAGAAAAAGTATGACCTACCATGGAGACCTAGCATGGTTTAGTAGTGGTCTTCTTGTTAACTACGTGCCTTAGTAGCTTTATAGGGTTAAACATGCTCATGTGAATGTAAACCTGAGACGTTTGTGACCTTTGTTACTATCAAGATGTAGTTTTCTCCCATCCTGGGAGAGGGACCCTTCTGTAGGGTATGTACAACTTTTGTTGGGTTTGAGGTAACCTAAAGAGGTCTCATAGGATCTTGAGAAGCTAAGTGGAAAGTACATAGTATAAGAATGAACCTGTAGACCCATAGATAACCATATCTAAGTGCATGTGGATGTATTACCATGGAGGTAACTAGTATGGGGCCTGACTGAGGTAGATAGTGTTGGGTTTTAGGGGAGATAGAGAAGGCAGCAGAAACAAAAATTTTCTCCTCCCAAACCCAGAATAAGGAATCACACCAACGTCTATACAATAGGAAGGATGGTTTGTAGAGGCATACCTTGTACCAAGGCTTGCTCGAAGACATTAGCTTGCGGCTTGCACGGTCTTCACCTCCAGTCTTGGACGGTGTCTGTGCAACTCCTGGTCTCACCGGGACTGTCGGGATTGACAACTTTCCTCCGAGCGGCAGAAGTCTCCCACCTCTAAAGTAGTCCACACGGACCACCTGGAACTCTGATCTCCTTGTCCCACAAGGAATAAGAAGGAATCATACCCTCCTATCGGCGTACTAGTCACCGACACACTCTCATGTAACCACTTTCCTTTCTGTAGTTGTCTTTCCCTTGTTGTGCTTCCCTTATCGGGTAGCACTTGCTCGGGCTCTCTCTCGATTACCAAAACCAGAGAGAACGACAACTTTGCAGAGCAACTGGTGTTATGAGTTGTTGTTCTTAAGAAGCCCCCAATACCCCTATATATATAGGAGGGTCATGGGACAAGGTTCTCTACCCCGGGCAATGCAGGATTAAAGCAGGAGTAGAAGGGTTCAAGATTTTCCACAAAACAACCAATTACGCCACCTGAACCAATCGTTTCAAGCATGAAACAGTCAGTTGGGGACCTGAGCTGATCAGTTCAGACCTCAACCGATCGGTTGGGCTACCTGAGCCGATTAGTTCATTTCTGAGCCGATCGGTTCATGGTCCTGGTCCAACTCAAATTGACTTTCATATTTATTTCCGATTAATCAAATATTAATCCTTGTCCAAATCGAATTTGTACAAGTGAAACAAATTGTATTTGCAAAATAGTCTTCTGACTTTCCAAATGATCTCGGTTGGTCCATGAGTCGACCGGTTCAACAATTGAACTGATCATTTCATGATACATGAGCCGATCGACTCACAACATGAGCCGATCAGTTCACCAACCTGAGCCGATCAGTTCATCCCATGAGCCGATCGGTTAGAGAAGCAGACTACAAAATCAGTCAATCACAGCTTCAATCAATCCGATACTCCAATCAATTGGTCCAACACCTTGAACACTATGATACTGAGCTATCAATTGATTGAGTGTTTAATTGAACTACTAAACTCCTTTAGTAATCAATCTAAACATCATTTGTGGATAAACTCCTCTTCTAGGTTAAATCCTATGTGTGTGACCCTATAGGTCCGTTTCACATTGGCAGTGAAAGTCCATAACACTTATGACTTCACAAGTAAAGAGTGGTGCCTAGTCGCACATCAGTGTTACCCAAGTGAAAAGGAAAGTTGGAGAACAACTTTCAATCCTACAATCCGTTAATGGTGTTACAGTGAATGTATAATTCCTTTGTCACTGATATCCCGAATGAACTCAAGGCATGGAACAATCATCCTTTCAATGTTCATTCACTTTCTTGATCTCAGAGTAGATTAGAGGAGATATGTATGACATCAATATCACATACGGATTCACACCTACATGCACGCCTATCTCAATCCTACTCATCATGTGGCCATGGATATCAAACTCCCTCAGGAGGGAAAAATCCCATATCTATCACTCACCCCTCAAAAGCCCCATGTGTCAAAGTCACCCAATCATCACCTTCATGACAACCCATGTTTCAGGACTGCGTTTGATGATGTCAAAGTGTACCCAACGACATGTGTTGAGTGTAGTGATTTCAGGTCAAAGAATCACACTCACCACCATCACTGTAAGAACTAACTATGACTACCATGTCATGGTTCCATGTGTCAAACTCACGGTGGGTCTGTCCGGTATACTTGTTCTCTAAAAAGTAAGTATGTGTTTGGTTTGATATCTCCATATCATGACTAATGAGATTCTGTCATCAACCAACACCACAATCTAGTATTGTGTGTCATTGTTGTCTATCTACCTTCCACAATGACATCCGACTAGGGACATAATAAGAATGTAAAAACTCTTAGCATCTGTATGATCTGCTCGTTCAGGTCCTTAACTTGAAAACATACGTCATTGAGTACTGTCATTCTCTAGACATTCAATCTATTCTATCACTATCTCATATGGCTGAACAAGAAAGAATTGGAAGTCTGTCTTTGATGTTTATCAAATCAATCTTAATGTATCCCACCAATCATCCCATGATTGGCTCTTAGGGCATAATATCAACAGACTCCCACTTGCACTGTGAGTGAATCACCCTTGAATCATATTCTTGGTGATCTTCAAACATGTCCCACATGTTACTATGCTCTAGTGCTAACATAGTGAGTTATGGCAACACCTTGCCAAAGTTAGTATTAACTACATGTCTCTCATCTCTTCGATGTACGTCACACGTATGAGATGGAGTTGTCGTAATATGTGATCTAGTATTCCTTTGCTAACCTTTAGCCACATTGCATGACCAAGCACTCCTAACTTGTCATCAATGACCAGAATAACTATAAGTTCATCTATATGAACTCCTAGATCCATATAGTATCCACTAATGTTCTCTAACACATGGATACTTGACATTTCCTTTTAAATGACTTTATTGGAACGTTTCCATTTATTAACAAGCATTCACTTTTATATATCCCATATATATTTTGCGATTGATTTTCTGTCCTTTTCTGGAAGTTTGCATCAATGTAACTCTTTACAGTGAACCCTTCCTTATTTCCATAGAACTAGTACTTCTCAAGTACTTATCAAGTTCTTATGGTATTCCAGTAACCCTTACTGGAACTAGACAGACATCCACTCATCATGTCCCACATACGAGTTATCAGGATGAGCATATCATATTGTCATGTCCTACATACAAGATGAATACTTCTTGCCATGTCCATACATGCAAGATAATGGGATGATTACATACATGATAGATCCATATCTATTCTTAGTGTTTCCATTCTTCATAAGAATTGGACACTTGGCCTTGGGATACTAACTTCATGTTTTCTCTCACTGAATCTGTGCATACTGAACCCTTCAGTATAGATTTCCAATGTATTCTTTCTCTTTTCAGGTCAAGAGGTTTTCGAGAACTATCTCTATAGATCTCTATTCCTATCACATAGGAAACATTTCTATCTTCCTTAAAGATAATATCCACTTTGTATTTCCATTCTAGAACATCTCATTTCTCATCGACATGTGGAATGCAAATACGCTCCCACTAAATCACAGATACCTTCTTTATCTTTGGCATATCAATCAAACCCTTTGACCATATCATCAAAGTAAAGGTCCAACTCTGAGTTACTTGTACTTAATATCAATCACATTGATTAGTCCATTGTAACTTATAGACTTCATTTGCATTAATGGATTCATAAACCTTATAGGTTGTGTCACATACACATCCTTGTTTTATTCCTCATAGGAATGTGTTTTAGTATCCGCATGCCAAATCTCTTAGTCATTAAGTTGCAATCAACAAGCATCATCCTTCTTAAAATGTTATCCATGTATCTTAATGCTTAAGACTCATTCACACTTATGGATTTCATCCCAATGGGTGCTACCATCAAGGTCATACCTTATGGTTCACATGGAAGTCATTTAGGATGTAATGGTCATAAACCACAACTCAAAATCCGGTTCCTCATATTCATCTAGATAGTTGATTCATCACGTGACCAACTCATAATATAGATAATCGAGGTTTATCTGTAAAGGTTATACGAACTCACAACTCCTTGTGATTCTTAATGTCCTTTATTAGTGTGGGGTATTCTCTATTTAAGAAGAAATTAGTTATTTGATAATCATCCTCTAACTCCTTAGAGTATGACTCCTTGTTGATTTAGACATCACCATGCCTTAATCACGAGCTCACTATGATACACTATCATAATCACTCACAAGGTTCTCAAACATTTAGTCTAAGTATTTCATTCATTGATCTCATCAAGAATTAACACTTTCCCAAATCCGTACTTCATCTATGATATTCTTGAACACTTCAAGATATTCATATTGGTATTTCTCTAAACACCATTTGAAGTATTAGCATTAACTCTAATAGGTATGTAAATACATCTCATGTATTATACCTAATAGGACAATCATTCTCCCACTACCACTAGTGAAGATTGATTAATCATGTCTAAGAGATTCATGTCTCTTACTGGTTCTCTAACCAAAAGAGTCTAGACTTATCCATCATATGGAAATTAGAAATGAATTTCTCATGATTTATGCTAATTTGATCGTTTGAGTTATCAATAACCTTTAGGTATCGTTTTATCTTATGCATACCAAGTATCACAAGATAAACAAGGCATTGCCACAAAGATTAAAACATCAACTTTATTAATTGCCATCATTGTCATACAATATGCAAAAATAATGTGGTTCTATCCATTGGCAAATATGAAATAGCAGTTCATAACTCTATTACATGCCTTCAAGGCTGAAAATAAACTAAAGTACTCCTATTTATGGTGGCAGCACTTGCCCCATTTATTGGGTGCTTTACACTTTATATCTTGGTATAATATACCTCAAAAAATGTTACAAGTTTATTTCATGGCACCTTCAGGTGGAGACGTCTGTCGCCTCCTTCTTATTTAGTTCTTCCAGATAGAGTGGACAAATCCTTTTCCAATGTCCTGGATTTTGACAATGGTGACAATTGCCTCTCTTGGTCATGCCTCCCTTGGCCTTGAGAGTTGAAGACGCCTTGGGCTGCTGGATAGCATCAGAACCCTTCTTAGCTTTGCCCTTGCCCTTGCACTTGGACTTGCCTTTCTTGTCACTGATTATCATCACAGACTTAGGCTTGTCCTTCTTCATCTGTGTCTCGACTGTCCTCAACATGCCCAACAACTCTGTCAACGGCTTGTCAAAGTTGTTCATGTTGTAGTTCATCACAAACTGACTGTATGATTCTGACAATGATTGTAGTATCACGTCAGTAGCCAAATCTTGGTTCAGAGGAAATCCCAGTCTCGTCAGGTTCTCCACATACCCAATCATATTGAGTGTGTGAGGACCAACTGGATCTCCTTCTGTCATGACACACTTGAACAACACCCTGGAGACATCATATCTCTCTTGTCGTGCTTGATCTTCATACATGTTCTTGAGATGTTGAATCTTCTCAATGACACCCATGTTCTCATGTTGTCTCTGCAACTCATAGTTCATGGATCACAACATCAAGCACTTTGCATCAATGACATCATCAGAATGCTTCTTATAAGCATCCCTTTCTACCTTTGGTGCGGTAGGATCAGGTTCCTCTAGAATTGGAGTATCCAGGACATAGAGCTTTCACTCTTGAGTGAGAACAATTCTCAATGTCCTAAACCAGTCTTGGAAGTTTGTCCCATTTAGCTTGTCCTTTTCAAGAACTGATCACAATGAAAAGTGATTGTTGTTTGTTGTCATTTGTACTACAAAAGGAAATATATGCAGTTTAGTCCAAAACTCAATTTTGACTTATTTGATTGATTTGAAAGGTTGACGATATAATTAGGACTTTAATTAATTATCGCTCCCACTATTTTTGTTCAAATTGATAGCCCTCACCATCAATTTAGAAGATTGCAACACAGAATCTTCTAGTGGGTCAAGATCCTGGAATCCTCTAAGTCATGGACCAACTAGGGCTGTCACCCACAACTTAGATCTTCTAGGTAGGAAACTTTTGCCAATTGCATCATATACAACTCTTGAAAGATGTCATATGCAACTCCTTGCCATGATCACCTCCATGCCTCAAGGTGCTAGATCATATCTAGGTCACCTTGTTAAGTCTGACCCAAAGCCAACACGATGAATATGCACCCTGCTAGGGCAGACCCACATATCCATCCTTCATGCTTCCACGAGATAGACGGTGCACCACGCTAGGGCGTGCCCACATTTGGTCGATCAAGCTTTTCATGTGTGTCACATTTGGAAGGCATCTAAAACTTTAATATTTAATGAGGTATTTGGTTTTATAGGTACATATACATATCCAATCAGCACAATACATAGTACATATCATATACATGCTATATCCCACAGAAAACATGCGAAATGATAAAAGTAATGATTATGGCCATCCTAATGTGATTCCTCAAGCCAAGAGGAATCATGGTCATCTAGGTCTACATCACATGCAACCTATCCATGATGAACTCTGTACTTTAGCCGTCCGAGTTGATCAACTCATCACATGAATGACCTGCTCACCCTGGATGGTCGTCGGGGAGCCACCAACCGATCGATTGGCTCCTCCAACTGATCGGTTCGCCTAGTCATCATGCATCTCCTCATGGCCACCATCTGATCGTCTCGCTCCTCAAACCAGTCATCTGGATCGCCAACTGATCGGTTCACTCCTTGAACCGATCGTCTCAGTCACCGTCAGGTTGTCTGCCATTCTTTGACATAACAGGAAATAAAAGATCTATCCTATTTTACATTTAAATTGGGAAACCCCGAGTTACATTTGGGGGGAGCAAAGGTAGGAAAGAAATCCCGAGTTATCTCGAGTTACATCAAGAAAAGGAGGTAGGGAATTGGTGCGCAGACTGAGATGCAAGCAACCAAATACAACCAAGCACACATACATAGGGTTTATTGGCCATAACCACACTATACATCCACCACAAAACTCGTTTAAGGGTGATGCGTATCGAGTGCATTCATATCACATATCATATATGTATATTGGGATTTGTGGATTTAGGATTGGACATGCATAAAGCCAATTTTATTTGCATCGTATGTAATAAATAAAGGCAACAAACCAAAATCGATCATATCGATAATCCTAAAGTATAGAGCACTTGACGTGGCTCTGATACCACTGTTGGGTTTTAGGGGAGACAAAGAAGGCAACGGAAACAGAAATTTTCTCCTCCCAAACCCAGAATAAGGAATCGTGCCAACGTCTATACAATAGGAAGGATGGTTTGTAGAGGCATACCTTGTCCCAAGGCTTGCTCGGTGACGTTAACTCACGGCTTGAGCAGTCTTCACCTCCGGTCTTGGACAGTGTCTGTGCAGCTCCTGGTCTCACTGGGACCGTCGGGATTGATAGCAGTCCTCCGAGCGGCAGAAGTCTCCCGCCTCTGAAGTAGTCCACACGGACCACCTGGAATTCCGATCTCCTTGTCCCACAAGGAGTCAGAAGGAGTCATACCCTCATGTCAGCGTACTAGTCACCGACACACTCTCCTACAACTAGTTGCCTTTCTGTAGTTGTCTTTCCCTTATTGTGCCTCCCTTATCGGGTAGCACTTGCTCGGGCTCTCTCTTGGTTACCAAAACCAGAGAGAATGACAACTTTGCAGAGCAACTGGTGTTCTGAGTTGTTGTTCTTGAGAAGCCCCCAATACCCCTATATATAGGAGGGTCATGGGACAGGGTTCTCTACCCCGGGCAATGCGGGATTAAAGAAGGAGTAGAAGGGTTTGAGATTTTCTACAAAACAACCAACTGCGCCACATGAACCGATCATTTCAAGCATGAAATGGTCGGGTGGGGACCTGAGATGATCGGTTCAGACCTCAACCGATCGGTTGGGCCACCTGAACCGATCAGTTCACTTCTGAGCCGATCGGTTCATGGTCCTGGTCCAACTCAAATTGACTTTCATATTTGTTTCCAATTAATCAAATATTAATCCTTGTCCAAATCGAATTTGTATAAGTGAAACAAATTGTATTTGCAAAATAGTCTTCTGACTTTTCAAACAATCTCGGTTGGTCTATGAGTCGATCGGTTCAACAATTGGACTGATCGTTTCATGATACATGAGCCGATCGACTCACAGCATGAACCGATCGGTTCACCAACCTGAGCTGATCAGTTCATCCCATGAGCCGATCAGTTGGAGCAGCAGACTATGCAAAATCATTCAATCGCAGTTTCAATCAATCCGATACTCCAATCAATTGGTCCAACACATTGAACACTATGATACTAAGCTATCAATTGATTGAGTGTTTAATTGAACTACTAAACTCCTTTAGTAATCAATCTAAACATTGGTGCGCTCCCACTAGAGGCTTACAACACCAGCCAACTAGGGTGGCCGAGTGCAATCCACGAGGTCGGGAGGCACATGATGATGGGATCTTTGCTTTTGAAAATTTTATGGTCCCAAATCGAGTCTATCACTAAAACTAAAACAGTTCGCCCGCAAGCGTACGAGGTACTGTTGTAGTATAGATCAAGGGCAAGATGCGGGGTCGAACCACGAAGATAGAGGGGGTGCTAGAGTTAGAAGGTGTGAGCTACGTTCCTATTGCAGAGAGTAAGATTTTCAGGGTTTTAAGGTTGATTGGTTGTTGATTAAGCTAAGAGATCGAGTAGGAAAAGCAATATGAAACTAAGTTATCAAAAGACTAAATTAGCAATTTAAGTCAACAAGCTATCTAAACAAGAGCAAGAACAAACTACACTAGACTAAGCAAACAACTAGCAATTGAGAGCCTAAGTTAACCACTAATCAAGATCAAAGACCTAAATTAACACTTAGCTAGCAAAACTAAGCAATCGACTAAGTTAACTAAAGCAAATGAACTACACTAGCATTAATAAGCAAACTAGGCAATTAAGGTTTTAAGCAATTAGATGAAGGAGGTGGGCCGTTTGGGAATGTAACCTTGACATTAATTGGGGGATGTCACCATAACAAGCAATTAGCATATTTCATTCTAGACTACCAAACCAAACAACAAGGTGGGTGCTATGAGGATATACCCTACGCTACTAGTTCGAGAACTAGGGCTAGGTGTAATTCTCATAGGACTCACCAAGTCTAGGTCTCTTGGATAAGTGGTATTAGTCAATTGAGGACCAAGGGTAAGGATGGGAGTATAGATGAGGATATTTGACCTCATGCCACTAGCTACCTCAGCCTTTAGGAAAATCCTAGGCAATTGCACTAATCACACTTATACTAGTCAGTTAGAACTCACATTTGAATGTAGGAAGAAGGTGATTATGTAGGAAGACAGGGGGCTAGTTAGGGATCCGAATTAAGGACCTAGGAGCCAATCCCATGATAGCTACATAGAAACCAACACCCTAGAGGCAAATGTCTTTAAGCACCACAAGGCAAGCAATTAATGTAATTAAACAACAATCACATGCACAAGTAATGGGAAATGAGATACAAGCAAAGGTAATCATCATAGAAGTGAAATATGTTCATTAAAAATTATATTCCCCCAACATGGTATCAAAGTCACATTTTTGCCCCAAACAACCCACCCAAGGGGGCTTAGCTATACATGATCAAAACAGAAACAAAGGAGAAGGGAAAGGGAGTAGGAGATGCCATGGATGCTTGATGAAGCTTGACTTCTTCACCTCCTTGCTACCAACCACGAGCCTCCTCCTACAATAGTGCCCAAGAGCATGGAAATGGTGGAATGGATGGATAGAAACCTAGAGAAACTAGGTTTCTATGGTGGAAATGAGTGGAAAGTGGGTGGAAATGGGATTTAATGCAAGGAAAGTAGGTGGATGGGAGTAATGGATGCAAGGGAGCAGCTGGGGGCGGCTAGGAAGTGCTCTCTCCTGAGCCCTAGATGCAGCTAGTGCTTATATAGGAGCTAGTGCTAAGTGGGTGTAAAATAGGAAAAATAGTGAAAAGTTGTATAGGGTAGGTGATCACCACGGTCGTGGTGGGTATGCCACGGCCGTGGTGAGGGTAGTACGGAACGGCCATGGGGGGTGAACACGGTCGTGGGGTGAAGGAAGTGATGAGATGGTGGTGGCCACATCCGTGGCGGAGTGCCACGGTTGTGGTGGGTAGCATGCACCACGGCCGTGTTGGGTAACACGACCGTTTTGGAGGAGTTGGAGGTGACTGTGGGGAGGGGCCACGGGCATCTTGATCAGCTTCAGCCATAGTTGCGGCGACTTGACCACGGTCGTGGCTTTCCGGGCAAATTCCCTGTTGGCAACTGACTTTTCGCAATTAATTCCCACGACCGTGGCGGGGTGCCATGGCCGTGTTCTCTTCTCCTGACCACGACCGTGCTGATGGCCACAGTCGTGTTGTCTTCACTGGCCACAATCGTGGCTGGGAGGCCACGGTCGTGGGTGATCTAAGGAGTTCCCTATTGCAACCTGTTGGAACTTGGCAAGAAACCCACGACCGTGGCATTGGGGCCACGACCGTGGTGAGGCTTGACTTCTTGATTTTGCTTCTTACTTTGTCAATTTCGGATGTCTTTGCTCGGGGATGATTCTTGGCCACTGGAGGTAGGTTGAGGGAGCCTTTGGGGCCTTATTTGGGTCCCTACTTGGGTGGGGGAACCCTATAACTCCCTCTCTCTCTCTCCCTTCCATCTAAGCATGGTACAAGTACCTGAAAAACAGTGCAAAGAACATCCATAAGCATATTTGCAATGATAATCATATTGGGGTAAAAGACTTGTAATCTAACATGTTTAGATGCAGCTTAAGTACAAAATGGCACAAGATGGAGCCCTAAAATAGGGCTGCATCACCACCCCAAACTTACAACATACTTGTCCTCAAGTATGCTCCAACTTAATCTCTCTTTTCTGTTCTTTTCAACAAACACACATGACAAATGCAAAGCAACAAAAAAATATTGAATATATGGTCTTGGAGGTGACTAAGTGCATGTGTCTCACATCTCTCCTCTCCTTCTTTCACAATCCAATCATGAACTGAGCACTGAGCATACAAACTTCAAATATAAAGCATAGAAACACAAGTTGTCCATATGTCCTTTATGTTATTCCGGGTAAACCGTTTCATGTTGGTGTTAATCAAAGGTGACTAGGAGTGTTGTTTCACTTTCATGCATTCAGTCTTATGCTTCAAGCCACCCTAGATGATCCACTTGGATGTAGAAAGGGTAAAGTGAGCTAGATTTGATGTTTTCTAGCTCGATGGGTATAAAAGAAGAAGAAAGGGTTGCAGTAAGATTTGGAGTGCTTTTACACACTCTTCTTTTCTTTATTTGAATGCTCTTAAACATGAGCATCCTTTTATTTTATTTTTGCTTTTCTTTTCTTTTTCTTTACCCTTGGTGTAGGTAGGGCACATGGTGGATAGAGTGAAGCGGGGAGATAAAGATGTGGCCACCCCAAACGTTTGGAGGTGGCCACGGCTAATATGTGCACTTTGGCATCTTTTTATGAGGCGGAGGGGTATGAAGATGGTGGAAGAATAGTCGGATCAAAGAGGGGTCATCAGTGTAGTTTTCAACATACGATTCCCTGCATGAAATCTAATTCAAAACTTCACCAAGTAATATCACACCACATGATAGAATTAACACAATATTCATATTTCTACCAAGTGATTCCATTGGCTTTAAGCATTTGTCGATTGCTCAATTCATGATTCAACCAAAGCATTCACAGACTTAAGAGATGTGGTTCACATGTAAAAAGTCACAAACACGACCATATATCAATAAGATCTAAGAATGTAGCATGCATTTGTCACAAGAGTAAACCTTTTCATTTCAAACATTGGAGATTAAGTCAAAACATCCTGTCGGAGCAAGAATATTCAAATCTGGGCAAAATTGGCCAAAATGGTGCCAATTCGCACTAAATCACATCAAAACCTACTTTAGGGAATTCAAAGACATAAAGCAGCAAATCCGACTTAACATGCACAAGAAATTATCAAAAACTACATCATGAGAATGCAGTGCATGGTATGAAGAAGCAAAATTTTTGAAAAATTACTCAAAAATGCAGAAATCAACTACATGTCATGCAAAGATGCAATGAGACACACCAAGTCAGGGTAATCGAGTATGGAATGTCAGTCAAACTGTGTGATCATCTTGCAAAAATTTAGCACAAGGCACATATAGAAAAAAATGCGGCGAAAGAAGGCTTACCGCCCTACCACCCCAAACTTTTAAGTCATGATGTCCTCATAATGAAATAGAAGTTTAGATTAGTAGGGTAAAAATGCTTAGGGTTGTGAAAGGCAACCAGCGAGAGCTGTAGTGGTCAATGTAACTTTAGGTGAGCAGGACAGGGCCATCACGGCCGTACTGAGCAGTCCGGCCGTTCTGGCCTTCTTCCTGTAGCTCCTCCATTGATTTGCAATATCTTCTTCCACTTTGACCTCCAGTTTGGCGAAACCCTTCAGCATCATCTTTTCTTTCTTGTGCCTGTGCTAAGATGATTCACAAATAGAAAAACTATCAAGTATAGTGTGTGTATGTGTGTTTCTTGGAAACCAAAAGAAAGTATGGTAAAACAAGGTTCGAGAATATCAAAACACGTGGGTTGCGTCCCACTAGCACTAAATTTATAGCCTTCAGCCGGGCTTGTTGCTCTTTTTTCATCATGTATTGACACCCACGGTGCCCTCCTTCTCTTCTATGGTGATCCTATCGAGCGCTCTGATGACATGTGCTTCGTCCCAAGGAGTGTACATGGAATAGAAGTATGGGCTCGATCTCCACAGCTCCAGAGGGTCACGATAGCACAAACTCTCACCGAAGTCTTCATTGGCCAGCTTGTCCCTCTCTTCTTTTGTGAACATGAAAAAGTCGAACTTTTTCCTCTTATAAGTAATCGTTAGCGTGCCTGTACGGATATTGATTTCAGCTCCCGTAGTGGATAGGAAAGGTCTTCCCAATATGAGGTACTCTTCTCCATCAATAGGTGCGGTGTCCACTATCAGGAAATCGGTCACATAGGCAATGTTCACTCTTTCATCCATCGACACTATTGTGTTCTGCATGATTCCCAATGGCTTCCGCTTGGTTCCGTCACCCAAGATAATGGCACATTCCACTGGTTTCATTTTGTTTAGGCCAAGCCGTAGGTACATGCTCCATGGCATGAGGCTTGTCCCTGCACCTAAGTCAATGAGAGCATGCTTGACGGACTGTGTACCAATGTAGCAAGAAATCAGAGGCACTCCCGGATCACCTCTCTTCTCTGGGAAGCCATTGTCATAGATGAAGTTCACATATTTTGAGGCAAAAATCTCCTCGGTCAGCAGTAGCACTAACTTTCTCCTTCCCATGCATATGTCCTTCATCAATGAAAAGAGTGATGTGATGCCTATTGTTCCCCGCTTCAAGTTTCCTAGGAGATTCATGACATTTCCGCCCCTTATTTTGAGAGTCGAACCTTCATGGGATTGCTTTCTGTCTTCATCAACTATCTCCATTGTACTTGCTGGAACTTGCAAAGGGGTGATGGTGACGCTCATCTCATGTAAAGGTCTTAGTTCCCATAAGGATATGGCTTCAAGCACTGCTATGTCCATGGTATGTGAAACAACAGACGTGACACCGTCACCAACAACCGCCTGAGCTATATCTATTGCAATTTCTGTATCCCGTAGTACAGGTGGAACCAATGAGAGTGCCTCTACCTTTGCGTCTGGCGCAATAGCAATCCGGGTGCACTTAGCATTCTCTGGTGGTGCTTGAGCGGCAAATCCTCCAGAGCATTCTTTATCTTCGCTAGATTCCTCTAGTATCGGAATGTTACCTCCAACCTCAGTCACTTTCTTTTCCTTTTTTCCGAAACCTTGAGCAGCTTCTTCTCCCCATATGACAGAGAACATACTCACTTGTTCATGCAAAGAAGGGGGAGATTGTGAGGACGGAGGTGGTGGTGGTCTTTGCTGGGTGCAATTAGGATTTTGGAGTATGCAAGTTGGCTGTGGTGGAGGTGGAGGTTGGTAAGTATGTGGAGGTGGTGGTGGGTATTGGTAGTTTAGTGGGGGTTGGTGAGATGGCACAGCATATGGGTGCGGTGGTCCTTGATATTGTGAAAGTGAGGTTGTTTGGCCACATGGTGGGATGTATGCGGATTGGGTGGTATTCACATAACTACCATCGTTGTTAGGATTCGTCATAGGTTGAGATGGCAATCTCCCCTCTTCACGATGAGAAAGTGAGATAGAAATTTGATCGAGCCTTTGCTCAAGACGGCTGATGTTTTGTCCTTGAAAAGACACTTCTCTCTTTACCTCATCTAGATTCCTCAATCTTCCAAGTACTTCCTCTTCGAACTTTGAATTGTAGCGTGGCTTTTGCTGCCCCTGTCCTTGCCCATCCTCGTTCTGTTGTTTCCAGGAGAAGTTGGGGTGGTTCCTCCACTCGAGAGTGTAGGAGCTGTACATCGGGCCCTGGTTGTTGCGGCCACCAAAGGAATGTAGAGCGTTGACCTCCTCGTCTACAGTATCAACCACCCTTGTGGGCTGGCTAGAAGAGCTTGATTCTTCATCCACTTCATCATCTCGGTCATCATTGTCATCATATCGGGGTCAGTAGTATTGTGACTCAGAGCTGCAAAAGAAGGTGGGGGAGTGTAGCTTTGATCACAATGCCCCCCTTTTATGGAAGCACGGTGGCGGGAGTTTTCAGCTAGATTCTCAAACAGTGGCCATGATTCCTCGGGCGGCTTTGCCATGAACATGTCCTCGCAAGAAGAATCTACGTCGTTTTGGCTTTGCTCCTCAAGCCCGATGTAGAAGGCCTGAACTAGCTTCCAAAGAGGAACCTCATGATGAAGGCAGTCATGAAGCAACTTCTGGAACCTCTCCCACACCTCGTGGAAGGACTCGTTCTCTTTCTGAGCGAACGATGTGATGCATCTTCTCATGTAGGATAACTTGGCGATGGGGAAGAACTTCTTGAGAAACTCATTCTTCACCTCATTCCAAGTGACCAACTCTAACCTCGAGACATACCACTCCTTCGCCTTCTCTTTGAGAGAGAAGGGAAAGAGCGTCCTCTTGATTGAGTCATCGGTGGCGGCTGGCGTGCAGAAGGTAGAGCACATTTCAAGGAACGCGTCTATGTGGTGGTAGGGGTTCTCGTTCTCCATACCGAAGTATGTAGGGAGAAGCCCCAAGAGTGCCGGCGGGATGGAGAACTGTTGACCTGGCATCTGGTCAACTAGAGTGGTGATGGGGGAATTGTAGTTCCCCGGCGTGAAGTACTCATGAAGCGGGCGATGTGGTGGAGGTTGAGCATCCGGTGGTGGGTTGTTC
Organism: Alisma plantago-aquatica; assembly: GCA_963693085.1. Classification (NCBI taxonomy): domain Eukaryota; kingdom Viridiplantae; phylum Streptophyta; class Magnoliopsida; order Alismatales; family Alismataceae; genus Alisma; species Alisma plantago-aquatica. The sequence continues at coordinate 404,481,042 of OY856413.1, forward strand.
TCAGCCATCTCGGCCTCTCGGTGTAGGTTGCGGCGAGCTTGACGCCTTCTTCTTCCAATCTCGGGGTCGTAAACCACCAAGTCGGTGCAAGTCGAGTGCATGCTACGCATGCACAGCTGTCACCTACGCAAGTCACAAACAAACAACAAGGAGCCAAGTTAGCGAACCAATATGCAAGAGTAACACAAAGATTAAATAATAGCAATGGTGAGTGCAAAAGGAAAGGCTAAGCTACACTGTCTAACTAGGCCGAGCGCCTCTAGTCCCCGACATGGCGCCAGAAAGCTTGGTGCGCTCCCACTAGAGGCTTACAAGACCGACCAACTAGGGTGGCCGAGTGCAATCTACAAGGTCGGGAGGCACGGGATGATGGGATATTTGCTTTTGAAATTTGTATGGTCCCAAATCGAGTCTATCACTAAAACTAAAACAGTTCGCCCGCAAGCGTACGGGGTACTGTTGTAGTATAGATCAAGAGCAAGATGCGGGGTTGAACCATGGAGATAGAGGCGGCGCTAGAGTTAGAAGGCGTGACCTACGTTCCTATTGTAGAGAGTAAGGTTTTCAGGGTTTTAAGGTTGATTGGTTGTTGATTAAGCTAAGAGAGCGAGTAGGAAAAGCAATATGAAACTAACTTATCAAAAGGCTAAATTAGCAATTTAAGTCAACAAGCTATCTAAACAAGAGCAAGAACAAACTACACTAGACTAAGCAAGCAACTAGCAATTGAGAGCCTAAGTTAACCACTAATCAAGATCAAAGACCTAAATTATCACTTAGCTAGAAAAACTAAGCAATCGACTAAGTTAACTAAAGCAAATGAACTACACTAGCATTAACAAGAAAACTAGGCAATTAAGGTTTTAAGCAATTAGATGAAGGAGGTGGGCCATTTGGGAATGTGACATTGACATTAATTGGGGGATGTCACCATAACAAGCAATTAGCATATTTCATTCTAGACTACCAAACCAAACAACAAGGTGGGTGCTATGAGGATATACCCTATGCTACTAGTTGGAGAACTAGGGCTAGGTGTAATTCTCATAGGACTCACCAAGTATAGGTCTCTAGGATAAGTGGTATTAGTCAATTGAGGACCAAGGGTAAGGATGGGAGTAGAGATGAGGATATTTGACCTCATGCCACTAGCCACCTCAGCCTTTAGGAAATCCTAGGAAATTGCACTAATCACACTTATACTAGTCACTTAGAACTCACATTTGAATGTAGGAAGAAGGTGATTATGTAGGAAGATAGGGGGCTAGCTAGGGATCCGAAATAAGGACCTAGGAGCCAATCCCATGATAGCTACATAGAAACCAACACGCTAGAGGCAAATGTCTTCAAGCACCACAAGGCAAGCAATTAATGTAATTAAACAACAATCACATGCACAAGTAATGGGAAATGAGATACAAACAAAGGTAATTATCATACAAGTGAAATATGTTCATTACAAATTATATTCCCCCAACATGGTATCAAAGTCACATTTTTGCCCCAAACAGCCCACCCAAGGGGGCTTAGCTATACATGATCAAAATAGAAACAAAGGAGAAGGGAAAGAGAGTAGGAGACACCATGGATGCTTAATGAAGCTTGACTTCTTCACCTCCTTGCTGCCAGCCACGAGCCTCCTCCTCCAATGGCGCCCAAGAGCATGGAAATGGTGGAATGGATGGATAGAAACCTAGAGAAACTAGGTTTCTATGGTGGAAATGAGTGGAAAGTGGGTGGAAATGGGATTTAATGCAAGGAAAGTAGGTGGATGGGAGTAATGGATGCAAGGGAGCAGCTGGGGGCAGCTAGGAAGTGCTCTCTCCCGAGCCCTAGAAGCAGCTAGTGCTTATATAGGAGCTAGGGCTAAGTGGGGGTAAAATAGGAAAAACAGTGAAAAGTTGTATAGGGTAGGTGATCACCACGGTCGTGGTGGGTATGCAACGGCCGTGGTGAGGGTAGTGGGGAATGGCCGTGGGGGATGAACATGATCGTGGGGTGAAGGAAGTAATGAGATGGTGGTGGCCACGACCGTGGCGGAGTGCCACGGTCGTGGTGGGTAGCATGCACCACAACCGTGTTGGGTAACACGACCGTTTTGGAGGAGTTGGAGGTGACTTTGGGGAGGGGCCACATGCATCTTGATCAGCTTCGGCTATGACCGTGGCGACTGGGCCACGGTCGTGGCTTTCTGGGCAAATTCCCTATTGGCAACTGACTTTTCGCAATTAATTCCCACGACCGTGGCGGGGTGCCACGACCGTGTTCTCTTCTCCTAACCATGACCGTGCTGATGGCCACGGTCGTGTTGTCTTCATTGGCCACGGTCATGGCTGGGAGGCCACGGTCATGGGCGATCTAAGGAATTCCCTGTTGCAACCTGTTGGAACTTGGCAATAAACCCACGACCGTGGCATTGGGGCCATGGCCGTGGTGAGGCTTGACTTCTTGGTTTTGCTTCTTACTTTGTCAATTTCAGATGTCTTTGCTCGGGGATGATTCTTGGCCACTGGAGGTAGGTTGAGGGAGACTTTGGGGCCTTCTTTGGGTCCCTCCTTGGGTGGGGGAACCCTAGAACTCCCTCTCTCTCTCCCTTCCATCTAAGCATGGTACAAGTACCTGAAAAACAGTGCAAAGAACATCCATAATCATATTTGCAATGATAATCATATTGGGGTAAAAGACTTGTAATCTAACATGTTTAGATGCATCTTAAGTACAAAATGGCACAAGATGGAGCCCTAAAATAGGGCTGCATCACCACCCCAAACTTACAACATACTTGTCCTCAAGTATGCTCCAACTTAATCTCTCTTTTCTGTTCTTTTCAACAAACACACATGACAAATGCAAAGCAACAAAAAATTATTGAATATATGGTCTTGGAGGTGACTAAGTGCATGCGTCTCACATCTCTCCTCTCCTTCTTTCACAATCCAATCATGAACTGAGCACTGAGCATACAAACTTCAAATATAAAGCATAGAAACACAAGTTGTCCATATGTCCTTTATGTTATTCCGGGTAAACCGTTTCATGTTGGTGTTAATCAAAGGTGACTAGGAGTGTTGTTTCACTTTCATGCATTCAGTCTTATGCTTCAAGACACCCTAGATGATCCACTTGGCTGTAGAAAGGGTAAAGTGAGCTAGATTTGATGTTTTCTAGCTCGATGGGTATAAAAGAAGAAGAAAGGGTTGCGGTAAGATTTGGAGTGCTTTTACACACTCTTCTTTTCTTTATTTGAATGCTCTTAAACAGGAGCATCCTTTTATTTTATTTTTGCTTTTCTTTTCTTTTTCTTTGCCCTTGGTGTAGGTAGGGCACATGGTGGATAGAGTGAAGCGGGGAGATAAAGATGTGGCCACCCCAAACTTTTGGAGGTGGCCACAACTAATATGTGCACTTTGGCATCTTTTTATGAGGCGGAGGGGTATGAAGATGGTGGAAGAATAGTCGGATCAAAGAGGGGTCATCAGTGTAGTTTTCAACATACGATTCCCTGCATGAAATCTAATTCAACACTTCACCAAGTAATATCACACCACATGATAGAATTAACACAATATTCATATTTCTACCAAGTGATTCCATTGGCTTTAAGCGTTTGTCGATTGCTCAATTCATGATTCAACCAAAGCATTCACAGACTTAAGAGATGTGGTTCACATGTAAAAAGTCACAAACAAGACCATATATCAATAAGATCTAAGAATGTAGCATGCATTTGTCACAAGAGTAAACCTTTTCATTTCAAACATTGGAGATTAAGTCAAAACATCCTGTCGGAGCAAGAATATTCAAATCTGGGCAAAATTGGCCAAAATGGTGCCAATTCGCACTAAATCACATCTAAACCTACTTTAGGGAATTTAAAGACATAAAGCAGCAAATCCAACTTAACATGCACAAGAAATTATCAAAAACTACATCATGAGAATGCAGTGCATGGTATGAAGAAGCAAAATTTTTGAAAAATTACTCAAAAATGCAGAAATCAACTACATGTCATGCAAAGATGCAATGAGACACACCAAGTCAGGGTAATCGAGTATGGAATGTCAGTCAAACTGTGTGATCATCTTGCAAAAATTTAGCACAAGGAACATAGAGAAAAAAATGCGGCGAAAGAAGGCTTACCGCCCTACCACCCCAAACTTTTAAGTCATGATGTCCTCATCATGAAATAGAAGTTTAGATTAGTAGGGTAAAAATGCTTAGGGTTGTGAAAGGCAACCAACGAGAGCTGTAGTGGTCAATGTAACTTTAGGTGAGCAGGACAGGGCCATCACGGCCGTGCTGAGCAGTCCGACCGTTCTGGCCTTCTTCCTGTAGCTCCTCCATTGATTTGCAATATCTTCTTCCACTTTGACCTCCAGCTTGGCGAAACCCTTCAGCATCATCTTTTCTTTCTTGTGCCTGTGCTAAGATGATTCACAAATAGAAAAACTATCAAGTATAGTGTGTGTGTGTGTGTGTGTTTCTTGGAAACCAAAAGAAAGTATGGTAAAACAAGGTTCGAGAAACAAACAAAACACGTGGGTTGCGTCCCACTAGCACTAAATTTATAGCCTTCAGCCAGGCTTGTTGCTCTTTTTTCATCATGTATTGACACCCACGGTGCCCTCCTTCTCTTCTACGGTGATCCTATCGAGCGCTCTGATGACATGTGCTTCGTCCCAAGGAGTGTACATGGAATAGAAGTATGGGCTCGATCTCAACAGCACCAGAGGGTCACGATAGCACAAACTCTCACCGAAGTCTTCATTGGCCATCTTGTCCCTATCTTCTTTTGTGAACATGAAAAAGTCGAACTTTTTCCTCTTATAAGTAATCATTAGCGTGCCTGTACGGATATTGATTTCAGCTCCCGTAGTGGATAGGAAAGGTCTTCCCAATATGAGGTACTCTTCTCCATCAATAGGTGCGGTGTCCACTATCAGGAAATCGGTCACATAGGCAATGTTCACTCTTTAATCCATCGACACTATTGTGTTCTGCATGATTCCCAATGGCTTCCGCTTGGTTCCGTCACCCAAGATAATGGCACATTCCACTGGTTTCATTTTGTTTAGGCCAAGCCGTAGGTACATGCTCCATGGCATGAGGCTTGTCCCTGCACCTAAGTCAATGAGAGCATGCTTGACGGGCTGTGTACCAATGTAGCAAGAAATCAGAGGCACTCCCGGATCACCTCTCTTCTCTGGGAAGTCATTGTCATAGATGAAGTTCACAGATTTTGAGGCAAAAATCTCCTCGGTCAGCAGTAGCACTAACTTTCTCCTTCCCATGCATATGTCCTTCATCAATGAAAAGAGTGATGTGATGCCTATTGTTCCCCGCTTCAAGTTTCCTAGGAGATTCATGACATTTCTGCCCCTTATTTAGAGAGTCGAACCTTCATGGGATTGCTTTCTGTCTTCATCAACTATCTCCATTGTACTTGCTGGAACTTGCGAAGGGGTGATGGTGACGCTCATCTCATGTAAAGGTCTTAGTTCCCATAAGGATATGGCTTCAAGCACTGCTATGTCCATGGTATGTGAAACAACAGACGTGACACCGTCACCAACAACCGCCTGAGCTATATCTATTGCAATTTCTGTATCCCGTAGTACAGGTGGAACCAATGAGAGTGCCTCTACCTTTGCGTCTGGCGCAATAGCAATCCGGGTGCACTTAGCATTCTCTGGTGGTGCTTGAGTGGCAAATCCTCCAGAGCATTCTTTATCTTCGCTAGATTCCTCTAGTATCGGAATGTTACCTCCAACCTCAGTCACTTTCTTTTCCCTTTTTCTGAAACCTTGAGCAGCTTCTTCTCCCCATATGACAGAGAACATACTCACTTGTTCATGCAAAGAAGGGGGAGATTGTGAGGACGGAGGTGGTGGTGGTCTTTGCTGGGTGCAATTAGGATTTTAGAGTATGCAAGTTGGTTGTGGTGGAGGTGGAGGTTGGTAAGTATGTGGAGGTGGTGGTGGGTATTGGTAGTTTAGTGGGGGTTGGTGAGATGGCAGAGCATATGGGTGCGGTGGTCCTTGATATTGTGAAAGTGAGGTTGCTTGGCCACATTGTGGGATGTATGCGGATTGGGTGGCATTCACATAACTACCATCGTTGTTAGGATTCGTCATAGGTTGAGATGGAAATCTCCCCTCTTCACGATGAGAAAGTGAGATAGAAATTTGATCGAGCCTTTGCTCAAGACGGCTGATGTTTTGTCCTTGAAAAGACACTTCTCTCTTTACCTCATCTAGATTCCTCAATCTTCGAAGTACTTCCTCTTCGAACTTTGAATTGTAGCGTGGCTTTTGCTGCCCCTGTCCTTGCCCATCCTCGTTCTGTTGTTTCCAGGAGAAGTTGGGGTGGTTCCTCCACTCGAGAGTGTAGGAGCTGGACATCGGGCCCTGGTTGTTGCGGCCACCAAAGGAATGTAGAGCGTTGACCTCCTCATCTACAGTATCAACCACCCTTGTGGGCTAGCTAGAAGAGCCACCAGCTTGATTCTTCATCCACTTCATCATCTCGGTCATCATTGTCATCATATCGGGGTCAGTAGTATTGCGACTCAGAGCTGCGAAAGAAGGTGGGGGGAGTGTAGCTTCGATCACAATGCCCCCCTTTTATGGAAGCACGGTGGCGGGAGTTTTCAGCTAGATTCTCAAACAGCGGCCACGATTCCTCGGGCGGCTTTGCCATGAACGTGTCCCCGCAAGAAGAATCTACGTTGTTTTGGCTTTGCTCCTCAAGCCCGATGTAGAAGGCCTGAACTAGCTTCCAAAGAGGAACCTCATGATGAAGGCAGTCACGAAGCAACTTCTGGAACCTCTCCCACGCCTCGTGGAAGGGCTCGTTCTCTTTCTGAGCGAACGATGTGATGCATCTTCTCATGTAGGATAACTTGGCGATGGGGAAGAACTTCTTGAGAAACTCATTCTTCACCTCATTCCAAGTGACCAACTCTGACCTCGAGACATACCACTCCTTCGCCTTCTCTTTGAGAGAGAAGGGAAAGAGCGTCCTCTTGATTGAGTCATCGGTGGCGGCTGGCGTGCAGAAGGTAGAGCACATTTCAAGGAACGCGTCTATGTGGTGGTAGGGGTTCTCGTTCTCCATACCGAAGTATGTAGGGAGAAGCCCCAAGAGTGCCGGCGGGATGGAGAACTGTTGACCTGGCATCTGGTCAACTAGAGTGGTGATGGGGGAATTGTAGTTCCCCGGCGTGAAGTACTCATGAAGCGGGCGATGTGGTGGAGGTTGAGCATCCGGTGGTGGGTTGTTCTCAGCCATCTCGGCCTCTCGGTGTAGGTTGCGGCGAGCTTGACGCCTTCTTCTTCCAATCTCGGGGTCGTAAACCACCAAGTCGGTGCAAGTCGAGCGCGTGCTACGCATGCACAGCTGTCACCTACGCAAGTCACAAACAAACAACAAGGAGCCAAGTTAGCGAACCAATATGCAAGAGTAACACAGAGATTAAATAATAGCAATGGTGAGTGCAAAAGGAAAGGCTAAGTTACACTGTCTAACTAGGCCGAGCGCCTCTAGTCCCTGACAATGGCGCCAAAAAGCTTGGTGCGCTCCCACTAGAGGCTTACAACACCGACCAACTAGGGTGGCCGAGTGCAATCTACAAGGTCGGGAGGCACGGGATGATGGGATATTTGCTTTTGAAATTTGTATGGTCCCAAATCGAGTCTATCACTAAAACTAAAACAGTTCGCCCGCAAGCGTACGGGGTACTGTTGTAGTATAGATCAAGGGCAAGATGCGGGGTTGAACCATGGAGATAGAGGGGGCGCTAGAGTTAGAAGGCGTGAGCTACGTTCCTATTGTAGAGAGTAAGGTTTTCAGGGTTTTAAGGTTGATTGGTTGTTGATTAAGCTAAGAGAGCGAGTAGGAAAAGCAATATGAAACTAAGTTATCAAAAGGCTAAATTAGCAATTTAAGTCAACAAGCTATCTAAACAAGAGCAAGAACAAACTACACTAGACTAAGCAAGCAACTAGCAATTGAGAGCCTAAGTTAACCACTAATCAAGATCAAAGACCTAAATTAACACTTAGCTAGAAAAACTAAGCAATCGACTAAGTTAACTAAAGCAAATGAACTACACTAGCATTAACAAGAAAACTAGGCAATTAAGGTTTTAAGCAATTAGATGAAGGAGGTGGGCCATTTGGGAATGTGACCTTGACATTAATTGGGGGATGTCACCATAACAAGCAATTAGCATATTTCATTCTAGACTACCAAACCAAACAACAAGGTGGGTGCTATGAGGATATACCCTATGCTACTAGTTGGAGAACTAGGGCTAGGTGTAATTCTCATAGGACTCACCAAGTCTAGGTCTCTAGGATAAGTGGTATTAGTCAATTGAGGACCAAGGGTAAGGATGGGAGTAGAGATGAGGATATTTGACCTCATGCCACTAGCCACCTCAGCCTTTAGGAAATCTTAGGCAATTGCACTAATCACACTTATACTAGTCACTTAGAACTCACATTTGAATGTAGGAAGAAGGTGATTATGTAGGAATATAGGGGGCTAGCTAGGGATCCGAAATAAGGACCTAGGAGCCAATCCCATGATAGCTACATAGAAACCAACACGCTAGAGGCAAATGTCTTCAAGCACCACAAGGCAAGCAATTAATGTAATTAAACAACAATCACATGCACAAGTAATGGGAAATGAGATACAAGCAAAGGTAATCATCATAGAAGTGAAATATGTTCATTACAAATTATATTCCCCCAACATGGTATCAAAGTCACATTTTTGCCCCAAACAGCCCACCCAAGGGGGCTTAGCTATACATGATCAAAATAGAAACAAAGGAGAAGGGAAAGAGAGTAGGAGACACCATGGATGCTTAATGAAGCTTGACTTCTTCACCTCCTTGCTGCCAGCCACGAGCCTCCTCCTCCAATGGTGCCCAAGAGCATGGAAATGGTGGAATGGATGGATAGAAACCTAGAGAAACTAGGTTTCTATGGTGGAAATGAGTGGAAAGTGGGTGGAAATGGGATTTAATGCAAGGAAAGTAGGTGGATGGGAGTAATGGATGCAAGGGAGCAGCTGGGGGAAGCTAGGAAGTGCTCTCTCCCGAGCCCTAGAAGCAGCTAGTGATTATATAGGAGCTAGGGCTAAGTGGGGGTAAAATATCAAAAACAATGAAAAGTTGTATAGGGTAGGTGATCACCACAGTCGTGGTGGGTATGCAACGGCCGTGGTGAGGGTAGTGGGGAATGGCCGTGGGGGGTGAACACGATCGTGGGGTGAAGGAAGTGATGAGATGGTGGTGGCCACGGCCGTGGCGGAGTGCCACGGTCGTGGTGGGTAGCATGCACCACAACCGTGTTGGGTAACACGACCGTTTTGGAGGAGTTGGAGGTGACCGTGGGGAGGGGCCACATGCATCTTGATCAGCTTCGGCTATGGCTGTGGCGACTGGGCCACGGTCGTGGCTTTCTGGGCAAATTCCCTATTGGCAACTGACTTTTCGCAATTAATTCCCACGACCGTGGCGGGGTGCCACGACCATGTTCTCTTCTCCTAACCATGACCGTGCTGATGGCCACGGTCGTGTTGTCTTCACTGGCCACGGTCATGGCTGGGAGGCCACAGTCATGGGCGATCTAAGGAATTCCCTGTTGCAACCTGTTGGAACTTGGCAATAAACCCACGACCGTGGCATTGGGGCCATGGCCGTGGTGAGGCTTGACTTCTTGGTTTTGCTTCTTACTTTGTCAATTTCAGATGTCTTTGCTCGGGGATGATTCTTGGCCACTGGAGGTAGGTTGAGGGAGACTTTGGGGCCTTCTTTGGGTCCCTCCTTGGGTGGGGGAACCCTAGAACTCCCTCTCTCTCTCCCTTCCATCTAAGCATGGTACAAGTACCTTAAAAACAGTGCAAAGAACATCCATAAGCATATTTGCAATGATAATCATATTGGGGTAAAAGACTTGTAATCTAACATGTTTAGATGCAGTTTAAGTACAAAATGGCACAAGATGGAGCCCTAAAATAGGGCTGCATCACCACCCCAAACTTACAACATACTTGTCCTCAAGTATGCTCCAACTTAATCTCTCTTTTCCGTTCTTTTCAACAAACACACATGACAAATGCAAAGCAACAAAAAAATATTGAATATATGGTCTTGGAGGTGACTAAGTGCATGTGTCTCACATCTCTCCTCTCCTTCTTTCATAATCCAATCATGAACTGAGCACTGAGCATACAAACTTCAAATATAAAGCATAGAAACACAAGTTGTCCATATGTCCTTTATGTTATTCTGGGTAAACCGTTTCATGTTGGTGTTAATCAAAGGTGACTAGGAGTGTTGTTTCACTTTCATGCATCCAGTCTTATGCTTCAAGCCACCCTAGATGATCCACTTGGCTGTAGAAAGGGTAAAGTGAGCTAGATTTGATGTTTTCTAGCTCGATGGGTATAAAAGAAGAAGAAAGGGTTGCGGTAAGATTTGGAGTGCTTTTACACACTCTTCTTTTCTTTATTTGAATGCTCTTAAACAGGAGCATCCTTTTATTTTATTTTTGCTTTTCTTTTCTTTTTCTTTGCCCTTGGTGTAGGTAGGGCACATGGTGGATAGAGTGAAGCGGGGAGATAAAGATGTGGCCACCCCAAACTTTTGGAGGTGGCCACGGCTAATATGTGCACTTTGGCATCTTTTTATGAGGCGGAGGGGTATGAAGATGGTGGAAGAATAGTCGGATCAAAGAGGGGTCATCAGTGTAGTTTTCAACATACGATTCCCTGCATGAAATCTAATTCAACACTTCACCAAGTAATATCACACCACATGATAGAATTAACACAATATTCATATTTCTACCAAGTGATTCCATTGGCTTTAAGTGTTTGTCGATTGCTCAATTCATGATTCAACCAAAGCATTCACAGACTTAAGAGATGTGGTTCACATGTAAAAATTCACAAACAAGACCATATATCAATAAGATCTAAGAATGTAGCATGCATTTGTCACAAGAGTAAACCTTTTCATTTCAAACATTGGAGATTAAGTCAAAACATCCTGTCGGAGCAAGAATATTCAAATCTGGGCAAAATTGGCCAAAATGGTGCCAATTCGCACTAAATCACATCTAAACCTACTTTAGGGAATTTAAAGACATAAAGCAGCAAATCCTACTTAACATGCACAAGAAATTATCAAAAACTACATCATGAGAATGCAGTGCATGGTATGAAGAAGCAAAATTTTTGAAATATTACTCAAAAATGCAGAAATCAACTACATGTCATGCAAAGATGCAATGAGACACACCAAGTCAGGGTAATCGAGTATGGAATGTCAGTCAAACTGTGTGATCATCTTGCAAAAATTTAGCACAAGGCACATAGAGAAAAAAATGCGGTGAAAGAAGGCTTACCGCCCTACCACCCCAAACTTTTAAGTCATGATGTCCTCATCATGAAATAGAAGTTTAGATTAGTAGGGTAAAAATGCTTAGGGTTGTGAAAGGCAACCAGCGAGAGCTGTAGTGGTCAATGTAACTTTAGGTGAGCAGGACAAGGCCATCACGGCCGTGCTGAGCAGTCCGGCCATTCTGGCCTTCTTCCTGTAGCTCCTCCATTGATTTGCAATATCTTCTTCCACTTTGACCTCCAGCTTGGCGAAACCCTTCAGCATCATCTTTTCTTTCTTGTGCCTGTGCTAAGATGATTCACAAATAGAAAAACTATCAAGTATAGTGTGTGTGTGTGTGTGTTTCTTGGAAACCAAAAGAAAGTATGGTAAAACAAGGTTCGAGAATATCAAAACACGTGGGTTGCGTCCCACTAGCACTAAATTTATAGCCTTCAGCCGGGCTTGTTGCTCTTTTTTCATCATGTATTGACACCCACGGTGCCCTCCTTCTCTTCTACGGTGATCCTATCGAGCGCTCTGATGACATGTGCTTCGTCCCAAGGAGTGTACATGGAATAGAAGTATGGGCTCGATCTCCACAGCTCCAGAGGGTCACGATAGCACAAACTCTCACCGAAGTCTTCATTGGCCAGCTTGTCCCTCTCTTCTTTTGTGAACATGAAAAAGTCGAACTTTTTCCTCTTATAAGTAATCGTTAGCGTGCCTGTACGGATATTGATTTCAGCTCCCGTAGTGGATAGGAAAGGTCTTCCCAATATGAGGTACTCTTCTCCATCAATAGGTGCGGTGTCCACTATCAGGAAATCGGTCACATAGGCAATGTTCACTCTTTCATCCATCGACACTATTGTGTTCTGCATGATTCCCAATGGCTTCCGCTTGGTTCCGTCACCCAAGATAATGGCACATTCCACTGGTTTCATTTTGTTTAGGCCAAGCCGTAGGTACATGCTCCATGGCATGAGGCTTGTCCCTGCACCTAAGTCAATGAGAGCATGCTTGACGGGCTGTGTACCAATGTAGCAAGAAATCAGAGGCACTCCCGGATCACCTCTCTTCTCTGGGAAGCCATTGTCATAGATGAAGTTCACATATTTTGAGGCAAAAATCTCCTCGGTCAGCAGTAGCACTAACTTTCTCCTTCCCATGCATATGTCCTTCATCAATGAAAAGAGTGATGTGATGCCTATTGTTCCCCGCTTCAAGTTTCCTAGGAGATTCATGACATTTCCGCCCCTTATTTTGAGAGTCGAACCTTCATGGGATTGCTTTTTGTCTTCATCAACTATCTCCATTGTACTTGCTGGAACTTGCGAAGGGGTGATGGTGACGCTCATCTCATGTAAAGGTCTTAGTTCCCATAAGGATATGGCTTCAAGCACTGCTATGTCCATGGTATGTGAAACAACAGACGTGACACCGTCACCAACAACCGCCTGAGCTATATCTATTGCAATTTCTGTATCCCGTAGTACAAGTGAAACCAATGAGAGTGCCTCTACCTTTACGTCTGGCGCAATAGCAATCCGGGTGCACTTAGCATTCTCTGGTGGTGCTTGAGCGGCAAATCCTCCAGAGCATTCTTTATCTTTGCTAGATTCCTCTAGTATCGGAATGTTACCTCCAACCTCAGTCACTTTCTTTTCCCTTTTTCCGAAACCTTGAGCAGCTTCTTCTCCCCATATGACAGAGAACATACTCACTTGTTCATGCAAAGAAGGGGGAGATTGTGAGGACGGAGGTGGTGGTGGTCTTTGCTGGGTGCAATTAGGATTTTGGAGTATGCAAGTTGGCTGTGGTGGAGGTGGAGGTTGGTAAGTATGTGGAGGTGGTGGTGGGTATTGGTAGTTTAGTGGGGGTTGGTGAGATGGCACAGCATATGGGTGCGGTGGTCCTTGATATTGTGAAAGTGAGGTTGCTTGGCCACATGGTGGGATGTATGCGGATCGGGTGGCATTCACATAACTACCATCGTTGTTAGGATTCGTCATAGGTTGAGATGGCAATCTCCCCTCTTCACGATGAGAAAGTGAGATAGAAATTTGATCGGGCCTTTGCTCAAGACGGTGTTGGATAAAGTGGACATTATGATAAATCCCTTTGTTTCGATGATGACAAACATTTCATTCTTGTTGATATAACGTGCTACTTGAGTGTGCAGGATTAAGGTGGATGACAAAGCAACTAGGGAAAATCCAAAAATCTTACATATTTATATTTCCATGCAATGTAATCACTGTTGTAAAAACTTGTACAAATATATAATGTACAAGTACTTAGATTGCATGTAAATCAAGCGTTGGATCTTCCTAGCTAATCACCACACTTAGATAGGTCATCCCCTTCAAATAGGATCACATATGCACACTCATACACATGCTTAGTGGTTAATTAAAAGATTGAAAACAGAGTCAATCTCGGTCGACCACACTCCTCGACCGAGACACTCTCGGTCGACAAACTTCTCGACCGAGAATGACCCAAGTAGCCGTTAGACACAGCTGACAAGGTAGTTGGCAGTTGCAAATGAACGTTGATCCAGAGAGCCTGTCGGTCGACAAAACTTCGACCGAGTAGGTATCTCGGTCGACAAATTGTCGACCGAGATGGTCTCTGACAGCAACTGCAGAATAAAGTAACTAGCCGTTACTAATGCACCTAACTTATATCTAACGGCTAGTTAAGCACTTAGAAGCCCCTAGAAGTTGTCTAGAACGTCCTTAAGTATTCATAGGCCACTCCTATAAATAGGACATGCCTTAGGACACCAAAATACACCTAAGCTATACTTGTGCTATACTTGAGCTTGAATACACACTTGCAATCTATTTTAGAGCAATAGAGCAATTCCTACACTTGCCATTCATTCCTATTGCTCCCATTTCATGTCCTATAGGCTAGTATCTCCTATCCACTACAATCACATTGTCATACACATTGGTTAGGAGATCTATACGCTTGATATAGGAAAATCAAGCCTTGTGCTTACAACGGTATTGTAATTTCTATTTTCCTTCTTGTTCCTTTTTATTCTTTGTACTCTCCTTGCTACTCCTAGGGTTGGAGGCTGCGGATTGGAGAGGGTTGACTTCTCAGGTGGAGAAGGGGACTTCAAGCTACTTCAAGAAGGCTATCGCACGGGAAGCTACTTCAGAAGGCTGGTGCAACGGGAGTTGGTGCACCTACTTCAAGGGAAGGCTGCTTCAAGGTTGGGCGATTACTTCTAGGTGAAGGCTGCTTGAAGGGTTTGGGAAAAGAAATTGTATTTTATGTAAAGTCCTTGCGAGGTAATAAAATAAATTTCTTTTCAAATCCCGGTTGGGTAAGCAACCGGGTAGTGGACTGACGGCTATAGTATTTGCTATAGTTGGAACCACTCTAAACCCTGTGTCTCCTTGTCCAATATTTTCATTGTGGTTGTTTGAGTTCAATAATTGTTAAATTATCTATAAAACTCTATTCACCCCCCCTCTAGTAGTTTTCAATTGGTATCAGAGCAGGCTTCAAGGAACCCTAACCAAGTCTTGAAGAATGAAGGGTGGAGGTGATTACAACCGCAGGCAAAGGAGCAACTTGGACCAACTTTCAACAAGCTGCAATTGGTGTTTAGGAACGAACCATACAACAATCAGCTGTCCATGGAAAGAAAAGAAGAAAGAAGTCCATAAGAATTGTTTCATTGCTACAACCAATGAGGAAGAAGAAGAAGAGGTAAGCCTTCTTGATTTATCAAAAGAAGAGCTAATTTCTAGTCTTGAAGAAACTCACAATAAGTATATTGAGTGCAAGAAGAAATTAAAGAAATCTAGTAAAACAAACGATGAGTTAAATGCTAGACTTCTTGCTCTTACATCTGAAAATGACGATTTATATGCTAAATTGAATACTCTTGGTTTTGAAAAAGATGACATTGTTTCTGAAAACCGTACTTTGAAATCATCTCTAAGTAGTAGTGAAGTGAAGATTTTTACTCTAGAAACAAATTATGATCTTCTATATCAAGAAAAGGTTGAATTACTTGCAAAGTTAAATGACTTTCAAAAACAACCTATTTTGTGTACACATCTAGATTATGATAGTATAGTGAAAGAAAGGAATTCTTTATCATCTAATCTAGATCAAGCAAAACTAGATATTAAGAAAAGAATGGATGAGATCGTAAAGTTGAAACAAGAAGTTAGTAGGTTAAGCAACAAAGGAATCCTTGATAGAATATTGGATAATTCCTATCATCAAATAGGGAGAAGAGGACTAGGTTATAAGCCCAAAGGGAAAACTCATCAACAACCTAGTTGGAGAAAGACACGAGCACATCAAGCCACATTTGTACCAAAGAACAACCTAGAACAAAACCATAGAAAAGGACTTGAGGTTGATTCTATATGTTGCCATTATTTCTCTCGTCTTGGACATTACTCTTTTTCATGCCCATACAAGAAAAGGAATGTTGGGTTAGTATGGGTTCCGAAACCCCCAAATTGAATTGATTAGACTAAGTTGAGATATGACCGAATACTTTAAATTGCACATCCTTATGTCTATCTCGACTTAGCAGAAAGGGGTAACAAAATGATTCAAGTAACTAAAATTTCTAACTTGAAAATTTATCTCAATTAAGGTCCTTAAAACTTAAAATTTTGAATGAGTTGAGTTTTGATCTAAATGTTACTTTGATATTCATATGTTTTATCTCAACTAAAACTGATTCTTAAACTACATAATTGAATTAGACATAGTCTATATTTTTGGTTGAAATCAATTAACAGTTCTGAACATATTCCAGAAACTTAGTCGGTCGAGAATTTGTCGACCGAGTGAAAATTCGGTCGAGAAATTGTCGACCGAGCATATCACTGTTCTTCAGAATACTGTACAATTGCTGAATTCTTTTGAAATTGATCAAAATTGCTGTCGATTAAGATTAATGACTTTACAATAAAGTATAAATTATGGAAATCATCCTTGAAAGATTATGTGAAATTAATTTGGTCAAAAAAAAATTATGCTTAGCTTAAAGAAAATTTCTGTTTTATCATAACATGTCTTTATTGTTCTATCATTACATAGGCAAGCAAAAGAATCTATTGATGGTATATCTCTTCGAAATGCTTGCAAAGAATATAATGTTTTCAATTGATATATTTAAAAGATTTGAAATATTCATTGTGCTTTCATGATTAGTATCATTTAAATACGCATCAAAATTGATTTAAATGCTAAATTGGAAATCTGCAATTTCTGCCTCTTGGTTAAAACAAAATTTAGCCAAGGGGCACTATGGTCGTAGTCAAGGGCGACCTAAAATAAGCTTTGACAAAATGCTTGTTTGGACATCAATTTATTGAACTTAATCTTAGTATACTTTTGATAAAGGTCAAAATCAAAAATTTATCATTTGTGACCTTAAAAGCCTTAAATTGCTTAAATTATAAGATTAAGGGGGAGCTTATAAAAACAAATTTGATTATTTTGATTATGAAGCTTACAAAAACATTGTTAACATCATTTGGAGTTTGTTATGACCTTCGGATTCTTAAAAGTAATTTGTATGAAAAAGAATTTCATCAAAATGATATATCTTGCTCTTAAAGGAACTCTCTAAACAATTCAGGGCTTAACATCCCTTGTTTTGGTTGGAGACATTTTTTTTTATGTACTCTAAGATTAAAGGACTCTCATTTAATTTAGGGCTTATCATCCCTTGATAGATGAGAAATAAATATACATTCATCATAAGCTTAAGGGAATCTCATATCATTTAAAGGCTTAACATCCTTTGCAAATGATTGAGAAACAAATTGTGGATAAATTAGACATAAATCCATGTTCCTTATAGGATATCTATTTAAGGGGGAGCTTAATATAAAATTAAGGGGGAGAAGAAATAGAATGTTTAACCTGGATATCTTTTTGAAATGACAAAGGGGGATAAAGAATATAAAATCAAAAATATAAATATAAATGAGTTTCATCTTGATGGCCAGCACTCACTTGTAAAACAAGAATGGCTACAAAAGGTAATCTTCAGGTATGAAACTCACATGCTTTATATTTCCTTATTTCATATTTTAGGAAATGTTTGTCATCTTCAAAAAGGGGGAGATTGTTGGATAAAGTGGACATTATGATAAATCCCTTTGTTTCGATGATGACAAACATTTCATTCTTGTTGATCTAACGTGCTACTTGAGTGTGCATGATTAAGGTGGATGACAAAGCAACTAGGGAAAATCCAAAAAGCTTACATATTTATATTTCCATGCAATGTAATCACTGTTGTAAAAACTTGTACAAATATATAATGTACAAGTACTTAGATTGCATGTAAATCAAGCGTTGGATCTTCCTAGCTAATCACCACACTTAGATAGGTCATCCCCTTCAAATAGGATCACATATGCACACTCATACACATGCTTAGTGGTTAATTAAAAGATTGAAAACAGAGTCAATCTCGGTCGACCACACTCCTCGACCGAGACACTCTCGGTCGACAAACTTCTCGACCGAGAATGACCCAAGTAGCCGTTAGACACAGCTGACAAGGTAGTTGGCAGTTGCAAATGAACGTTGATCCAGAGAGCCTGTCGGTCGACAAAACTTCGACCGAGTAGGTATCTCGGTCGACAAATTGTCGACCGAGATGGTCTCTGACAGCAACTGCAGAATAAAGTAACTAGCCGTTACTAATGCACCTAACTTATATCTAACGGCTAGTTAAGCACTTAGAAGCCCCTAGAAGTTGTCTAGAACGTCCTTAAGTATTCATAGGCCACTCCTATAAATAGGACATGCCTTAGGACACCAAAATACACCTAAGCTATACTTGTGCTATACTTGAGCTTGAATACACACTTGCAATCTGTTTTAGAGCAATAGAGCAATTCCTACACTTGCCATTCATTCCTATTGCTCCCATTTCGTGTCCTATAGGCTAGTATCTCCTATCCACTACAATCACATTGTCATACACATTGGTTAGGAGATCTATACGCTTGATATAGGAAAATCAAGCCTTGTGCTTACAACGGTATTGTAATTTCTATTTTCCTTCTTGTTCCTTTTTATTCTTTGTACTCTCCTTGCTACTCCTAGGGTTGGAGGCTGCGGATTGGAGAGGGTTGACTTCTCAGGTGGAGAAGGGGACTTCAAGCTACTTCAAGAAGGCTATCGCACGGGAAGCTACTTCAGAAGGCTGGTGCAACGGGAGTTGGTGCACCTACTTCAAGGGAAGGCTGCTTCAAGGTTGGGCGATTACTTCTAGGTGAAGGCTGCTTGAAGGGTTTGGGAAAAGAAATTGTATTTTATGTAAAGTCCTTGCGAGGTAATAAAATAAATTTCTTTTCAAATCCCGGTTGGGTAAGCAACCGGGTAGTGGACTGACGGCTATAGTATTTTCTATAGTTGGAACCACTCTAAACCCTGTGTCTCCTTGTCCAATATTTTCATTGTGGTTGTTTGAGTTCAATAATTGTTAAATTATCTATAAAACTCTATTCACCCCCCTCTAGTAGTTTTCAGATGGCTGATGTTTTGTCCTTGAAAAGACACTTCTCTCTTTACCTCATCTAGATTCCTCAATCTTCCAAGTACTTCCTCTTCGAACTTTGAATTGTAGTGTGGCTTTTGCTGCCCCAGTCCTTGCCCATCCTCGTTCTGTTGTTTCCAGGAGAAGTTGGGGTGGTTCCTCCACTCGAGAGTGTAGGAGCTGGACATCGGGCCCTGGTTGTTGCGGCCACCAAAGGAATGTAGAGCGTTGACCTCCTCGTCTACAGTATCAACCACCCTTGTGGGCTGGCTAGAAGAGCCACCAGCTTGATTCTTCATCCACTTCATCATCTCGGTCATCATTGTCATCATATCGGGGTCAGTAGTATTGTGACTCAGAGCTGCGAAAGAAGGTGGGGGAGTGTAGCTTCGATCACAATGCCCCCCTTTTATGGAAGCACGGTGGCGGGAGTTTTCAGCTAGATTCTCAAACAGCGACCATGATTCCTCGGGCGGCTTTGCCATGAACGTGTCCCCGCAAGAAGAATCTACGTTGTTTTGGCTTTGCTCCTCAAGCCCGATGTAGAAGGCCTGAACTAGCTTCCAAAGAGGAACCTCGTGATGAAGGCAGTCACGAAGCAACTTCTGGAACCTCTCCCACGCCTCGTGGAAGGGCTCGTTCTCTTTCTGAGCGAACGATGTGATGCATCTTCTCATGTAGGATAACTTGGCGATGGGGAAGAACTTCTTGAGAAACTCATTCTTCACCTCATTCCAAGTGACCAACTCTGGCCTCGAGACATACCACTCCTTGGCCTTCTCTTTGAGAGAGAAGGGAAAGAGCGTCCTCCTGATTGAGTCATCGGTGGCGGCTGGCGTGCAGAAGGTAGAGCACATTTCAAGGAACGCGTCTATGTGGTGGTAGGGGTTCTCGTTCTCCATACCGAAGTATGTAGGGAGAAGCCCCAAGAGTGCCGGCGGGATGGAGAACTGTTGACCTGGCATCTGGTCAACTAGAGTGGTGATGGGGGAATTGTAGTTCCCTGGCGTGAAGTACTCATGAAGCGGGCGATGTGGTGGAGGTTGAGCATCCGGTGGTGGGTTGTTCTCAGCCATCTCGGCCTCTCGGTGTAGGTTGCGGCGAGCTTGACACCTTCTTCTTCCAATCTCGGGGTCGTAAACCACCAAGTCGGTGCAAGTCGAGCGCGTGCTACGCATGCACAACTGTCACCTACGCAAGTCACAAACAAACAACAAGGAGCCAAGTTAGCGAACCAATATGCAAGAGTAACAAAAAGATTAAATAATAGCAATGGTGAGTGCAAAAGGAAAGGCTAAGCTACACTGTCTAACTAGGCCGAGCGCCTCTAGTCCCCGACAATGGCTCCAGAAAGCTTGGTGCGCTCCCACTAGAGGCTTACAACACCGACCAACTAGGGTGGCCGAGTGCAATCTACAAGGTCGGGAGGCACGGGATGATGGGATATTTGCTTTTGAAATTTGTATGGTCCCAAATCGAGTCTATCACTAAAACTAAAACAGTTCGTCCGCAAGCGTACGGGGTACTGTTGTAGTATAGATCAAGGGAAAGATGCGGGGTTGAACCCTGGAGATAGAGGGGGCGCTAGAGTTAGAAGGCGTGAGCTACGTTCCTATTGTAGAGAGTAAGGTTTTCAGGGTTTTAAGGTTGATTGGTTGTTGATTAAGCTAAGAGAGCGAGTAGGAAAAGCAATATGAAACTAAGTCATCAAAAGGCTAAATTAGCAATTTAAGTCAACAAGCTATCTAAACAAGAGCAAGAACAAACTACACTAGACTAAGCAAGCAACTAGCAATTGAGAGCCTAAGTTAACCACTAATCAAGATCAAAGACCTAAATTAACACTTAGCTAGAAAAACTAAGCAATCGACTAAGTTAACTAAAGCAAATGAACTACACTAGCATTAACAAGAAAACTAGGCAATTAAGGTTTTAAGCAATTAGATGAAGGAGGTGGGCCATTTGGGAATGTGACCTTGACATTAATTAGGGGATGTCACCATAACAAGCAATTAGCATATTTCATTCTAGACTACCAAACCAAACAACAAGGTGGGTGCTATGAGGATATACCCTATGCTACTAGTTGGAGAACTAGGGCTAGGTGTAATTCTCATAGGACTCACCAAGTCTAGGTCTCTAGGATAAGTGGTATTAGTCAATTGAGGACCAAGGGTAAGGATGGGAGTAGAGATGAGGATATTTGACCTCATGCCACTAGCCACCTCAGCCTTTAGGAAATCCTAGGCAATTGCACTAATCACACTTATACTAGTCACTTAGAACTCACATTTGAATGTAGGAAGAAGGTGATTATGTAGGAAGATAGGGGGCTAGCTAGGGATCCGAAATAAGGACCTAGGAGCCAATCCCATGATAGCTACATAGAAACCAACACGCTAGAGGCAAATGTCTTCAAGCACCACAAGGCAAGCAATTAATGTAATTAAACAACAATCACATGCACAAGTAATGGGAAATGAGATACAAGCAAAGGTAATCATCATAGAAGTGAAATATGTTCATTACAAATTATATTCCCCCAACATGGTATCAAAGTCACATTTTTGCCCCAAACAGCCCACCCAAGGGGGCTTAGCTATACATGATCAAAATAGAAACAAAGGAGAAGGGAAAGAGAGTAGGAGACACCATGGATGCTTAATGAAGCTTGACTTCTTCACCTCCTTGCTGCCAGCCACGAGCCTCCTCCTCCAATGGTGCCCAAGAGCATGGAAATGGTGGAATGGATGGATAGAAACCTAGAGAAACTAGGTTTCTATGGTGGAAATGAGTGGAAAGTGGGTGGAAATGGGATTTAATGCAAGGAAAGTAGGTGGATGGGAGTAATGGATGCAAGGGAGCAGCTGGGGGCAGCTAGGAAGTGCTCTCTCCTGAGCCCTAGAAGCAGCTAGTGCTTATATAGGAGCTAGGGCTAAGTGGGGGTAAAATAGGAAAAACAGTGAAAAGTTGTATAGGGTAGGTGATCACCACGGTCGTGGTGGGTATGCAACGGCCATGGTGAGGGTAGTAGGGAATGGCCGTGGGGGGTGAACACGATCGTGGGGTGAAGGAAGTGATGATATGGTGGTGGCCACGGCCGTGGCGGAGTGCCACGGTCATGGTGGGTAGCATGCACCACAACCGTGTTGGGTAACACGACCGTTTTGGAGGAGTTGGAGGTGACCGTGGGGAGGGGCCACATGCATCTTGATCAGCTTCGGCTACAGCCGTGGCGACTGGGCCACGGTCGTGGCTTTCTGGGAAAATTCCCTGTTGGAAACTGAATTTTCACAATTAATTCCCACGACCGTGGCGGGGTGCCACGACCGTGTTCTCTTCTCCTAACCATGACCGTGCTGATGGCCACGGTCGTGTTGTCTTCACTGGCCACGGTCATGGCTGGGAGGCCACGGTCATGGGCGATCTAAGGAATTCCCTGTTGCAACCTGTTGGAACTTGGCAATAAACCCACGACCGTGGCATTGGGGCCATGGCCGTGGTGAGGCTTGACTTCTTGGTTTTGCTTCTTACTTTGTCAATTTCAGATGTCTTTGCTCGGGGATGATTCTTGGCCACTGGAGGTAGGTTGAGGGAGACTTTGGGGCCTTCTTTGGGTCCCTCCTTGGGTGGGGGAACCCTAGAACTCCCTCTCTCTCTCCCTTCCATCTAAGCATGGTACAAGTACCTGAAAAACAGTGCAAAGAACATCCATAAGCATATTTGCAATGATAATCATATTGGGGTAAAAGACTTGTAATCTAACATGTTTAGATGCAGCTTAAGTACAAAATGGCACAAGATGGAGCCCTAAAATAGGGCTGCATCACCACCCCAAACTTACAACATACTTGTCCTCAAGTATGCTCCAACTTAATCTCTCTTTTCCGTTCTTTTCAACAAACACACATGACAAATGCAAAGCAACAAAAAATTATTGAATATATTGTCTTGGAGGTGACTAAGTGCATGTGTCTCACATCTCTCCTCTCCTTCTTTCACAATCCAATCATGAACTGAGCACTGAGCATACAAACTTCAAATATAAAGCATAGAAACACAAGTTGTCCATATGTCCTTTATGTTATTCCGGGTAAACCGTTTCATGTTGGTGTTAATCAAAGGTGACTAGGAGTGTTGTTTCACTTTCATGCATTCAGTCTTATGCTTCAAGCCACCCTAGATGATCCACTTGGCTGTAGAAAGGGTAAAGTGAGCTAGATTTGATGTTTTCTAGCTCGATGGGTATAAAAGAAGAAGAAAGGGTTGCGGTAAGATTTGGAGTGCTTTTACACACTCTTCTTTTCTTTATTTGAATGCTCTTAAACAGGAGCATCCTTTTATTTTATTTTTGCTTTTCTTTTCTTTTTCTTTGCCCTTGGTGTAGGTAGGGCACATGGTGGATAGATTGAAGCGGGGAGATAAAGATGTGGCCACCCCAAACTTTTGGAGGTGGCCACGGCTAATATGTGCACTTTGGCATCTTTTTATGAGGAGGATGGGTATGAAGATGGTGGAAGAATAGTCGGATCAAAGGGGAGTCATCAGTGTAGTTTTCAACATACGATTCCCTGCATGAAATCTAATTCAATACTTCACCAAGTAATATCACACCACATGATAGAATTAACACAATATTCATATTTCTACCAAGTGATTCCATTGGCTTTAAGCGTTTGTCGATTGCTCAATTCATGATTCAACCAAAGCATTCACAGACTTAAGAGATGTGGTTCACATGTAAAAAGTCACAAACAAGACCATATATCAATAAGATCTAAGAATGTAGCATGCATTTGTCACAAGAGTAAACCTTTTCATTTCAAACATTGGAGATTAAGTCAAAACATCCTGTCGGAGCAAGAATATTCAAATCTGGGTAAAATTGGCCAAAATGGTGCCAATTCGCACTAAATCACATCTAAACCTACTTTAGGGAATTTAAAGACATAAAGCAGCAAATCCTACTTAACATGCACAAGAAATTATCAAAAACTACATCATGAGAATGCAGTGCATGGTATGAAGAAGCAAAATTTTTGAAAAATTACTCAAAAATGCAAAAATCAACTACATGTCATGCAAAGATGCAATGAGACACACCAAGTCAGGGTAATCGAGTATGGAATGTCAGTCAAACTGTGTGATCATCTTGCAAAAATTTAGCACAAGGCACATAGAGAAAAAAATGCGGTGAAAGAAGGCTTACCGCCCT
Source organism: Alisma plantago-aquatica (assembly GCA_963693085.1). NCBI lineage: Eukaryota > Viridiplantae > Streptophyta > Magnoliopsida > Alismatales > Alismataceae > Alisma > Alisma plantago-aquatica. Next base: position 404,505,207 of record OY856413.1, read on the forward strand.
ACCACCCCAAACTTTTAAGTCATGATGTCCTCATCATGAAATAGAAGTTTAGATTAGTAGGGTAAAAATGCTTAGGGTTGTGAAAGGCAACCAGCGAGAGCTGTAGTGGTCAATGTAACTTTAGGTGAGCAGGACAGGGCCATCACGGCCGTGCTGAGCAGTCCGGCCGTTCTGGCCTTCTTCCTGTAGCTCCTCCATTGATTTGCAATATCTTCTTCCACTTTGACCTCCAGCTTGGCGAAACCCTTCAGCATCATCTTTTCTTTCTTGTGCCTGTGCTAAGATGATTCACAAATAGAAAAACTATCAAGTATAGTGTGTGTGTGTGTTTCTTGGAAACCAAAAGAAAGTATGGTAAAACAAGGTTCGAGAATATCAAAACACGTGGGTTGCCTCCCACTAGCGCTAAATTTATAGCCTTCAGCCGGGCTTGTTTCTCTTTTTTCATCATGTATTGACACCCACGGTGCCCTCCTTCTCTTCTATGTTGATCCTGTCGAGCGCTCTGATGACATGTGCTTCGTCCCAAGGAGTGTACATGGAATAGAAGTATGGGTTCGATCTCCACAGCTCCAGAGGGTCACGATAGCACAAACTATCACTGAAGTCTTCATTGGCCAGCTTGTCCCTCTGTTCTTTTGTGAACATGAAGAAGTCAAACTTTTTCCTCTTATAAGTAATCATTAGCGTGCCTATGCGGATATTGATTTCAGCTCCCGCAGTGGATAGGAAAGGTCTTCCCAATATGAGGTACTCTTTTCCATCAATAGGTGCGGTGTCCACTATCAGGAAATTGGTCACATAGGCAATGTTCACTCTTTCATCCATCAACACTATTATGTTCTGCATGATTCCCAATGGCTTACGCTTGGTTCCATCACCCAAGATAATGGCACATTCCACTGGTTTCATTTTGTTTAGGCCAAGCCATAGGTACATGCTCCATGGCATGAGACTTGTCCCTGCACCTAAGTCAATGGGAGCGTGCTTGACGGGCTGTGTACCAATGTAGAAAGAAATCAGAGGCACTCCCGGATCACCTCTCTTCTCTGGGAAGCCATTGTCATATATGAAGTTCACAGATATTGAGGCAAAACTCTCCTCGGTCGGCAGTAGCACTAACTTTCTCCTTCCCATGCATATGTCCTTCATCAATGAAAAGAGTGATGTGATGCCTATTGTTCCCCGCTTCAAGTTTCCTAGGAGATTGATGACATTTCCGCCCCTTTTTTGAGAGTCGAACCTTCATGGGATTGCTTTCCGTCTTCATCAACTATCTCCACTCTACTTGCTGGAACTTGCGAAGGGGTGATGGTGATGCTCATCTCATGTAAAGGTCTTGGTTCCCATAAGGATATGGCTTCAAGCACTGCTATGTCCATGGTATGTGAAACAACAGACGTGACACCGTCACCAACACTTGGCTGAGCTATATCTATTGCAATTTCTATATCCCCGAGTACGGGTGGAACCAATGAGAGTGCCTCTACCTTCGCGTCTGGCGCAGTAGCAATTTGGGTGCAGTTAGCATTCTCTGGTGGTGCTTGAGCGGCAAATCCTCTGGAGCATTCTTTATCTTTGCTAGATTCCTCTAGTATCGGGATGTTACCTCCAACCTCAGTCACTTTCTTTTCCCTTTTTCCGAAACCTTGAGCAACTTCTTCTCCCCATATGACAGAGACCATACTCACTTGTTCATGCAAAGAAGGGGGAGCTTGTGAGGATGGAGGTGGTGGTGGTCTTTTCTGGGTGGAATTAGGATTTTAGAGTATGTAAGTTGGCTGTGGTGGAGGTGGAGGTTGGTAAGTATGTGGAGGTGGTGGTGGGTATTGGCAGTTTAGTGGGGGTTGGTGAGATGGCGGAGCATATGGGTGCGGTGGTCCTTGATATTGTGAAAGTGAGGTTGCTTGGCCACGTGGTGGGATGTATGCGGCTTGGGTGGCATTCACATAACTACCATCGCTGTTAGGATTCGTCATAGGTTGAGATGGCAGTCTCCCCTCTTCACGACGAGCAAGTGAGATAGAAATTTGATCGAGCCTTTGCTCAAGATGGCTGATGTTTTGTCCTTGAAAAGACACTTCTCTCTTTACCTCATCTAGATTCCTCAATCTTCCAAGTACTTCCTCTTCGAACTTTGAATTGTAGCATGGATTTTGCTGCCCCAGTCCTTGCCCATCCTCGTTCTGTTGTTTCCAGGAGAAGTTGGGGTGGTTCCTCCACTCGGGAGTGTAGGAGCTGGACATCGGGCCATGTTTGTTGTGGCCACCAAAGGAATGTAGAGCATTGACCTCCTCGTCTACAGTATCAACCACCCTTGTGGGCTGGCTAGAAGAGCCACCAACTTGATTCTTCATCCACTTCATCATCTCGGTCATCATTGTCATCATATCGGGGTCGGTAGTATTGCGACTCGGAGCTGCGAAAGAAGGTGGGGGAGCGTAGCTTCGATCACAATGCCCCCCTTTTGTGGAAGCACGGTGGCAGGAGTTTTCAGCTAGATGCTCAAAAAGCGGCCATGATTACTTGGGCGGCTTTGCCATGAACGTGCCCCCGCAAGAAGAATCTACGTTGTTTTGGCTTTGCTCCTCAAGCCCGGTGTAGAAGGCCTGAACTAGCTGCCAAAGAGGAACCTCATGATGAGGGCAGTCACGAAGCAACTTCTGGAACCTCTCCCACGCCTCGTGGAAGGGCTCGTTCTCTTTCTGAGCGAATGATGTGATGCATCTTCTTATGTAGGATAACTTTGCGATGGGGAAGAACTTCTTGAGAAACTCGTTCTTCACCTCATTCCAAGTGACCAACTCTGGCCTCGAGACATACCACTCCTTGGCCTTCTCTTTGAGAGAGAAGGGAAAGAGCGTCCTCCTGATTGAGTCGTCGGTGGCGGATGGCGTGCGGAAGGTAGAGCACGTTTTAAGGAACGCGTCTATGTGGTGGTAGGGGTTCTCATTCTCCATACCGAAGTATGTAGGGAGAAGCCCCAAGAGTGCCGGCGGGATGGAGAACTGTTGACCTGGCATCTGGTCAACTAGAGTGGCGATGTGGGAGTTGTAGTTCCCCGGCGTGAAGTACTCATGAAGCGGGCGATGTGGTGGAGGTTGAGCATCCAGTGGTGGGTTGTTCTCAGCCATCTCGGCCTCTCGGTGTAGGTTGTGGCGAGCTTGACGCCTTCTTCTCCCAATCTAGGGGTCGTAAACCACCAAGTCGGTGCAAGTCGAGCGCGTGCTACGCATGCACAACTGTCACCTGCGCAAGTCACAAACAAACAACAAGGAGCCAAGTTAGCGAACCAATATGCAAGAGTAACACAAAGAATAAATAATAGCAATGGTGAGGGCAAAAGGAAAGGCTAAGCTACACTATCTAACTAGGCCGAGCAACTCTAGTCCCCGGCAACGGCGCCAGAAAGCTTAGTGCGCTCCTACTAGAGGCTTACAACACCGGCCAACTAGGGTGGCCGAGTGCTATCCATGAGATCGGGAGGCACGGGATGATGAGATCTTTGCTTTCGAAATTTGTATGGTCCCAAATCGAGTCTATCACTAAAACTAAAATAGTTCGCCCGCAAGTGTACGTGGTACTGTTGTAGTATAGATCAAGGGCAAGATGCGGGGTCGAACCACGGAGATAGAGGGGGCGCTAGAGTTAGAAGGCGTGAGCTACGTTCCTATTGCGGAGAGTCAGGTTTTCAGGGTTTTAAGGTTGATTGGTTGTTGATTAAGCTAAGAGAGCGAGTAGGAAAAGCAATATGAAACTAAGTTATCAAAAGACTAAATTAGCAATTTAAGTCAACAAGCTATCTAAACAAGAGCAAGAACAAACTACACTAGACTAAGCAAGCAACTAGAAATTGAGAGCCTAAGTTAACCACTAATTAAGATCAAAGACCTAAATTAACACTCAGCTAGAAAAACTAAGCAATCGACTAAGTTAACTAAAGCAAATGAACTACACTAGCATTAAAAAGCAAACTAGGCAATTAAGGTTTTAAGCAATTAGATGAAGGAGGTGGGCTGTTTGGGAATGCGACCTTGACATTAATTGGGGGATGTCACCATAACAAGCAATTAGCATATTTCATTCTAGACTACCAAACCAAACAACAAGGTGGGTGCTATGAGGATATACCCTATGCTACTAGTTGGAGAACTAGGGCTAGGTGTAATTCTCATAGGACTCACTAAGTCTAGGTCTCCAGGATAAGTGGTATTAGTCAATTGAGGACCAAGGGTAAGGATGGGAGTAGAGATGAGGATATTTGACCTCATGCCACTAGCCACCTCAGCCTTTAGGAAATCCTAGGTAATTGCACTAATCACACTTATACTAGTCACTTAGAACTCACATTTGAATGTAGGAAGAAGGTGATTATGTAGGAAGATACGGGGCTAGCTAGGGATCCGAATTAAGGACCTAGGAGCCAATCCCATGATAGCTACATAGAAACCAACACGCTAGAGGCAAATGTCTTCAAGCACCATAAGGTAAGAAATTAATGTAATTAAACAACAATCACATGCATAAGTAATGGGAAATGAGATACAAGAAAAGGTAATCATCATAGAAGTGAAATATGTTCATTACAAATTATATTCCCCCAACATGGTATCAAAGTCACATTTTTGCCCCAAACAGCCCACCCAAGGGGGCTTAGCTATACATGATCAAAACAGAAACAAAGGAGAAGGGAAAGAGAGTAGGAGACACCATGGATGCTTGATGAAGCTTGACTTCTTAACCTCCTTGCTGCCAGCCACGAGCCTCCTCCTCCAATGGTGCCCAAGAGCATGGAAATGGTGGAATGGATGGATAGTAACCTAGAGAAACTAGCTTTCTATGGTGGAAATGAGTGGAAAGTGGGTGGAAATGGGATTTAATGCAAGGAAAGTAGGTGGATGTGAGTAATGGATGCAAGGGAGCAGCTGGGGGTGGCTAGGAAGTGCTCTCTCCCGAGCCCTAGAAGAAGCTAGTGCTTATATAGGAGCTAGGGCTAAGTGGGGGGTAAAATAGGAAAAACAGTGAAAAGTTGTATAGGGTAGGTGATCATTACGGTCGTGGTGGGTATGCCACAGCCATGGTGAGGGTAGTGGGGAACGTCCGTGGGGGGTGAACATGGTCGTGGGGTGAAGGAAGTGATGAGATGGTGGTGGCCATGGCCGTGGCGGAGTGCCACAGTCGTGGTGGGTAGCATGCACCACGGCCGTGTTGGGTAACCCGACCGTTTTGGATGAGTTGGAGGTGACCGTGGGGAGGGGCCACGGGTGTCTTGATCAGCTTCGGCCACGGTCGTGGCGACTTGGCCACGGTCGTGGCTTTCTGGGCAAATTCCCTATTGGCAATTGACTTTTTGCAATTAATTCCCACGACCGTAATGGGGTGCCACGGCCGTGTTCTCTTCTCCTGACCACGACTGTGCTGATGGCCACGGTCGTGTTGTCTTCATTGACTTCTTGATTTTGCTTCTTACTTTGTCAATTTCGGATGTCTTTGCTCGGGGATGATTCTTGGCCACTGGAGGTAGGTTGAGGGAGACTTTGGGGCCTTCTTTGGGTCCCTCCTTGGGTGGGGGAACCCTAGAACTCCCCCCTCTCTCTCCCTTAAATCTAAGCATGGTCCAAGTACCTGGAAAATAGTTCAAAGAACATCCATAGGCATATTTGCAATGATAATCATTTTGGGGGAAAAGACTTGTAATCTAACATGTTTAGATGCAACTTAAGTACAAAATGGCACAAGATGGAGCCCTAAAATAGGGCTGCATCAAACATCATTTGTGGATAAACTCCTCTTCCAGGTTAAATCCTATGTGTGTGACCCTGTAGGTCCATTTCACGTTGGCAGTGAAAGTCCATAAGACTTATGACTTCACAAGCAAAGAGCGGTGCCTAGTCACACATCAGTGCTACCCAAGTGAAAAGGAAAGTTGGAGAACAACTTTCAATCCTACAATCCGTGAATGGTGTTACAGTGAATGTATAATTCCTTTGTCACTGATATCTCGAATGAACTCAAGGCATGGAATAATCATCCTTTCAACATTCGTTCACTTTCTTGATCTCAGAGTAGATTGGAGGAGATATGTATGACATCAATATCACATACTGATTCACACATACATGCACGCCTATCTCAATCCTACTCATCAAGTGGCCATGGATATCAAACTCCCTCAGGAGGGACAAATCCCATATCTATCTCTCACCCCTCAAAAGCCCCATGTGTCAAAGTCACCCAATCATCACCTTTATCACAACCCATGTTTTAGGACTGCGTTTGATGATGTGAAAGTGTACCCAACGACATGTGTTGAGTGTAGTGATTTTAGGTCAAAGAATCACACTCACCACCATCACTGTGAGAACTGAGTGTGACTACCATGTCATGGTTCCATGTGTCAAACTCACAGTGGGTCTGTCCAGTATACTTGTTCTCTAACAAGTACCTATGTGTTTGGTTTGATATCTCCATATCATGACTAATGAGATTCTGCCATCAACCAACACCACAATCTAGTCTTGTGTGTCATTTCTGACTATCTACCTTCCACAATGACATCCAACTAGGGACATAATAAGAATGTACAAACTCTTAGCATCCGTATGATCTCATCGTTCAAGTCTTTAACCTGAAAGCATACGTCATTGAGTACTGTCATTCTCTAGACATTCAATCTGTTCTATCACTATCTCATATGACTGAATGAGAAAGAATTGGAAGCTTGCCTTTGATGTATATCAAATCAATCTTAATGTATCCCACCAATCATCCCATGATTGGCTCTCAGGGCATACATACCAACATATAGGTCACCATGATCCATATGAAAGGATGTAAGTCAGACCAAAAGTGTTGGGAGAGATGGTCGAGACTTGGGTAAGGTTTCACATTGGATATGTACTATGTTAGAATCCTAAGTCTATCCTAGGGTCAGGTAGGAATAAGACCGATGAGAGTAGGAGTTTCTAATTCCCTAGTTGCACATGACCATAGGGTCGGGAGGTAACAACTATCATTGTCTGAGGGCCATATGTCAGGAGATTGATCACCTTCATGAACTCATGGGACCCAAAGGGAAAATGAGGAGGGAACTCTCTAATGCATAAGGGAGAGGGATGACTCCAAAAGTGTCGACACCCTACAGACCTAGAGGAGATGACTAAGGATGGTGTGATGACCCGAGTGGGTTCGAGATCAGTTTACATGGAAGTAACTTTGATATCGAGATGATCATGATGTAGAAACATATGTTACACATTTCAACTTAGATGTGAAGGTGTACTCGAAATGTGGGATGCACCATCTCTACTCTTGGAACAGGAAGAATTCTGTATTTGGACTGTAGCCAAATGCTTATTTCCTCTCATTATGGGGGTGAGAGATTGGGCAATATGCATGCCATACACCAAGGATAAATATGATGTGAGTGGAAATGTTTCTATGATGTATGAGGATAGAGATAATAGCATACCTTTGTGGAGTGTACAATGCGTGGATGGTTTACAAACACCAAGAGAACTAAGGTAGTCATCTTATGAGGATGTTTTTATCATGAGCTATGTGGAATATATGAGTTATATAAGGTTGAGTTCGATAACCAAGAGGATGAACTTAAAGTTTTCTTGATGAAGATAGACTTATAGTCCTAGATGAGATAATAAGTGGAATACATGGAGGTGTATGTCTTCAACATTACCTAACACATAAAGATGAAAGGTGGTAATGGATGCTCTTGTTGAGATGCAGCTGCCTAGTCTAGGTAGTTAGGTGAACCCTTAGTGGTGAGAAGTGTTTGGCTAACACTCAAATATAATGAGATCTATTAATTGAGTTAGTGGTTGCTTGGTCAGCTAGCCTAGGGCTTGTTGTGATAGAAGGATGGTGGTAGAACCTCAGATGTACTTCTCTGGAAAAGAAGGTGATGAAACCAATGACTAGAGTGTTTTAGGGAATCAACCTTGAGGAATCATGACATATAGGAGATCATGATTTTAAGTTCACCATACACCGTGGTACTACTAAGATAATAAGTGGTAGTAGTACTTTGGATGCCTAAGAAGTGTACGGAGTTGCATGTGGCATGTCGCCATGCATGTCAGGGGGTGAAGGACGAACACCAATAACCCATTGAGTTGATATAGAGGATAAGAGTCCCCGAGGGGAATGGGAGTTCATCACTATGGATGTTGTGGTAAGTCTCCCCTGGACCGAGGAAGGTCAGGATGCAATGTGGGTTATGGTAGATCACCTTACCTAGATGACATGATCTAAGAGAAAGAGAAAGAGTACTATCAAGGGACATATCCAGTTGAACTACATATAAGAAAGAGAGATGGTTCAACTACATCATGATGCAAGTTCAAAGGTTCATGAATAAGACCTAAAGATTCACTTCCATGTAGTGGAAGTAAGCACATGACGAACTCGATGCTAGTACAACTTATCACCCCTAACTGATGGTTAGAATGATACATACTAGAGGGTCTAATGAGAGCATGTGTGTAGAAGGTGGGCACAAACTCCATCGGGTTCTCTCTAAATTAGGTGTGGTCATGTTATTGCAAACTCGACCAAGTTCAGTTAATAGTTTGGCATAAGTATTTACACACTAGTTGAAGATCGACTATGTGGTAATCGATTGGGAAGAAAATTTCATCAATTGAGGAAGTTTGTCGGTTAAAAAAGTCCATTGGTTGATGATCAATGACAAGGATATTGATGCACATGATTTCTCTAAATTTTTTTGACTTAATTAGGCATGATTTAAGGATTTTTTTCTCTCATTTCTATATGTTTATGAAAATTTCTACACAATAAAATTTCTACACAATCCTTGTGCATCAATATTTCACATCTGACACACATTTAGGTTGGAATTTCTCTATTTACTAATGCCTAATATAATGTTGCTTAAATAGAAGGCTTGACTACATAAAAGTAGAATCAAGTTGGTACCACCGACTATAAGAAGAAGAATATGGTGGTTGACAAAGCACAAAAGGGTCAAAAAGAAGAAAGGAAAGAGTCAAATTGCATTTTGATACCACAAAACCAAGTTGGTGGCATCGAGATTGGAAATCCTAATGCTCCACCAAAGGAAGAAGTCATCATGACCAATTTGTGTCGGTGGAATCGACATTAAATGGACCATATTGATCATCTGGAGGGGAATCCGATGATCCATATCCAAGTGGTGTTCAATTTCTCCCTATATAAACCAAAGGAGATAGCCACCTAGTGGCTTCTTGTCTGTGGGCAAGACATATCATTTAGAGGCATCTCATTTTAAGACCATCCCAACAACTTTCCTTCAGGTAAATAAATTTCCAGAAGGATGATATGAATAGTCTAATGTCATATTTTAGGAGTTTTATATGACTTTCTTCTTCATACTCCCTTCTTGTAATTCATTGTGGATCACGAGGGGCTAAACCCCCATTCTTTAGGACTCCGTGAGTAGCCAGATGTTGACTCTTTGTATATTTATATTGTGGCAACACATCCCATTATCATATAGATAACGAGGTGTTACGCGAAAACGTGCGGAAGTCACCATAACCACAGATTTTGAAAATACGGGTTAATTAAAACCAATTGCGGAAAGCATATAAACTGTGGAACTATTACTTTCCAGTCCTCATCCTGCACAGAAACATGTCAAGTATATATATGTACATCCACGAAAGCTGATACGTGTCCACAGCTCAGAAACAGCTGTTCGTCCATCACATGGGTTCACCACCTGTTCATATACAGAAAAGGCCCACATCCGGCCAACAACAGGATATACAAACATCATCGATCGATCGTCATGAAACAATGTCAAAACACTGCCAAGGACCTGAGAGTACAGGGATGACTCTAGACTCTACTACAAAACATCCAAAACAGCAGCATGTCCAACGCTTGCTTTCTACTGCTCCTCAAGCTGCTCGGCCGCAACACCACGACCACGACCACGCCTACCTCGACCACCTAAAAAAGGGTTAAACCAGCAGGGTGAGACAATTGAACAATTGTCCCAGCGGGAAACATAACTCCCCACCGCAACTACAGAACCTCAGTAAGATATACTATGACAGTAGATATCTAATAACAGGTATAACAAGAGCAGTCTATATAAAACAGATTATTCTTACCGACAAGCTTACCCGCTATACAAAACCATATAAATAGATATATCTCAAGGAATATGATTATCAAGATAGTATGTATCCCAATGTAACATGATTATCAGAACAAGATATAATGTCACATACCTACTTATCAAGATAAGACATATTATCACATAATATGCAACATATAACAAAGATATTACACAAACAAGGCCTCAACCAATGTTTCGTGTTTATCCTAAGAAATATGTATTAAAAGGATGTATTACGTATTATTATGCCCTGAGGATTTGAACCGTACCGTTCAAATCCAACCTTCGGTTACGAAACCCGAGCCGGTGCCATACAAGGTCAATGGAAGAGCCGGACTCCACGACCTCCCACCTCGTGGTCAGTACATGAGTACAACACAAGTAGGACCGCAGTCACATGCTGAAGTGGTCTAAGCCACAGGGTCAGCTCCACAGGCTACCCTCATTCTAGCCTGCCTTGGTACAGGTCTCGGCGCTAGTAAAACTGAGCCACGAGCCTGTTCACCGTGCTCTGAGACATGAACGCATTCATGCTCCTCATATCACGTATCCTGAGCCATGGGCTTGTTCACCATGCTCTATATACATATCTGAGTATGTAACCGAAGTTACACTCTTACCTCCTCATTTTCAGGCTAGGAGCAACCTACACATATTCAACAATATGTGCTTCCAGGTTAACCCGTAGGAGAACCTGTTTCACCATCACCAAGTCCTGACGATGATGGATCTATGGCCATGGCAACTACATGATATATTTCACTGTGATTAATTAGTATCTTTTAGATGGATTTCAAGATTCAACCAAGTTGTATAACATGCAAGATATAACAGAAAATAAAGAACATTATATTATTATTGAAACCTCATCAACCTGATCCATCACAAAGATCCAGCATCACATGTTACCACTTGACCTCTTGCCAACCCTCTACATCCATAACAAGGATCATCACATACCATAGGATATTAATCCTCCATCATGTACTGTCACCGCCTTTCAAGGCTCACATCATCATCATGGGACCAATACATTACATATATAATCTCATAAAATAATTATCAAAGTAATAAACTCATCACATAAGTCACATTGCCTTTTCATGGCTACACATCACCTGCATGGTTAGGATACACAATAACCATAGTTTCAACATAAGGAATATGCTCACTACCATGAGCTATCATTCAAGATAACATATTTATTAATATTACACTATTTGATGATCAAGCTTGTTAAGCGCATCACACCATAATCATGCCTACCCTTATCTCAGGATTATACAAAAAAAATCAGGGTATTCACTTTATATAACAATTATGTTGAGTATACAAAGCAACTACTATTGTTACCAAAATCATTACCGTTACCATCCACTATCATCATTCATATCTTCATTATTAAGCAACCATCAATGCAACTACCATTTATCATTATCGTTAATAAGTAACCATAAGACTCATATCAATATCATGTCATTACTACTCTTGATACCATTATTACTATTATCAGCATCATCATCTACTATTACCTTCATTGCTATGCCATTAAGCAAATTATTAATGTAACTGCCACTTAGCTGCATTATTCCAATCATTATCATTATTATTACTTTCTCTTACTAGCAGGGCATCACATTCATCAACACAACCAACATCACCAACACTATTGACATCTTAGTTATCAACAACATTATATTATTAACATCGTTATTGCTTTTACTTATGAGTAAGGCATTATCATCTCATCATCATTAACATCATCATTATAAGCATTATTGAGCGAGGCATCACTAACATTGTGTTTGCATAGACGTCCACTTCTGTCACATAAGAGTCCGTCACCAAAGGACTACCTACCCTCACCTAGGACCTCACAACCCTCACTAGAGCCTGCCCATACGGCTAGGGCATGGGGAGGCAGCAACGCTGCGCTGCACCCAGCCTTCTGCCCGCAACACCGCAGTACAAGGCAAAGAGTGGCGCGCGTCGCGCGACACACTCCATCGGGCAACGCCCGTCACAGCCAACACCTGACGCCCAATAACCAAGGGATAACGCCCATCTAACAACTCCACAACGGACAGGAGAGAGAGGAGAGGAAGAAGGAAAGGAGAGAGGGAAGCACTCCTGATAACGTGCAACTACTCACAAGGCCTAACGGCCGACACTCTCCCAAACCCAAAGGCTTGATGCCCGTCACAGCCTACTCATATCGCGCGTCACAACCCCACTCTCTATCGCCTGACACCACAAGATGTAACGCCCGTCAGGGCTATCAGCCGTCACACTTAGTTTCATGTCGTGCAACTCAACCATCTACCAAAGGAAGCCCTGTCGTCCACCACAAGAACAAAGGCCCATCGTCCAAAAGAGAAACAAGAGCATCGTTCATCACAAGAGGAACCTATCGTCTATCATGGTCACTACCATATCGGCCAACAAACCATTGCTCACCCTATCGCCCAACACATGGGCAGGGTATCGGCCAACCTCAAGGATATCGTCCAACACATCCACAACCAAGGGATATCGCCCAACCCTAGGTCATCATCAACCTTCATCTCAAGGGAACCCAAACCCTAAACCACTAGAAACCCTAAACCCTAAGGGTATATCGACCACCAAAGGAAACTCAAGCAAGGTACAAAACTAAGGAACTAAGCTAACAATTAACATGTAACAAGGTTATTGCTAGAGGTAAAGGAATTAGGGTTAGAAGTTATGCAACCCGCCTTAAGCTCCAAGCTCCAAGGTACTCCAAGGTCCAAAGCTATCGTCCACCAAGCTCTTCTAGGAGGGTGTATCGGCCAACACAAGCTAGATGGAGAGGGATATCATGCACTTGAGGTGGAGGAGAGACCAAAAGATCAAAGGAGACTAAGGCAAGGAGAAGAGATACCTATATAGGAAGAAGGGGAGGAGAAACCAAGGTACAACCATGCCAAGTGTCGTCCACCCAAGGGACACTTGTCATAGGGTTCAAGCCAACACATAAGCACACCAAAAGACACTTGTCCAGGATAGGCACCAAGTGTCACCAACCAAGGCCAAGCCACATGGGCGACACAAGAAACAACTCCAGCTGGGCGACACAAACAGGCTACTGGGCGACACACCACACCCTAGGTCGACACAAACTTACCTTGGATGACACAAGGCAAGCCATGGCCGACACAAAGCTCAAACAAGCCCAAGCAACACATCTCAAGGGCCAAACAAGCTCAACTCAGGCCCAAAGAACTCAAACAACAAGCCCAAGCCTTCCTCTCGACCCTAGAGGAAGCAAAGAGGGGAAAACATCTCACAGGATGACCAACTTGCACACAAAACCCTAAACTTGGGTTATTTGCAAGTAGCCCCTCAAACTCTCAACAAGGCACAATGAAAACCCTAATCACTATTCAAAGGTGATTAGCAAGCATCAAACCACTAAGGTTAAGTAAAACAAACAGGGTAAACCCTAAACGCAGGTCAGGGTCCTTACAACCTAACCCCCTTTAAGGGATTTCGTCCCCGAAATCTGAAGGGAAAAGCGAGGGATACTTCCTCCTCATCTCTTCCTCAAGCTCCCACGTGGCTTCCTCGACACCACGACACTGCCAAAGAACCTTCACAAGAACCAGGTCCTTCCTCTTCAGCTTCTTGATCCTTCTGTCAAGGATCGCCATAGGACCTTCCTCGTAGGTCACATCTGCATCAAGCTCAACCTCAACTGGATGTATCACTGTACCTGAATCCGGATGACTTTTCTTTAGCATATTAACATGAAATACTGGATGCAACCTGTGCAACTCTGGAGGCAACTCTAACCCGTAAGCTACCTTGCCAACTTGTGCTATCACTGGATAAGGCCCCATATACCTAGGAGCTAACTTATCCTTCCGTCCAAACCTTAGCACACGTTTCCACAGTGAGACTTTAAGGTACACTCTGTCTCCTACCTGGAATTCCAAAGGTCGTCGGCGATTATCTGCATAAGACTTCTGCCTGTCCTGTGCCACTTTCAACTGTTGTTGTATCACCTTGATCTTTTCTGTTGTCTTCTGTACTAACTCAGGACCCAAAAGCTGATACTCACCTGATTCATACCAACACAAAGGAGATTTGCACTTCCTTCCATACAAAGCCTCATAAGGAGCCATGTCGATGCTCCGCTGATAACTGTTGTTGTAGGCAAACTCTATCAAACTCAGATGTACATCCCAGTTGCCTAGAAACTGTAAAACACAAGCTCGAAGGAGATCTTCCAAAATCTGAATAGTCCTTTCAGACTGTCCATCTGTGTGCGGGTGAAAAGCTGTACTGAACCTTAACTGCGTCCCCAACGCCTTATGCAACTGTTCCCAAAAATGACTTGTAAACTGAGGACCTCTGTCAGAAACTATCGTCGCTGGCACACCATGCAAACGTACTATCTCATCCACATATACTCGAGCTAGCTTCTCAGCTGTGTACATCGTCTTCACTGGTAGGAAATGGGCAGACTTCGTCAATCTGTCCACTATCACCCAAATGGAATCATGATTCCTAGTTGTCCGGGGTAGACCAACTACGAAATCCATGGTTATATGATCCCATTTCCACTGCGGTATCGGCAAAGGTTGCAACGTTCCTGCCGGCTTCTGATGTTCGACCTTCATTTGCTGACACACCGCACATCTCGCCACGAACTCGGCTACATCTCTCTTCAAACCGGGCCACCAATACAAATACTTCAGACTATGGTACATCTTGGTGACACCTGGATGCATCACATACATCGACGTATGTGCTTCCTCAAGTACCAACTTCCTCAGATCCCCAGCATCTGGAACCACCATCCTATCACGATAGCAAACTAGTCTATCCTCGGACTCATGAAACCCATCACGCTTGTTGCTGCCGAAATCTGATCTGATCAACTGTACCACATCATCTGTCTGCTGTGCATCCTTGATCTGCTGTCTCAATGTAGGCTTAACTTGCATCTGTGCGAAAAGACCAGACAACAAAGAAACTTCCATCTGCACATTCATCTGTCGAAGAGAAACAAACATATCTCGCCTATGGCATACCAGAGAACTCAACTGTGCCTTCTTTAAAGAAAGAGAAGAAGACTTCCTGCTAAGCGCATCAGCTACCACATTCGCCTTACCAGGATGATACTCGATAGTGCAGTCGTAATCATTGATCAACTCCATCCATCGTCGCTGTCGCATGTTCAACTCTTGCTGTGTAAAGATGTACTTCAGATTCTTATGATCCGTAAAAATTTGACATACTTCCCCATACAGATAGTGTCTCCAAATATTTAGTGCATGAACCACTGCCGCTAACTCCAGGTCATGAGTCGGATAGTTCTCCTCATGCTTCTTGAGCTGTCGCGAGGCAAAAGAAACCACATGATCTTCCTGCATCAACAAACAACCTAAACCTTTCTTGGAAGCATCACAGAAAACAACATAGCCTTTCCCAGGCTCTGGCAAGATCAACACTGGAGCACTGATCAACTTCTCCTTCAAACTCTGGAAAGCTTGCTGACATCAATCATCCCAAACAAAAGGTACATCCTTCCTGGTCAACTTCGTCATCGGCAACGTGATCACACTGAAGTCCTTGATAAACCTCCGGTAGTATCCAGCCAAACCAAGGAAACTACGAACTTCTGTCGGCGTCTTCGACTGTTCCCAATCCGCAACGGATTCCACCTTCTTCAAATCTACTTTAACTCCTTCAGCAGATATCACATGACCCAAGAAAGTCACTTCTGCCAACCAGAAATCACACTTACTGAACTTGGCATACAACTGATGTTGACGAAGAAGAGTCAACGCTCGACGAAGATGTTGCTCATGCTCTAGCCTGTCCCGACTATAGATCAAGATGTCATCTATAAAGACTACAAAAAACTGATCTAAGAATGGACGGAACACCCTGTTCATCAGATCCATGAAAGCAGCAGGTGCATTGGTTAACCCAAACGGCATAACCACGAACTCGAAATGACCATACCTCGTCCTGAAAGCTGACTTTGGTATGTCATCTGCCTTTATCCTCAACTGATGATATCCAGACCGTAGATTGATCTTCGAAAACACTGTAGCACCACACAACTGATCGAACAGATCATCTATCCTCGGCAACGGGTACTTATTCTTGATCGTGACCTTGTTCAACTGCCGGTAATCTATACACAACCGCATTGAACCATCCTTCTTCTTAACAAACAATACGTGAGCACCCCACGACGATGTACTCGGTCAGATAAAACCTTTCTCCAACAACTCTTGTAACTGCTTCTTCAACTCTGCCATCTCTGCTGGAGCCATCCTGTACGCTGACTGTGCAACTGGCTGTGTCCCTGGGACCAGATTGATCTCGAAATCAATCTCTCGGGGTGGAGGAACACCAGGAAACTCCTCAAGAAACACGTATGCAAACTCTCGAACTACTGACACCTCCTCAAGACTAGGACCTTTCGCCTTATTAACCACAACGGCGTCCACCACGTGAGCTAGGAACGCCTCACATCCATGTCATAACAACTTATCTGCCACCAAAGCTGATACCAAACACATCGGAAGAATCTTCCTATCTCCTTGGAAGGTCTGCTTTTCTCCAGCAACATCAAACACTGCCTGCTTGGAACCACAGTCCAAGACAACCTTATACCTCTCTAAGGTATCCATCCCAAGGATAACATAAAAACCATGCATATCAAGTGGTATAAGATCCACTTGAATACGATGTCCTGAGAAAGACAAAACACAAGATGGACACTCTTCTCGAAGCAAAGAGGAACCATCAAGAGGGGTTTCTAACAACAAGCTATCCTTCTTATAACTAACAGGTAAATGACAGTTTTCAAACATACTATAGGCGATAAAAGAGTGTGTAGCACCTGGGTCAACCAGAACAGATATAAAGCAAGAAGAAGACATATCAGAATGAAATAACTCCATCTGACCTGTCAACACTCGCGGGTTGACTATCACCTCCGGCTGATTCATGGCATAGAATCGAGCCGTTGCTTGTTGTCCACGACCTCTGCTTCCTTGAGCAGATGATCCAGCTTGAGACGCTTGACCGCGTCCTCGACATCTGCTACCACTAGCCAGTGGTCTCTCTGACTTCTGAAAACTCTGCCTTGAGTGTTGTGTCACTTCAACATCTCTATTCGGGCAATTAAGCCTGAAATGCTCGACTTGTCCACAAAGATGACATGACTTGTCCTCAAACCGTGGCCTAGCTGGCCCTGTTACTGCCACTGAAGCTGAACTATGTGCCTTAGACGGTGAAGAAACATAACCTTTCCCTTTACTCGGAGACCACTGAGATGGTACACCAGCACTTCTCATTGCTGACGGTGCTGAAAACCTGGGCTTCTTAAAGCCACCAAACCTACGTCCTTGAAATTGAGCAGGTCTTTTAAGGGACATAGACTCTCTTTTCTCCCGTACTGTCCTCTTGATCCACCGAACTGATTCCATGAACGTAGCAACCCGTTCTCGGTTCTCCAACGCAGACATCAGGGTCTTCAACTCAGCACTCAAACCCTTCTCGAAACGTCTGATCCGTTCCTCATCTTTCGCCGCCATGTGAGGACAAAACCTCAACAAATCCATAAACTTGGCTTCATACTCGGTGATGTTCATCGTTCCTTGCCTCAGATTCTCGAACTGACTCACCTTCTCATCTAGATACGTCTTTGGAAAGTATCTGGTGACGAACTCGTGTCAGAACACTTCCCAACAGATCACCTCACCAGGCCGCTTCTCTTCCTCGATGGTCCACCAGTGACCAGCACTACCTTTCAGAAGGTAGACAGCATGCTTTACCTTGTCTGCTTCGGGGATGTCAAGGATCCGGAAAGCCTTCTCGAGACTTGTCAGCCACAGATCTACATCCACTGGATCAGCCGTCCCAGCATAATCCGAAGCTCCAACTCGGAGAAGCCGCTCGAAAGTCTTCCCAATACCCGATGCTTCTCCATGGGGAACCTGTGCTCGCGGAAGAGGCACTGGTAATCTCTTAACCATGAGATTCATCGTAGCCATTAACTGCCCCATAAGTTGTTGGTAAGAAGGATGTTCAAGTATGTCTGGGTTAAATTGGGGAACCTCAGGCACCCGATCTTCATGTGCCTGTCCATCCGCTCCATCAACCGATGTAGCATCATTGTACTCAGTAGAGTGTTCTTCATGGTTTCCAGACATCTTGACTTTTCTTCCGCTGAGGGCAGAAGATATTGTAAGAAAACCTGGAAGACTTCATAAGAACAACTCAACCTAGTCCTAAATCCCTGTAGACTCAGTGAACCTATAGCTATGATACCAAAACTTGTGGCAACACATCCCATTATCATATAGATAATGAGGTGTTACGCGAAAACGTGCGGAAGTCACCATAACCACAGATTTTGAAAATACGGGTTAATTAAAACCGATTGCAGAAAGCATATAAACTGTGGAACTATTACTTTCCAGTCCTCATCCTGCACAGAAACATGTCAAGTATATATATGTACATCCACGAAAGCTGATACGTGTCCACAGCTCAGAAACAACTGTTCGTCCATCACATGAGTTCACCACATGTTCATATACAGAAAAGGCCCACATCCGGCCAACAGCAGGATATACAAACATCATCGATCGATCGTCGTGAAACAATGTCAAAACACTGCCAAGGACCTGAGAGTACAGGGATGACTCTAGACTCTACTACAAAACATCCAAAACAGCAGCATGTCCAACACTTGCCTTCTACTGCTCCTCAAGCTGCTCGGCCGCAACACCACGACCACGACCATGCCTACCTCGACCACCTAAAAAGGGGTTAAACCAGCGGGGTGAGACAATTGAACAATTGTCCCAGTGGGAAACATAACTCCCCACCGCAACTACAGAACCTCAGCAAGATATACTATGACAACAGATATCTAATAACAGGTATAACAAGAGCAGTCTATATAAAACAAATTATTCTTACCGACAAGCTTACCCACTATACAAAAGCATATAAATAGATATATCTCAAGGAATATGATTATCAAGATAGTATGTATCCCTATGTAACATGATTATTAGAACAATATATAATGTCACATACCTACTTATCAAGATAAGACATATTATCACATAATATGCAACATATAACGAAGATATTACACAAACAAGGCCTCAACCAATGTTTCGTGTTTATCCTAAGCAATAAGTATTAAACGGCTGTATTACGTATTATTATGCCCTGAGGATTTGAACCATACCGTTCAAATCCAACCTTCGGTTACGAAACCCAAGCCGGTGCCATACAAGGTCAATGGAAGAGCCAGACTCCACGACCTCCCACCTCGTGGTCAGTACACGAGTACAACACAAGCAGGACCGCAGTCACATGCTGAAGTGGTCTAAGCCACAGGGTCAGCTCCACAGGCTACCCTCATTCTAGCCCGCCTTGGTACAGGTCTCGACGCTAGTAAAACTGAGCCACGGGCCTGTTCACCGTGCTCTGAGCCATGAACGCATTCATGCTCCTCATATCACATATCCGGAGTCATGGGCCTGTTCACCATGCTCTATATACATATCTGAGTATGTAACCGAAGTTACACTCTTACCTCCTCATTTTCAGGCTAGGAGCAACCTACACATATTCAACAATATGCGCTTCCAGGTTAACCCGTAGGAGAACCTGTTTCACCATCACCAAGTCCTGACGATGATGGATCTATGGCCAGGGCAACTACATGATATATTTCACTGTGATTAATTAGTATCTTTTATATGGATTGCAAGATTCAACCAATTTGTATAACATGCAAGATATAATAGAAAATAAAGAACATTATATTATTATTGAAACCTCATCAACCTGATCCATTACAAAGATCCAACATCACATGTTACCACTTGACCTCTTGCCAGCCCTCCAGATCCATATCAAGGATCATCACGTACCATAGGATATTAATCCTCCATCATGTAGTGTCACTGCCTCTCAAGGCTCACATCATCATCATGGGACCAATACATTACATATATAATCTCATAAAATAATTATCAAAGTAATAAACTCATCACATAAGTCACATGGCCTTTTCATGGCTACACATCACCTGCATGGTTAGGATACACAATAACCATAGTTTCAACATAAGGAATATGCTCACTACCATGAGCTATCATTCAAGATAACCTATTTATCAATATTACACTATTTGATGATCAAGCTTGTTAAGCGCATCACACCATAATCATGCCTACCCTTATCTCAGGATTATACAAAAAAAATCAGGGTATTCACTTTATATAACAATTATGTTGAGTATACAAAGCAACTACTATTGTTACCAAAATCATTACTGTTACCATCCACTATCATCATTCATATCTTCGTTATTAAGCAACCATCAATGCAACTACCATTTAACATTATCATTAATAAGTAAGCATAAGACTCATATCAATATCATGTCATTACTACTCTTGATACCATTATTACTATTATCAGCATCATCATCTACTATTACCTTCATTGCTATGTCATTAAGCAAACTATTAATGTAACTGCCACTTAGCCGCATTATTGCAATCATTATCATTATTATTACTTTCTCTTACTAGCAGGGCATCACATTCATCAACACAACCAACATCACCAACACTATTGACATCTTAGTTATCAACAACATTATATTATTAACATCGTTATTGCTTTTACTTATGAGTAAGGCATTATCATCTCATCATCATTAACATCATCATTATAAGCATTATTGAGCGAGGCATCACTAACATTGTGTTTGCATAGACGTCCACTTCTGTCACATAAGAGTCCGTCACCAAAGGACTACCTACCCTCACCTAAGACCTCACAACCCTCACTAGAGCCTTCCCACACGGCTAGGGCATGGGGAGGCAGCAACGCTGCGCTGCACCCAGCCTTCTTCCTGCAACACCACATTACAAGGCAAAGAGTGGCGCGCGTCGCGCGACACACTCCATCAGGCAACGCCCGTCATAGCCAACACCTGACGCCCGATAACCAAGGGATAATGCCCATCTAACAACTCCACAACGGCCAGGAGAGAGAGGAGAGGAAGAAGGAAAGGAGAGAGGGAAGCACTCCTGATAACGTGCAACTACTCACAAGGCCTAACGGCCGGCACTCTCCCAAACCCAAAGGCTTGACGCCCGTCACAACCTACTCATATCGCGTGTCACAACCCCACTCTCTATCACCCGACACCACAAGATGTAACGCCTGTCAGGGCTATCAGCCATCACACTTAGTTGCATGTCGTGCAACTCAACCATATACCAAAGGAAGCCCTGTCGTCCACCACAAGAACAAAGGCCCATCGTCCAAAAGAGGAACAAGAGCATCGTTCATCACAAGAGGAACCTATCGTCTATCATGGTCACTACCATATCGGCCAACAAACCATTGCTCACCCTATCGCCCAACACATGGCTAGGGTATCGGCCAACCTCAAGGATATCGTCCAACACATCCACAACCAAGGGATATCGCCCAACCCTAGGTCATCATCAACCTTCATCTCAAGGGAACCCAAACCCTAAACCACTAGAAACCCTAAACCCTAAGGGTATATCGGCCACCAAAGGAAACTCAAGCAAGGTACAAAACTAAGGAACTAAGCTAACAATTAACATGTAACAAGGTTATTGCTAGAGGTAAAGGAATTAGGGTTAGAAGTTATGCAACCCGCCTTAAGCTCCAAGCTCCAAGGTACTCCAAGGTCCAAAGCTATCATCCACCAAGCTCTTCTAGGAGGGTGTATCGACCAACACAAGCTAGATGGAGAGGGATATTGTGCACTTGAGGTGGAGGAGAGACCAAAAGATCAAAGGAGACTAAGGCAAGGAGAAGAGCTACCTATATAGGAAGAAGGGGAGGAGAAACCAAGGTACAACCATGCCAAGTGTCATCCACCCAAGGGACACTTGTCCTAGGGTTCAAGCCAACACATAAGCACACCAAAAGACACTTGTCCAGGATAGGCACCAAGTGTCACCAACCAAGGCCAAGCCACATGGGCGACACAAGCAACAACTCCAGCTGGGCGACACAAACAGGCTACTGGGTGACACACCACACCCTAGGTTGACACAAACTTACCTTGGACGACACAAGGCAAGCCATGGCCGACACAAAGCTCAAACAAGCCCAAGCAACACATCTCAAGGCCCAAACAAGCTCAACTCAGGCCCAAAGAACTCAAACAACAAGCCCAAGCCTTCCTCTCAACCCTAGAGGAAGAAAAGATGGGAAAACATCTCACAAGATGACCAAATTGCACACAAAACCCTAAACTTGGGTTATTTGCAAGTAGCCCCTCGAACTCTCAACAAGGCACAATGAAAACCCTAATCACTATTCAAAGGTGATTAGCAAGCATCAAACCACTAAGGTTAAGCAAAAAAAACAGGATAAACCCTAAACGTAGGTCAGGGTCCTTACATATATGTTGATCCAATAGAATCTTTGCTACGGATTTTGATAATAAAAAATCTTATCCATTTTATTTATAATTGATCACCATAAGTTATAATGGATTGTTAAAGTGATATTAAAATATATAGAACCCATTAATTACATATGATTAATGACTATGTTATAATGGATTATTGATTGCTGTAAAAGTGGGGTTGGCAGTTGGAAAAGGCATTATCATTATAGTTAATAAAGCACCATGGAAGCAGGCTTACTAGTATAAAGTGAACATACATATTTGGTTCTTATCATTTGTCCTTTTATATTTAGGCTGCAAAAGCGGATTGATTACTAGGATAAATACTGCACTACATTGGAAAAATGGGTAGTAGATGCTACAAATACTAAATCTAAAGAAGCAAACAAAAGTTATATTGATATGATCACATGCATGCATAGATTTGTACCAGGTGAAACCAGAGTTCTAAAGAATCCATCCATTTGAATTTTACCAACTTTATTTTCTACAACTTTACTTTTTGTTCTTAGTTTCTACTCAACCAATCAATTCTTTTGTCTTGTCTTAGCTGATATATTTTAGTTAGTAATACTCTTTAGCAGTCCCAATTCCCTGAGTCCGGCCTATGGGGCTCTTGAGTCCCTTTTTAATTCAATATGCACACTTGTGTTTAGAACACACATTTAAGTTATATCATGTTTTTGGGTCTGTTGCTACAAAATTAGCATCACTAACACTAGGATTCTTGAAATTGGCCACTCTAAGCCACAATTTTCTTTTTCTAACCTTTTCTTATCAACTCAAAAATATATTCCAAAATCATTTTGCTTTTGGTAAGCCTTTTGTAATTCTCATATTCCATTTTTTATACAGGTACTTATTCATGGTCCACACATAGACCACATACTATGGTGAGTCCTCTTTGCCATCATCTGAGGACTCTCTTGAAAAACAAAAAATTGACCCCAAAGAGCCCTTAGAAAACCTAGATGTTATGTATACCTATGGGGAAAATAATGAGGATGTGGACACCTCAGTGGATTAAAAAACCATCTGGGAGAAGATCAAAGCTTCATCTATCATGACAAAATTTGGTCCCAACAAAAGACACAAAGTTAATGTGGAAGTTACAAGATTTATCCCAGTCATGTTGCACTAATAACGTCACAAGATTTCCATAGACACAATAATGATCACCTATAAAACACATAAATGGTTTCGTTGAAAGTTGTTACATGACTAAACTTAATTGCATACCTGCAAAAATCATCTATATAGAACTATTTTCATATTCATCAATAGATAGGGACAAAACATGGTTTTTAAGTCTAGCGTCTAAATCTATAGGGTCATGGGAGGTATTATAGATGTTTTCTTTGAAAATTACTTCTCCCCTCAAAAGACTAAAATCTAGTTGGTAAAATTTATGGATTTCAACAACTTGCTGATGAATCTTATTCCGAATCTTGGGTAAGATTTCGAAGTATGTTAAGGAAAGTACCACACCATGGAATTAACTTTTATGGACAAGCCAAAACTTTTTTTATTATGGCTTGCACACAAGGAAATAAACTATGCTTGATATTGCTGGTACATGATTCCTTTTTAAGAATATATTCACTATATGCCATGAAATATTGAGAACTATGGTAGGAATCATCCATGGGGTAAATAGAATGAACCATCCACCTCTTCCAAGAGCATCAAGGAATCACATACAAGCTTGAACTAAAAACTCAAGTGGTCAACTTGGAAAAAGAAAATTGAAAAATAGAATGTACCGTCATCTGTAGAGAAAGAAGATTGAATGTATATGCAACAAACTAATAGAAGAAATAAATATTATTAGATAAAGAACTTGAAGTTTTGTTGGAAAGATCCCAATAACTTTCACCATGACCCATCACAAGCACAACCATAGGGTCCCAGACATTTCTAATAGGACTATGGGCCAAAACAAGATGATGACTTAAGGAACATCCCAAGAAAATGTATTAATAAACTACATCTTATTTTGAAAATTTTGGAAGGAAGTTTAGAAACTCAATTGTCATATGTAGCATCAGATGTGGCCAATAAGGTTTTATAATTAATACCATAATAACACACCAGCATCACTAGACCAAGAAAATTTCTATTTGTGGAAAAAGTGAATGTGTTGTAAATGTTGAGAAAGCATGCACTATAAAATAAAATCATCAACCAAATTTTCTATGGCGCATGCCAACTTTTAAACCACAATCCTTGAGCTTTGTTGATAGGATCAAGGTGTTGTAGGAAGATATGGAGGAAGAAGGTAGAGATCCACCCATTGACGAGCCTATGAACAAAAACAAAGAAGCACTCGTCGCTACCCAAGTTCATGAGAAGGTGCATGTGCATCAAAAATAGGTGAAACTTCTACCACACAATGGAATGCTCATAGTTACCAAAGAAGGATCAAATTTCAATACGGTGAAAACAATTCCTCTTGAATCAATTGCTCTTGAATTGAGGGATAATACCCGTTTAATCTTAGGGGAACAATGCCATAAGAAATCATATTCCTTCCAAACAAGCATTCCATTTTTTGGCCTCCATTTCCTATTCATGAGGTTAAACATATGGAAAACCTCAAGTAAAATAACAAAGAAGAGAAACTCAAAGAATTGTTGAATATCTTCCACAAACTACACATCAACCTTCCGTTGGTGGGGTCCTTGATAAAATACCATCTTATGGAAAATTCTTGAATCAAATCATCAAAAAGAAGAGGTGTGTCAAGGAATCGAACCATTTCATTGCTAATGAGGTTGTTAGTTCTTTGATACAGAGATACCTCCCTGTAAAGTAAAAGGACCCAGGATGCTTCAACATCCCAAGTTTTATGAGTAGCATGAAATTTGGAGAAACTCTGTGTAACATATCAAGATTTGGCTATCCTGACTCTAGTAACCTAGTTTCAAGAATAGGAGGTTTGTGTGCTCAAATCATTAGAATCGACCAAATAAGGTTACAATTATACTTTGTCATCCTTGAACATCTAATGTGCATAATATGAGTAACTCACATATCTACCCTAGTTATCGATACATATGAACGCGACCATGTTATGGACCAATAAATGCTAATTTTATGATGAGTGATATATATAGGACCTAGCCTGGAGATCATACATGTTGATGAGGTATGTGTGTTGAAGGATTATCATTTTAACCTAAACTCTAAGTTGTTATGTCTCACCCTAACACACATACTTTGGCAACTTTCATGATAGATTAGTGACATTAGGCGCTATAATCATATATCATATGCTTATATATAGACTGGACATAATTACCTAATCTTGGCATGATATGAAAACCAGTTCATGAATATGTAATATGTTTCACCTTGTTCACTAATATACATCTAATGACTCAAATAGAGTTAATAAGTAATTTGGTTTACATAAATATGCATGAATGGCTAATGAGGAGTTAAATGTGTGTAGTTAGTAATTTGACGTGAATGAATGTAAATGAATGATTCATCTGGACAATAATGTGACTAATTTATATATTGTGAAATAAATGGATGTTTAATATAGTTGGAGTTAACTAATGTGCCATTATTTTTATTAATGATAAAATTAATGGGCTTAATGATAAATATACTAAAATACTATTTTTTGTGTGTTAGATAATCCAATATAACCCCATATGCCAATAATATGAGATATTGAGATAATCCAATGGAACCCTATTTGTACTTCAATTCATACAAGATAATTTCAAAACCCAAATCTAAGCGCGCAATTGTGTTCTTTGGGCCCTAATTAGTCTAGATGCAAAGTTTCAGCATAATTGGATAATGTTTGTTAGCCGAATTCGGTTGGAGAAAATAATTCCTATATGTGCAATTTCAATGCTAACCAGACTACAGTTATTTTCTATTTATCTTGTCACACACCCAATATAAAATATTTACTTATATTGGGGTGTCATGCTGGTTTATGAACCTGAACTCTTTCACAGTCATCTGATTAGATTTCCAATGGTTTCATGATTTTCTTCTACCTCGAGTCCAGGGGTTGGAAGACTTCTTTAGTAGCCACATCATCCCCTGCCCTTATTCTTTCTCTCCTTTCCTCCTCGCTCCCATTTCTATTTTCCACCATGTTCCTTGTGATTACTTGAATCGAACAAGCCCCAAATTATTTGGGATTTGGTCTCCCAATATCTCCAGCAATGAAAGACTTCTCTGTGTATCCCTCATTTCTACCTCTGCTGGGACTACCGACCATCCAAAAGTTTCACACCTATATAAATCCATTCCCAAGCCATCATTAAACCATAAAAAAGTCATACATATAGTTTTTGTCCTTTGAATCCACTTCGTGGATAGTTCCCCAGATCCAACAACCAGTTTCTATTCTGAGGATCCCAAGGGTACTATTTCGGAGGTGGGTTTTCCATGAGAGGGCACAATTCAACTTTAGAAACCTCTGTGAAGCTTTGTGCAAATTCTATATAATGGTTGGGGTTCGTATTGATTTCCCCCTCTTCTCATTCTTACTACCTATACATGATCTGATAGCCTAACTACAGTTGTCCTTGGGTGTTTTCATCTAGTTTTTTGGTTTTTGACTTCAATTCATAGCATTGAATCTTTCTAGAACTACGATTTTTCCGAGAAGCCCATGCATCTCAAATTTGTAGGATGAAGCTTGCTTCAATTTTGAGTTCTTCTGACCACCGTTGGGCTAGTTTTAGGGCTCCTTTGGCTTGAGACTCATTTAAGTAACTAGAAGGTAGTGTTTACCAATTGAATCCTACTTTGATTCATGATGGATGAGTGTTTGATTGGAATTCATCAACTTTGTGTCCGATGGGGAGGAGGAAGATCCCTTCTATTTTTTCGCACTAGTGTCCTCATTTTAATTTGATTTTAGGCATGCTATGGTCCCAGGACCTCCCATGACGGGATCCATCATTGGTAGTTAAGACTGATGCATAGGAAGAGAGAGAGAGAGAGGTGAGAGAGATTTAGTAGAATGAGATCTTAGATCTTAGAAACAAGGTGTAGATATTAGCATTTATGATATACAAGATCAATAATGAATATAGTTGGGAAAGAGTAGTTATAATATTGAGCAACCTATTGATGTTAACAAATCAATTGGTGTCAGAAGAAGGATCCTCTAATCACATGTTGAAATAAAAGAGGGAGATAGTCATTTCTCTACATTCAAGAGAGATGAAAGGGGTCTGGAATCGAAGGGTGTGGGGGTCTATTTTTAGATCAGATTTTAAGGTTTTGTCTTCCAAGATGCAGGTTCTGGAAAAGGCGTCAGATTGCTTCGATGCATTACCAGGCATGTCCCGCAAACCAAGGCAGTTCACCATATAGCACCACCAAACTCCTACCAGTTGAGTGGCCCCAGTGTAGAAATGTTGATTTTCCAATTTTATTGACATTTCAAGAATGTTCTGGAAATAATAAAAAATAAGGTAGATTCTGAATAAAAGTTAATAAAATAATGAGGGAGAGAGAAAAAAATTAATTCAGGATTGTCCTTCATTATTATCCAAAAAACATGTATTTTTTTAGAAAAGGAAATGAATTATCTATGCAGAAAATGGAATATTTTATTTTGGATAAATCAACTGGAAAATTTATGTAAAAGGCTAATAAAAGCATAATTTATGGGCAAATTGAACTGGAGTCTAGATAAAAGAATTTCTTTGTCCTATACCCTAAGTGAGTGGTGGATCACTACAACTGATGGTCTAAATTGATGGAAAAATATAAAATTATGGAAAATTGAAAAAGGAATAAATGCGGGAAAATATGTTAAATTTTGGAATAAGTGTGAAAATGTGGGAAATGAAAAAAATGAAAAAATGTGGGAAATTTGGAAAAATGGAACAAATTCCATCATTAGATAGAGAATTAACATTTATTGTGAATTTTCATTGAGTGAGAAAAAATAGGATGTCAAGGGTTTTCCCTCTCAAGGCAAGGTTCAAGATAAGAGTCAGAATTGTAAGCTTGAGCCAAGTGTGACCGCCATTTTTGGTCATCAAATGCCAAAAAGTTTGGAGTCATGAAAGGTGTTCTGACAAACCTTGTGGAGAGTAAAAAATGTAGGTTATGTCTTTTCCATCTATGGATGAATTAGTGAAATATCCATTCATAACAAAGATAGGATTGGGCGTAAATGATTTCTGTAGAGTAAGAGTAACCCTCGACTAAGGCACTTACATATACCTGACCAATCATTTATTGCCCTAAAGTCCTGATGAGGCAGAAGATGTTTTTCGATTGCAAAAGTGACTCTCATCATTGGTTCAATTCTCAAGCTCGTACATGTCTAATTCTCTCACTAACTCATGCCTTGGAGAGAAAAGGTGGATGTGAAAAGTAGATAGGATGGTGTCTTGTCAAAAGTAATTAAAGTTAAGAGACTGTAATCCTTGAAAATCATGGAAACTGCTTGAATGTGAAAAGATCTTTAAAAGTAGTCATCATCCATCTTCTCTTTCTACACATTTTAGTTTTTTTTAATGTATGGTGGAGTACACCAAATTAGGGTTAGGATCACGACCTACAAAGGTAAAATTGGGTGGGTTCGATTGCTCAAGATTGAAGAATGGGGCGTCGAAAAAGATCTTGGTTATAAGGTGACCTTTACGACCAGTGAGTGTGTTGGTCAATTGTTTGCTCCTTAGAGAGTGTGTAATCATGTAGGATAAAGTTCATAGGATGAGTGTTAAGAAAACTTGAGATTGGGCATCAACTGATCCTCCTACGATAAGGTAACCTTAGGACGTGTTCCTCCATTGGTCCATCATTTGTCCCCTATATTTTTGATGAGTGATTATTCCCAACTGTCTAATTATCACTTGATTTGATCAATATTCTTTTGAACTACATATCCATTGAGAAAGGATCATCAAATATGGAAATGAAAGCATATGTGATTGCTTGAAAGCTCCTACCAGAAGTAGGGATTGGAAATCTTAACATATGTCCAAGATATGGTTAGTTTTAATCTAAGGTCACGATCTCACAAATATTTATAAATATAAGCACATGATTGGTTTAGTTTTAGGTCATGATCCAGGACCCAAAAACATGTGGAAATATGAGCATAGAATTGGTTCAACTTTAGGTCATGATTGGGATCATAGATTTATTAGAAATGAATTCATGATTAGTTCAATTGTATATCATGATCTAGGACCATATATAGGGTATCAGATAGATTTATAAATTTAAGGAATTTCAAATTTTCAAGAGTTCTCAAGATGGATAAGGTTGGGCATTGACAATTCTCAAATTTAGGGTGGCCTTTACAACCAGTGATTGTATCAATTAGTTGTTTGATTGTTAAAGAATTATCCATCCATTTGAAGAGTTCTAAGTTCCCAGTTAGGATCCTTAAAAGCATTGTCTTCATCAGTTTATCTCCTTGAAAGTGCTCAAGATGAATAAGATTGAGAACTTGACAAATTTCCTAGGTTTAAGGTAGCCTTCACATCTAGTGATTGTATCTAGTTAATCATTTGTTCCTTATAGCATTTCCATTTTTTTAGGATAAAGTTCATGGGAAGAATGCTAAAAAAGATGAGATCAAGCATGAGTGAGTATTTAGTAATAAGGTAGCCTCCACGACATGTTCCACTACTTACAACAAGGCGAGATCACACCCTCACTAAAATTTAACAGAAAATATAAAACATCCCTCTTTAGATAAAATTTGATGATGAAGGATGCATGCATAATAATTCCATTTAAATAAGCATGAACCAAATAAAAAATTGTCAATAGTAGCAGTGGAAGAAAAAGATGAGAAACCTATCCTATTACATATCTTTATTACAAATGTTTATAACATAAGATTGAGTAGGATCTAGCAATAGCAATCTAGGCATGATGGAAACACTATTCCTGTCCTAGTACTTCTTTCCCTTGATCTATCCCTTGCCCTGGTCCTTGGTGGTTGGGGGTCACCAAGCAAAAGAAGATAAAAGTATGTGTCAATTACATGATAAAGGACAAGTAACATTTATTTTTATAAGATGACAAAGTAAAGATTCACTATACTATGAGATTTCAAAAGTATGAGGTATGTTAACAATTTAGATTTCTTCCAAGAAAAAATTAAGTAAATTGCAAGCATGATTCATTGACTAAATTAAACTAACATAGGGCTGAGGCACCTACCTAACCTCAACCTATAGGTGAGGGAGAATTTACACATTCCCAAGCACCCGAAAATATTTATAAAGTGGGGAGAATTATCATGTTCCCCTATGAGAATTTACACATGCCCACTATGGGTGGTTGTATAGATGTACACTATATTAGTTAATTAATCATTTACATCATCATCATGCTTAAATAATCAAATGGCAGATATAAGAAATTTGAAACATTGTAGGTGGGGTCCAAGACCCAATAATCATTGAATTAATCACAATAAGCAAGATATGGTGAAACAAGTATATAGGCTCATGCCTAATTGGGAAAGTGGGTTTTAGATAACAAAGATGCCCAAATTAGTGTTATAAACCACATACCTAACTTTATATTCCCTATATAGGATTTTCCACCAATTGATTAAGTCCAAGTCACTTTAACCCTAGGTACAAGTGTTTATCACATGTATTAGAGAGTTGTAGTAAATAAGTATAAAATACCCAAATTTGGACCTTCCAAACAAACCATCGATTTTGGGCTTGAAAACCTGACCATTAGACTTGTGATATTTTTCTAATTAAGAAAACATATTTATTCTTCAAAATTGGAATTAAAACGCCTTAGTTATCATTTTTAGAACATTTAATATGATTAAGATGGTGTATATATCAAATATTGAAATAATAATGAAAATAATTAAGAAAACATATTTATTCTTCAAAATTGGAATTAAAACGCCTTAGTTATCATTTTTAGAACATTTAATATGATTAAGACGGTGTATATATCAAATATTGAAATAATAATGAAAATAAGGACTCAAAAACTATAAAATCAAATTCTCAGTGAAATAAGCTTTACAATGAGTATTTATTCATATTTTTATGATAAAGGATCGATTTACTATTAATTATTAAGGAACTGACCAATGAGATAAATCCATGTGGCAAGAGATTAGCAAAAAAAAAAGAAAAGAAGAGTGAAAAGGGCCGGCCCGCATGACATGGCCCAATCACAGGTGGCCACCTCACAGGTCAGCACCTGCTTGGTATCAGTCAAGGGAGAAATAAAACAAAGCAAAAAGACTGAAGTACCCTCGATGAGAAAAAAAAGGAAAGGATTGAGTGAGGGGTAAGAGAGAGAATTCACCACAGGGCTTCTTCCTCCTCTCTCACGCCTGCCATTTCCACAAAGAAGGCCTTGCCCTTTTGGGCATTTATGCAAAACTGAACCAAAACTCACGATCAGGTACTCGAAACAAAGAGCAAGAGGTGGCGACTCACCAGACTAATCTATTGGGTTGCTGGTGTCATCGGGATCCAAGGAAATGTGCCACAAAGCTCGGGAGGAGGTAGAGGTGTCGGCGGAAGATAGTGGGAGTTTCAGGCATATTAGCATTAGGAAAAGGTCACATGGGGGCATACGAAGGTGAAGGACATGTTATTTGTAGGTGAGGTGGGGTGTGGAGGCGAGATGGTGGTGGAGGTGAGAAGCCATGGCTGGTGCCTTTGGGCATTTTAGCTACACAACACCTCACCACACGAGCGACAACTCAAATGAATCAGGTCAAGGATGAAAAGTGAATGGCGAAGGAATCACACAAAATGATCAAGGAATGAGGAAGAATGGAGTCGAGGAGCCAGAGTCACTATTGGCGTAATGGCTGGAGGTTGAAGATGGTACAAAGCCATTGGAATCGGACCACGCCTCACACAAGTCATTGAATTGGGCATCCAAGATGGACCCGAACGGAATGTCATGCATGTCATTCATTTAAAGTTGAAACTTATGTATACATGATATATTCAATCAAACTTTAATCCCACTTTATTAAAAACTTGTTTAATGTATTTGGGGGGGGGAAACATGGTCCAAATGACCTCAAATTTTAACCATAGGTTAATAATGATGTCTAGATTAATGCTATATATTTAGTTTCTCATTTAACCCAACCTTTGGCCTTCAACCATTATATGGCTCACTAATGCGTATATTAATGTGTAATTTTTTTTCTTTCAATATACTAATACCTCATAGAGCTAAATAATCTGGCGGTTCAAAAGATTAAATAAATTCTCTCGAGGTGCAAAGGAATTTAGTTCGAGGGACAAAGTAGCTTGACCGTAAGGGAGAGGGAATCACAGGCGATGTTAATTGTCACCGATTCTTTCATAAAAGCGTGAGAAACAATCTGGGCTACCAATCCTTTTTGGATGGAAAAACCCAATGACTCAAAAATAAAATCATTACATGTAGATGAAGGCATTATAAGATTCCTATTTATTATACGTTGAAGGTGTCGAAGAAGAGAAACTGCATTGTTGACAAGCACCCCAAAGGTGTCAAAGGTGAAAGGTAAAAAATGATGTTGATTGACCTCACAAGCTGCTCCATGTTTATGAACTTTTTGTACCGCTACCTCAGACGCGGCCTGCCCTACTTTAAAGTTTTTTGAAAGGATACATGTTAAGGGAGAAACTCCTGTAAGGTTAACACAAGCATGTTTTCCATTCATTCAATCAAATAAAAGAATGTCTGTAGGTTGAAACGAATGGACACCATCAGATTGAGTGCCAAGAAAGGCCAAAGGAGCTTTGTTGAGAACCTTTAACCCAGATTGAGAAACAATGTTGAAGAGAGCATCCCAAACAACATCATGATGAAACTTATAACTAGGCCACGAGTGGCAGTGCACCGCATGATCACCAAAGGTAGTGCACTGCTTGATCACCAAAGGACATGAGCGACAGTGCACAATTTATGTGTAAATTGTGTGAATTATAATGGAAATGCTTTTTGGTGCATCTTTTGGTTGCATTTTTGAGATAAGTAATCCAAGAGTCTTATACCACCATGTTAATCACATTTTTTAGTTTTATTAAAAATGGTCGATGTTCTATTTGTTTAACGCAAGGCTGTGTATGCTAATACACAGAGCCACTCTCACTTCTCTCTAGGATTCACTCTCACTTCTCTCCAGAACCCCCCAGAGGCTACCACTGGGGGAGGGAGCGCTTCTTTGGTGCCTTCCTCCCCCTGGCTCCCATTGTCTACGATGTGGCTCCTCGACTGAAGTCAATAGTGGTCCCTGGAGAAAGGGTCTCAAAGATTGATGCCAGTTGCTATCGATCAGGGCAAATTATGGCTTGGGAGAGGGGGAGACGTGATGCGCAGCTTGAAGCCAAGTCACGGGTCATTGGAGGCAACATTGGCTTCGTCGATTCCATTCCATTTAAGAGGGATAGATGGAGAGGAGCCGCACCCTACTGGACCAGGTTTCTCTCTCAACCACTCCGACGTCATAGGCGTTGTAAGGGAGTCCTGGCCTCCCTCTCTGTCTCCTGTCTCATGTCCCTTCTTCCCGAGCCTCAACCTAGCCTCATCGAGTGCATCGACCCACAACATCGTCCGTTCTTCTTTGCCCTGGCTGGCTGGCGGCGCTCCCTACTTGGCGGCACCACTAGATTTGGGTTTCCCGACACAGTAGAGGGACACCCTCCTTATTCCGATGGTGCTTCCACTGCTGGATGAAGGGTGGACGAGGTGATGCGGCGCTACCTAGCGTATGCTGGCTGGCCCCTGTGGCTATGAGATGGAACACCCTCAAGGTGTTTGCTGATATGCCTCTGTGCAAATAGGGCCATCGGGTCAAAGGATGGAGGTTTACCCTTCCATCCTCTGGTTGAGAACATGGTACTCGATCTGCGTTGTGTAAGAATCTAAGGCACTATGTTGATGTCCCATGGTTTGGGAGCTTCCTCCTGTTCTTCCTTCCACTACTTTCTACGAGTGGGGTTAATGCCAGTGTGAAGGGGTTTCAGAGTCTTGTTTCCCTGGCGACCGATGCAGCTGATATAGTTTGCCAAAGCCTTTCATACGACTTAGTTGGTGTAAGCTTTCATATTGATGCATGTAGGAACACCTTCAAGGTGTTCAAAGATTTGCTGATTTAGTCGCTCTAGGTTCTGCTTGGACACCTAAACCAAGAGTTGGTGCTGGTCAAGGAAGAGATGATGCAGGCCTATCAGGGTTGTTTGGTGAGTTAGAAGTGAAAAGGAAGTCCTGATTCTTGGTGCTTTGCCACACTTTCTGGGTGTGACTACTGTCAGCTGGTGTTGTACTAAGCAAGAAGGTCTAACTTTGAGCTTCTACTCTTACAAACTCCCTGTTAAAAATTTACACCGACCCTTGCTTGTCACACAATTAGTTTGTTCTTATGTTCCTGGTTTGGAGGATCCATTTGGGTTGTGCTCCTTCTGGATCCTTGTGATAGCTATCTAAGAAAGTGGGATACTCAAAGGCTAGACCCAAGCAGGGTGGCTGCTGATAGTCTGTGTTGAGCGGTGGTTAATTTTTGTGGGTATGCTGAATGTATGTAATCATGGCTTGTAATAGCCTTTCTTCTGGTAGGAATGTTAGGATCCAGCCGATCAGTTTGGTTGTTTTTCTTAGTTTCTTAGTTCCATATAGGGATCTTTATTCCCCCTGTGTGGGGTAATGATCTTTAGTTATGTTTTCTTTTTCTATCTGATGTAATGGGGTACTTAGTGCCCAAAGTTATGGTAATACTAGCAACACACATTTTTGACCGACAAAAAAAAAGATGAGAGAGAGAAGGAAAGAGTTGTATTACTCCCAATATTAATTTCTATTCTCATTCTTATATACTTCTTATCCAATTGATCATATAACTTTTAAATTAGCATTATCCATTGATTTATATAATAATCATTTTGTTTTTGTGAACATTTGCATCATGGCCCTTACTAAATTTGTTAGTTGAGGTAAATGTGCACTAACCCCTATGTTGGCATGTATATTTTCTCCAAACCACTCAATTCCCATAAATTCAATATCAAGGACAAATGAAAGGGAAAATAAGATAACATGAACAATGGGTGGAATTTGCAATTATTATTTGAAATTCAATTCGTTACAATACTCCACCTGTTAGAAAATATTTTGTCCCCAAAATCTCATTCAAAAAGAGAAGGGTGAGATCAGAGCATTTCATCTCTCAGCTCCCAAGTTGATTCCTCTAACCCATGGTACTTCCACAACACCTTCACTAACTCAATTTCATTATTCTTCAACTGTTTGACTCGAGTGTCTAGGATCTTCACAGGTAACTCCTTATAGGTTAGGTTTACATGAATATCTAAGGGTTATATTGTGAGCACATGAGTAGGATCTTTCACATACTTTCTCAACATAGAGACATTAAAGACATTGTGGATCTTGTCATAAGTAGGAGGAAGAGTCGGATGGTATGCACACTCTCCTATCTTAGTCAAAATATCAAAAGGTCCCACATAATGAGGACTAAGCTTGCCTTTAACTTTAGATCGGGAAATCGAGCGTATAGACTTGACCTTCAGGAACACATGGTCACCTACTAGGAAGCTCACATCAGACATATGCTTGTCAACATACATCTTATGTCAGTCTTGATCAGCTTTCATATGCTTCTTAATCAACTGGTCCTTCTCTATCATCATTTGCATGTTATCAGTCTTCACTAGAGTGTGTTCTCCCACATCACCCCAATGCAACAGGGAATGACAAGAGGTATTTTAAGGTTTTATGATCCACATTGAACCATCCTTCTTCTTTATGAAAAGGACAGGGGCTCCCCAAGGTGAGATGCTTGGGCGAATAAAACCCATGTCAAGAAGTTCTTGTAGTTGCTTCTTCAGCTCAGCAAGCTCAGTTGGTGCTAAGAGATAGGGTGTCTTTGAAATTGGTGAAGTTTTGGGTGCAAGCTCGATGGAAAATTCTTCGTAGCGAGTTGGAGGCAACCCAGGAAACTCTGTAGGGAATATTTTAGGGAAATCCTTCACCACTTCTATATGGTTGAGGGCAGGAGGTGTGGCATCAAGAACTATTGATGCTAAGTATGGCCTACACCCTTGTGAGATGAATTTTTCGGCTTTGATGGCGGAGATGATGAATTTCCATTCTTCTCATTTTCTACCCTTGATACACATCCTTCCATCTTTAGGATGGAACAAGCTAACCTTCGACTCTACACAGAATAGGACTGCCTTATATCTCTTTATCCAATTCATACCTAGGATAATATCAGAGGCCATCATGTCAAGCAAAATAAAGTCTGAAGGAAACATCTTTCCCAAGATGCAAAGGTCCATGGTCGGTAGTTTGAGATAAGATGATCATATTCTACCACTAGGGGTTTTGACATCTAACACATGGTCCATAAATTCAGATTCTAATTCTAGCATAGAGGCAAACTATGTAGATATGAAGGTATGTGATGATACATAATAAAAAAGTGCTTTAATCAGATGCATGTTAAGGTGTAAAGTACCTTCAATCACTTTGTTTCCATCACCAGCTTCTTCTGCATCCAAAGAAAATACCCTTCCATTTCGCCTCTCCATAGGCGGGCAACGTCCTTGCTGGTTATTTTTGTGGTTGTTGTTGTTGTGGTTGTTGTTGTACATGAGGAATTAGCATGAGGAAAAGGTCACATGGGGGCCGACAGAGGTGAAGGACATGTTATTTATATGTGAGGTGGGGTGTGGAGGCGAGACAGTGGTGGAGGTGAGAAGCCATGGCCGACACCTTTGGGTGTTTTGGCTACACAATATCTCACTGCACGAGCAAAGACTTGAATGAATCAGGGGAAGGAGGCGAAGTGAATGGAAAAGGAATCATGCAAAATGATTAAGGAATGAAGGTGAACAGAGTCGAGGAGTCAGAGTCACTTTTGGCGTAACGGTTGGAGGTTTTAGATGGGTCCAGAGCCGTTGAATGCGGACTGGGCCTCATGCAAGCCGTTGGATCAGGTGTCCAAGATGGACCCAAAAATAATGTCACACGTGACATTCATTTAAAGCTAAAAATTATGTATAAATGATATATTCAATCAAACTTTGGTCCCACTTTATTAAAAACGTGTTTAATATTTGGGGGGTCAAACATGGTCCAAATGACCTCAAATTTTAACCATAGTTTAATAATGATGTCTAGATTAATGCTATATGTTTAGTTTCTTATTTAACCCAACCTTTGGCCTTCAACTATTATATGGATCACTAGTGTAAATTGTGTGAATTATAATGGAAATGCTTTTTGGTGCATCTTTTAGTTGCATTTTCAAGATAAGTAATGCAAGAGTCTTATACCACCATATTAATCATATTTTTAAGTTTTATTACCCCATAGATGAGAGAGAGAGAAGGAAAGAGGTGTATTACTCCCATTATTAAATTATATTCTCATTAATATATACTTCTTATCCAATTGATCATAAAACTTTTAGATTAACATTATCCACTGATTTATATAATAATCATTTTGTTTTTGTGAGAATTTGCATCATGGCCCTTACTAAAAGTATTAGTTGAGGTAATTGTGCACTAACCCTTATGTTGGCATGTATATTTTCTCCAAACCACTCAATTCCCATAAATTCAATATCAAGGATAGATGAAACGGAAAATAAGATAACATGAGCAATGGGGTGGAATTTGCAATTATTATTTGAAATTCAATTTTTTACACTACTAGTCTATCATTTGTCCCCTAGAGTGTCAACGAGCAATTATACCTGACTCTATAGGTCTCACTTGATTCGATCAAACCTCCTTTTTACTACATCCTCACTAGGAATGGTTTGTCCATGAAGTGATATTGAATCTGATTAGATATGAAGATATAAGGCCCTCTTTAAAGTCTTTAGTAGAAGAACCAATAGATATTGAAATGAAAGTATATGATCATATAAAAGATCCTAATAGATGTGGACATCTATAGAGTATCAACGTTTCAATCAAAGAGTTCTATCTTGCTTGTTAGAACCTTTCAAAGCATATTTTTAGTTTCTTTAGATCTATAAGAGTTCTCAAGATGGATACATTGAATATTAGATAAGTTTCCAGATTTAAGGTAGTCTTCATAGTAAGTGACTATATCGGTCAATTGTCTTCTCCCTAGAGAATCTCCTATATAGATAAGAACAATAAGATCAATAACATTTATAAGACTGGGGCTCCAGCCAAAATTATATTTAAAGTAGCCTTCACGTGTAATGATTGCAATGGTTCTTGGTCTACTACCTAGAGCATTTCCTATTTCCAAAAGTGCTCAAGATAGATAAAGTTGGGCACCAGACAAGTTTCCAGATTTAAGGTGGCCTTTACGACCAGTGAATGTATTGAACAAATGTCTTCTCCCTAGAGCATCTTTGAATACAAGATGGTTCAACATGATAAGAATGAAAAATCGCCTACTGTATGTAGGGATTTAATCCATGTGATTGTTTGTTGACAAGGCTTTTATAAGGAGTTCCCTCTCAAATGTAGGTCTTTGTTGGGTGTGCCTATCTATATTTAGGGCTTTGTCAGGTGTGACTAATTGAATGTAGTACCTAAGTTCAAGGAGATACCTATTCATGAATCTAGATGA
This sequence comes from Alisma plantago-aquatica, assembly GCA_963693085.1. Classification (NCBI taxonomy): domain Eukaryota; kingdom Viridiplantae; phylum Streptophyta; class Magnoliopsida; order Alismatales; family Alismataceae; genus Alisma; species Alisma plantago-aquatica. The sequence goes on from OY856413.1 coordinate 404,544,410, forward strand.
TGATTTAGGATAGGACTCAATTCATGAAGAATGTCCATTCAAGGTAGGACTCATCTAATTTGTTAGAGTCGGTCGATGTATGCCCATTCTATAGCATAGATGCCTATCTTAGTATAGGGAGTTGGTTTGAATGCCTACTTGAATGCAGATTTATGGTTGGAAGGTAACAACACCTTTTTAAGATAGGGTTTGTGGTATAGTTTAAGTTGTTTGTCCAGGACCCAAAAGAGATTGCTAGATAAAGCACATGATTTTCCTAGTTTTAGGTCACGATCCAAGACCTAAAAGAGATTGGAAAATAAGGCATTGCGATTGGTCCAATTTTGGGCCATGGTCCAAGACCCAAAAGATCTACAAAGTGGAGCCGAAAAAGTTTAGTTCATAGTATAAGACCAAAAAGGATTTGAAGACTAAGCCATGATTGGTCTAGTTTTAGGTCATGGTCCCAGACCCAAAAAAAGTTTGGAATGTCATCATGGGTTTGGTTCAGTTTTAGGTCATGATCCATGACCATAATCTGATTTGAAGAAACAATCCACATAAGTTGTGATTGCTGAGGATGCCTAGAATAATGTAGGAATTTAATCAAGACAAAATCTCAAGTATGTGTGCTTCTACCAATCACATGGTCGATGACTTTGGGTCATGATTTATCTATGAAGTCTAATGCAGGTTGTATTGTCATTTGAATTCCTCATCTTCAAATGTTTTGTAGGTATGCAATGTCATTGTGAAAGATCCTATGATGGTAAAAATCTGGAATCAAGGTCCAAGTTACCATTTATCCTGCTTTGGTGAGTGGCACTGGTGTTATGTTTCTGAAAAGGATCTGGTGGCATTGTGAAAATGGATTAGAGCATCTTGCTTTGAAGGTAGAGGCTTGAAGCTGCTTTATGGCTATCATCACTAGAGTTTGTATCCTATTGGCTCTAGTGTAAGTGAAATGTTCTAAGGTGATGTGAGGTCATTGTAGTTAGGTTGTCCTTCTACAAGGTTTTTGTACTAGATGTCCTTTGTTGATTCAATATCTATTGTGTAGAGTGCATGCCATGTGAGGCCATGTTAACTGATAAAAGGTGAACATCATTTACGAGTCATAGGTTTGTCTTGGAATGTGGGTTGTGCTTTCAGTATCTTGAGAGATGGCATGCCTTAGTTGAATCTTTCACTAAAGATGTAGCCAACATTGTTGGAACTAGATTTGATTTATACTTTCTCTATGTACCAATCAATTAATCATATCCTTACTGCCTATGATCCTCTATCGACAGTTCTCTAACAGACTCTACTGGTGGAGATATGTCATAATTATTGAAGGAGACCTTGATGTTGAAGTGATATTTGATACTAACATAGAGTGGACCACTATTACATGAGATTTCCCTTCTTCATTTCTCTTTGTCAAGGAAAGGGTTTGCATGATTCAAATTATGGTGGTAGCATTTTTCACAATTTTTTTGTTTCAAAGATTTTGAATTCTCTTTTGAGATTTTATAATAAATTACCAACTTTCACTGCATGGGCATCTGTAATCAAGTCTCTCAAACAAAGATCTAGGATAGTTTATATTTTTAAAGCTCCTCAGTCGAACAATGAAGATGCAAACTTTGTTGCCATTTCCAAGCATACAAATAAGGCTCTATGACACTTTGGCCAACTGCACCACTCAGTTTAAAATAAATTTTCAAATTCTCACTATAATGGAGTACATACATGTGCTCCTTATTCCAATGACTGTATGACTTTAGACTCTTTCCTTATGGCAAGTTCATAATGGAAATATAAACCCCACCCCCCCAAAGTTGTTTTGAAGTTGATTTTTGATTCCATTCATACCATGGTTTGTATCTTCTGATGCTGTTCTTTACCATGGGATATGTTAAAATCTAGACCTTTGAGGTATTTTTTATTTTCAGCTTAGATCATTCATCAACATTTAGATTTTCTGGACTGAAGCCCCTTTGGCGAGTTGGTTGTAACCCATGTTAGTCAGGAGGAACATCATGAGATGCAAGGGGTGGTCAAGTATTTAGTATAGCTTATTCTCTACCATTCTCACCCTACTTTCCACTTTACTGGATTTTAAGGTGATTTGATACCCCAAGCATGTTTAAGATTTCTCAAAGTCTTCTATGAATTACCTGGTTCTTCCCTCAGGTTGATGATCGCTAGATGTTCCACTAGCAGAAGGATCGTTTAGAATAGATTTGATTTTTCCCCTTTTTTTGGATTTCATGCTTGGATGACTCAAGTTGTGTCATGTAGTGAGTATTCAAGAGAACATCAACTACACATTTGTGTTAAGGCACTAGGTGTCATAGACACCCCTATAGTCTCTATTTTTGACACTTGGTGGTGTGTGCAACATCTCACAAGCATGTATCAACTTTGTTGGGTATCCTTTGGACTTAATTATTCATCTTGATGGTCATTTTGCATTTAAGTTGGTTCTAGATGTCATGCTTAATGATCAATTCACCACAAGCATATATACAAGTTTGGGTTCCCTTTGGGTTTCATAGTCAATGTATATTTAGTTTATTCTTTGATGTTGTGGAGATTGATGCTCAGAGCCTTAGGATGAGAACTTGTATTGTGGATTAATGGGAGTTCCCTAGTAAAGGTTCCCCATTTGTGGTCCCCAAGCTAGATCGCCATGGATGATAGTGAGACATGAACAATGTCGTAAGGGATCCAAATCTCCTTATCCTCTAGTCCACTTGTCTTTGTCGTGCCCCATGAACAAGGTTGTTTTCATGTCTAGACATTAACATTATTGTATGGAGTGGCCCCTAAATGTGTTTTTAGGATATCCTAACTTGGTGGGTCTATTTCAACTTACCTCAAGGGTGCACATTTTAAAAAATATCTAGAAGATGATATTTACTAATTTTGAGATGTACTATCATCCTACAAATTTATCTTTATAAGATTTCATTGGTTGAGTGGTTTTTATGGGTGAGATTAGGTTTATGGAACCGTTGGGGCCTTGAGATAACGGTCATGCTCCTTCCATCCTAGCCCCCATGGTCTACTTTGACCCTATCACTTCAGGGTGCACAAGGGAACATGTCCAAACACTTAAGTAGATTAAGTGGATTTTTCATTGATTTTGATGGTAATTTCTTTCATTTTAACTATGAGTGTTTTTTTCATTTTGTTGTTGTTGGATTTTTTCCATCAATATAATTTTGAGATTTTTTGTTTCAACACTTCAAAATTTCTTTCATGTTGAAGATTTTTGAAATCTTTTTCGTTTCTTATAGTAAAAGTAGTTAGACAGATCTTTCATGATCCTAGGATGCTTTGGGGTTCCTGACAATTGTGTATCTCTGTTCTCTTTGGTTGAGCTTTCACTCGGGTGGAGAATCAATCAACTCTGAGGCTACATTTGTTGGTGTGATCTTGTTTTGGTTAGGATAGAGCTTGGATTAAATCAATTCTATGGTTGCATCTAGCTCTTGGGCGGTAGACTCTGGAGTCATTTATGTAAGGGTGTCCACTTGGACCAAACCTTTGTCAATTAGCTATTGAATGATGTGCTTGAAGGATATGCTTGAGTCTGCTTTATGTCCCTTATTATGATAGAAATCATGGTAACTGTTGGAATTGTAGCTCTTTGGAAGGGGATTGGGAGGATTCCTTATAACTGGAAACTTCAACAGGTTCTCTATCAATGCAAAAATGCTACTAGGAGAGATCCCTAAGGGTGTGAATCTTCTCTTTTATTTGTGCATTGGTATCTTCTCTTTGATAATGGTGGGACCAATGGTCATATATGAAAATGTATCTCATTTCATAATGATTTGGCAATCAATCTTTGTGATCTTATGGTGGTGACCTCTAAAGGTGTCAATTTCTGCTATCTTGACCTATAGATCTCCTAGTTTCTACAGGATTTTTGTCATATTGTGGTCAACAACTTGTCAGATCTTGAAGTGAACTGGGTTGTGAATGGTGTGTAAGCCTGGATGAGGTGGGTACTTGTACATCCATGCAACTAGTGGGTAGATCCAAGGTGGTGGGTACCTTGTAGGACTGATTGCATAAAACCTCTTCTTTTGTGTTGGAATTGTAGTCTTCTAAACTTTTGTAGAATTTGGCCTTCTACCTTGATAGATAATGACTTCCTATTATACATTGGATTTAATCATCTGTGTGGTTCTTCCGTGGAGTGATTGTGTGTTTCACAAATGTCTCCTATTATAGATGCTCATATGTAACACTCTTGTGTTGGTATACCCTTGGCGGGAGTTGTCCATGATCATGTATTTGTTCACCCTACATGTTGCGTGGTGAAGATACTTGTACCTAACCTACAAAGGGAAACACCTATATCTACGGATTTGGATGACCCTTTTTAGATTTGATTGTTTGCTTATTGCTGAACTGAAGTGCCTCTGTGACATGTGGTTCATCAGCCCATCATGACTTCTAGATGGTTCATGTGTCGCTATAAATATTCAGTTCATCATGAAAGTCTTCAACTAGTGTCTTCATCACCTTACCAGTTTTTGAATGTTTGTTAGTTCTTGCCATCTTAAGAATCTCTTTTTGATACTTCATTAAGTGTTCTTCTCCCTCAGACTTTTTGTGATATCCTCCCATGTACTAAAGGTAGAATGATTGTTTGTTAGACTTGGAGGATCAATGAAAAATCGACCCCTTGTGTAGCAAGGAGTTGAAAAGGGAAGAAACATGATTGTAAAGAAATTGTCCCTTGTGTTGGGAAATAGGATTCATCATATGACATTCATGTTTATTGTGTCCCCAACATTCCTGGTAGAGCTCAACAAAAACTACCTCCTTATGTGGAAGAGGGTGTCAAAAACCATGATAGAAAAAGGTAACCTGCCCCTGGCATGGAGAAGGGAACAAGACCATCTCAAAGTATGAAGTTCACCCTTTACATAGGAAGGGATTGTTCATATATCAACATTGATTTTTAAATATGATGATATGAAGAGAGGGATGTGCCCACAGATATAGTGATACAAAAGGATTTTTCAATTTTTTTGGAAGATACGTCCATAAGCATTGTGATAAATCATGTGGATCATGGTTGTTTGTTGATGAGGGTAAGTTAGGATGGTATATAGGAACAAGGTAATAAATTGGGGCCAGAGACTATGGTTGGGTATTGACGTGTGAGGTTTCTCTCTCCTTAGAGGACATTTTATGAGAGAAGCATTCACATAGAAAAGGGTGTTCAGAGATAAGGTGACTTACTTGGGGCTAGAGAGTGTGGTTGGATATGGGTGTGTGAGATTCTTCACTCCTTAGTAGAGAGTTTATGAGAGAAATACTGACAAGAAAAAAGATATCCAGAGACAAGGTGGCCTTGTCAAGACTAGAGACTGTGGTTGGATTTAGGTGTGTGAGATTCCTGATAAATGTGTATTTATCCCTTTTATTTACATATTTTTTATATTTGTTTGGTATTGTTTTGTTATTTATTCTCATAGTTTCATATTAATTGTGTTATTCTAGATTTTTCTCTTTAATTGGAGTTTTAATTATATTTTCTTGGGTTTTGTACGAAAATTACACAATTTACAGTAGTCCTGAAATTTATGTATACCCGTCACCAACAGTGACATAACTTTTGCGTTCAAAATCCAAATTGAATGTAAAAATATTCATTGGAAAGAGAATTTAATTCCACAAAATAAAATAATATTATTTGGACCACTTTTTTACTTTTTATGGGAGATAATTACGTTTGAAATCACTTATGTGAGAATCTACATTAAAGGGAGTTACATGGTCAAGATAATTAAAGGCAATCAACTTTCTATTTGACCAAATCTAGAAAATTCAAAACATGGTATCCCTATCCTTTCCCCCCCTCTTTTGAGTGAAGCATACCCCCTCCCCCTCCTATAAAAGGAGGGACTTTTCACTTGTAAAAACATTCCATTTTTCATTCCATTTCATCCAGTTTTTAGTTGTAGACCACATCTTGTACAATGTTGGATCTCAATTTAATTTGCATTTCTTCTAATCTTATTATGTCTGAGTAAATCTCTCTGGGGCATGGGAGTAGCCCCTTATCCTGGTTCTATTTAATATAATCTATTATCTTGCTCCATCGAAAAAATCTCTTCTCTCTGTTTATGTGCGGTTATTTGGATGATCTAATATATTCTTATGGAGTGATATGACCGCAGATCTCTGTAAGAACAAAACAATAGTCCCTTAATTACGATTATCATCTTTTCATCTTTTTAATCTTATTATCATTATAATCCTTGGTGACGCGACCACCTGAGCCTTGGGTTTGAATGCTAATTTGAATTTACATGCTTTTTGATATGACAGTGGATAATGGCATGTTGGACGGTTGGGCAATGATCTGTGAACACCGGGACCAACGGGTTCACAGGAAGTCCGACCCTTGTGAATTTGTCTGTAAGGATATATAACCACAACGTCCTAATTTGATCCTTGGAGTTTAGAATTTGATTAGTTGAATAGGAATGTAGTTTTGGTGGTGATCTTCCGGACCCCCAGATCTTTATTTCTTGATTAATTGAACTTTATTTCAATACTTTTATTTTTGTTCTTAGTTTTAAACAACCTTCTCATTGATTTTTCCCCCATTTAGCAATCAAATTTGGACCTTGACTTTACATTTCCTCCATCCCTTAGATCGATACCTATCTATACTAAGTTGACTTGTTGTTCGCAACAAGTTGATAACCGGGTTAGAAGGGTAAACTCTAAGACTTTTCCTAGTGATTGTTGTGTGTACAACGATGCACATCAATTTGGAACCATTGTCGAGGAAGACATAGTTGTTTTTTTAGATCCGGTTGCCTGCTTATCTTGTATAATCCTTGTTCATGTTCTCTAACTTACATAACTTTAGTCTTTTTTTATAATTTCTTTTAGATTTTTGTAATTTCTTTTTGCCTTCTGAGCACAATTCTGGAAGTGTATCTCCTCTTTCTGCTGAGTTTCCATTCTAGTAGTACTACTTTCTAGTTACTTTTTTTTTGTAATTTTAGTTTATTCCATAATTTCTTAAATTTATAATTTTTAGTTCTCTTTGTAATTTTTGACTAACCTCTTATCTCGTAATCTTTATCCTCTCATTCGTTGATTGACATATCTTTCAGGAACTTTTCTTTTCAAATGGAGTGGGCATCCCAATATCCCCCACAATGTTATTATTGTTGTCTTTACCACCATGCATCTATTGCCTACCTGACTCTAACCCATGCTTATGACAACACCCCTTTTAATTGTGAACCCTTTCATCCTGATGGGTACAATGTGAATCTATATTTTTCTGAGAACCATTATGGGGAACCTTGCTATCCATATTCTAATGGGGAATATGATCAAAAAAATTTTATGGGGTGTAACGAAAAAAAATCTTGGGGGTTATGAACATATTTATGAAACCCAATGTAATCCTCAACAACAAGAGAAACTTAGGGCCCTAGAGAAGATGGTAGCGGAAGGATAAGCAAAACTAGAAACTAGCCAAGCCTTATTAACTGCCCTGCTAGAAGCCCAAACCCAAAATATAGATTGTTCAAATATGTTTCCTCATAATTTGGTGACACCTTGTAATATTAAAGCTTCCTACCAAGATGTACACAATGGAAATTACAATCCAGCATCTTCTGGAGATTATTATGAGGAGTAATGCCACCCAAAACAATATGAGGGGTACTATGGCCAAGGACACTATGGGGAGTGTGGTGAGGATGGCCAAAATTTTGGGGTGTATGAATCTAATTATGAAACCAAAATTAAAGAGAGACTTTGGGACCTAGAAAACATGGTATCGGAAGGACAAGAAAAACTAGAAACCAAACAAGCCCTATTAGCTACCTTACTAGAAGCCCAAGCACAGACTGCCCCTGTAGAACTTGAGCAACCCAAGATGGTTCTTCTCAATGATGATGGTGATGATCCTATTTTTGTATCATGCATGTCAGATCCTGAAGTAATATCACAAACAATGGAGCCATATTTTGCACACGGTGAGGACGTTGGTATCCCTATATTTTCTTTACAAACTTTACTACTTGAATATGAAAAGTCAGAGAAGGAGAGTCAATATGAAAATCCAACAACTCCCTCAACCACTTACAACAATCCAATTGACATCAAAGACCCATACCGTTATTTTGAGTCTATTTTGGATAATAAGCATCCAACCCCCTTTGAAAAAATGATTCCTCACATTCCATCACAACCAATTCCCATTCCATGCACAACTGATTTAGAAGAAGAGACACAACCCTTGGAAGAAGCCTACATACCCCTTCCACTGGCTGCAAGGAATATGTCCCCATTTTTTCCCCTCATGAACCCTTGAAAACTTCTTGCATAGAGGAACTAGAGTTACATGCTATATCAACCATGAATCCCATCTATCCCAAGGTTGATTGCGTGAATTTTGAGCAGAGAAAAAATACTTATCATGCTGATTTAAATGTATTTGTCCCTCTCATACCACCACCAATTCTCCTATATGCAGATCAATATGACCGGGGGAAACTTGAGCCAAATCCTTTGCCTGACTTTACACATCTGTCACTGCATGTGTTACCAGTCGGGTACCCACCAACCTCCCCCAATCCACATCCATCTTCAACACTTACTTCGCTATCGATGGAATATCTATGGATCCTATTGGAGGGACTGCGAGGTGAAAGAAAATATGAACAATCCATTGAGATTCCACAACTACCCTATCATAGGGTACACTATGAAGCTCCAATAGTCAAGGTCCAAGTCCTCATACACATCCCCTTTAGTTGGACATTTTTTGAGCTACCAGGGCCACCTGGACGCCCTCTTCTTCCCTCCATCTTGGATTTAAGTTTTGCTCATGATGAAAAAAATTTAAGTTTGGGGTGGAGGTGGGTGGTATGTACTCCTTCCACCCACTCTATCTAACTTTTTGAAAATTATTATCATGTTATGTAGTTTAGTTTTAATTTCTCAAAAATTGCAAAAACATTCAATTTTTTAGTTTGGCCTTTATCTAGTCAACCATTTAAATAGATGTTTATCATTGTACCCCTTTGAATTTAGTAAATATTTTGCAAAAATTGTTACAAATTGCCATGTCTGAAACCACCATGTCACCTAGGACCCCAAAATAGCATCACTCCTTGGAAAAGTCGGCAAGTCGTATGGAATCAATCAAAATCAAACATAAATTTTCTCTATTTTTAAACTATGGATTAACTTGATATAAATCTTGTATAATGTGATTGACATGAATTTTCTTTCTAATGTAATGACACTTTCAAAAAATAAAATGAAAAAAAGAGAAAATAAATGTGTTAAGTTATAAGAACATGGAGACCTTTTGTTTCCCCCTTATTTTCTTTCTAAAAAAAGAGAAGCAAAGAATCACCACCGGACAAAAATCAAGTCCGGGGTGGCATGCTTCCCATATTAAAAATTTCATACCCCACAAAGGGGTGTACCACGAAAAGATGCCAAAATTGCACATGAAAAAATTGTCACCAATGTAGCCACAACTCCACAAATTTAAATCCCGAGTCGAATATAGGATGGATAAAAAAAATCATCACTTCCTTCTTTGTTTTCAAATCACCCAATTTCATCCTATTCTTGTGCAACAACTCACATAAAAAATAAATAATAAAAATGAGAGTGTCAAAGAAAAAGTAAGATGAAACATGTTTCTCAAAAAAATCTTGATTTAGAAATGAGATATGATATTTGTTTTTAATAGGGAATATATAATTTTGTGTTTTGTGTTTTTAGGAGATTGGGTTGCTTGGTCAAATTTGGAGGTAAGGAATAAAGTGATGTTGCAAGGGTGAGGATAGACATGTTGTTAGTGTAAATTGAAATAATTTGTGATTTTATTTGTTTGAGGACAAACAAGGATTCAAGTCTGGGGTATTTTGATAAATGTGTATTTATCCCTTTTATTTACATATTTTTTGTATTTGTTTAGGATGGTTTTGTTATTTATTCTCTTAGTTTCACATTAGTTGTTTTATTCTAGATTTTTATCTTTAATTGGAGTTTAATTATATTTTCTTGGGTTTTTTAGGAAAATTACACAATTTGCAACAGTCCTAAAATTTATGTATACCCTCACCAAAAGTGACATAACTTTTGCGCTCAAACTCCAAATTGAGTGTACAAGTATTAATTGGAAAGGGAATTTAATTTACAAAAAGAAAATCCTATTATTTGTACCACTTTTGTGCTTTTTGTGGGAGAGAAATACGTTCGAAATTACTTCTGTGAGAATCTACATTAAAGGGAGTTACATGGTCAATATAATTAAAGACAATCAACTTTCTATTTGACCAAATCCAAAAAAATTCAAAAAGAAGTCTCCCTATCTTTTTCCCCCTCGTTTGAGGGTAGCCTACCCCCTCCCCCTCCTATAAAAGGAGGGACTCTCCACTTGTAAAAGCATTCAATTGTTCATTCTATTTCATCCAGTTTTTAGTTGTAGACCACATCTTATACAATGTTGTATCTCATTTTAATTTGCATTTCTTCTAGTCTCATTATGTCTGAGTAAATCTCTCTGGGGCATGGGAGTAGCCCCTTAGCCCGGTTCTATTCAATATAATCAGTTATATTGCTCCATCAAAGAAATGTCTTCTCTCTATTTATGTGTGGTTATTTGGATGATCTGATATATTCTTATGGAGTGATATGTCCATGGATCTCTGTAAGAACAAAACAATAGTCCCTTAATTGTGATTATCATCTTTTCATCTTTTTAATCTAATTCTTATTATAATCCTTAGTGACGTGACCACCTGAGCCTTGGGTTTGAACACCAGTTTGAATTCACATGCTTTTTGATATGACCGTGGATAGTGGCATGTTGGACGGTTGGGCAATGATCTGTGAATGCCAGGACCAAAGGGTTCACAGGAAGTCTGACCCTTATGAGTTTTTCCGTAAAGACATGCAACCACAAAGTCCTGATTTGATCCTTGGAGTTTAGAATTTGACTAGTTGAATAAGAATGTGGTTTTTGTGGTGATCTTCATGATCCCCAAATCTTTATTTTATGATTAATTGAACTTTATTTCAGTACTTTTATTTTTGTTCTTAGTTTTAAACAACCTTCTCATCGAAATTTATTTTCCCATTTAGCAATTGGATTTGGATTTCAACCTCTCTTTTCACCGTCTCTGTGGATCGAACCTTCTATACTAGCATTTATCAGAAAGTAGAAAAAGGATAAACTCTAGGATAATCTTCCTAGTGATTGGTGTGCTAAATGATGCACATTAATTCCTCTGTCATAAAAGGAGATTTTATGAGAGAAACACTCACAAGGAAATGGATATCCAGGGAAAAGGTGAACATGTTGGTATAGTATGCCTAGAGAGCCAATCATATGATGATTGCAATGAGGCATATGATACTTGATATGATAATGATAAAGGTAATTCTATCTATTATGTTTGTCTCAATCATGAGATAATGACACATACATGATAAATGTCTAAAGAATGATGTGACTCGATGACAGGTTGAGGACCTAAATAATGAGACCATATGTATGATAAGAGTACATACATTCTTGTTATGTCCCTAGTCAGATATTACTGTGGAAGCAAAATAGACAATAGTAATACATAAGACTAGAGTGTGTGTTGATTGATGACATAGTCTCATTAGTCATGATATATGATATCAATTCAAGCACACATATATCTGTTAGAGAATAGTATATCGAACGAACCCACCGTGTGAGTGATACATGGATACCATGGAATGGTAGTCACAATCATCTCTCATAGTGATGGTGGTGATTGTGGTTCTTAGACCTGAAATCATACACTCGTCACATTTCGTTGGGTACACTTTGACATCATCAAACGTAATACTGAAACATGGGTTGTTATAATGGTGATGATTGGGTGACTTTGACACATGGGACTTGACTATGAGTGATAGGTATGGGATTTTTCCCTCCCACAAGGAGTATGATATCCAGGGCCCCTTGATAAGCAAGACTGAGAATTGTATAGCCATACTCATGTGATTGAATATATGATATGTGAACTTACATGCATCTCAGATAGTATGCTCTAGGTCAAGGAACATGGATTGAATGTTGAAGAGGATGACGTTCCATGCATCGAGTTCAATCTGGATGTCAGAGACAAAAGAACTGTACGACCACTATTACACTAATCACATATTTTAGGTTGAAGTTTTTCTCCAACTTTCTGAGTTACTTGGGTAGCAATGATGAGTTACTATATTCCTCTCATTGCTTGTGATGTCATAAGTTGTTATGAACATTCACTGCCAACATAAATCGGAACCTATAGGGTCACACACAATGGATACCCCTAGAAGAGGAGATTGTCCATGAATGATGTTTAGATTGAGACTAAAGGTGTTTAGGCACTCAGTTAAACATACAATTGACTAACTAAACTAAGAACTAGCAAGTTCAAGTGTTGAACTAGCTAGTTAGAGTGTCACGTCGATTGGAGACTGCATTGGCAATGTCAGGACTGCCAACCAATCAATTCACCCAGGTGAGCCGATCGCTTGGTGTGAGCCAACTGACCGGTTCACTTGGTGAACTAGATGGCTCATAGTCCTACCAATTAAGGAAATAAGGATTTTCCCAGATGGAGGAAAACTTTCATGTTTCACTTGTTCAATTCAATTGGAATAAGGATTAATCTTTGCATTAATTGGAAATGATTAAGTAAAGTCAATTGTGGGAAAGTCTGGAAATCGAAATGACCGGTTCACTTAGTGAACTGACCACTTCACACTCCCAACCGAATGGTTCACTAGTGAACCAATCGGCTCACCTTGTCAAATGACCGTTTCAGTTGTGAAATGATCAATTCGCCTGCTATAGTGTAAGTTATTCATGGAATTTCTAGATCCTTCTACTCTCAAATAGACTGGGAACCCTGGCCCTACCCTCTACTATAAATAGAGGGGTACTGGGGGACTTCTTAAAACACATAACTCAAAACATTAGTTGCTCTACAAAGTTGTTGTCCTCTCTAGTTCTGGTAATCGAGAGAGCCCGAGCAAGTGCTACCTGACTAGGGAGGCACAACGAGGGAAAGACAACTGTAGAAAAGAAGTTTGAGTTCGGGAGAGAAGGTTGGTGCTAGTACACTAACATGAGGGTCATCTCCTTCCTGCAAGTTCTTCTAGAATGATAGGAGTTCCAAGTGGTCTGTGTGGACTATCTTTAGAGGCGAGAGATGTCAGCAGATTAGGAGGACACATCAGCTATAGTCTGTGGTGGAGGCCAGAGTCCATGGAGAAGACCAGGAACTGCACAGACACTGTCCAAAACATGGGGTCGAAGATCGCACATGGCTATGAGGTATTGTCGTTGCTCAAGCCCCATGACTAGGTATATCTCGCTAAAACCATCATTCCATTACATAGTCTTTGGTGCGATCTCCTGTTATGGGTTAATGGCCAATAAAATTCTTGTTTTCTCTGCCTACTATGAGGCCATAAAACCCAACAGAACCTTCCATGGCCATAGATTGTGGTTGGATATGGGTGTGTGAGAGTCCTCTCTCCTCAGGTGAGATTTAATGAGAGAACTACTCCCAAGGAATGGGTGTGCTGGTCTGGTTATAGGTTATGGTCTGGGACTGTATAGATATGAAAGTGAAGGCATGATGATGACCAAATATTAGGTCATAGTTTCGATCCATGGTTTGGGTAGGCAAAGATGGATGGACCACATGCTACTGGGTGACATTTCACTCAATCTAGAAAATCATTTGAATCAAATGGAGTTGGTATTCTTGGGGCATCATTTAATACTTTAGTCAAGATTTGGAAGTTATATCCAAGATTTGAAGATTTAGTGTTTTAACATAATTGTGAAGCTTTGTCTTGTAAGGATCAAGCAGAGTTGGAGGCCCTTCAAGGAGGTAAGTTGTTTACTAAACATGGGCATCTGCATCTCAAATCTTGAACCAATGATGCAAGGCTAGATGTGATTTGATAATGAGAGCACATAGCTTGTAGGTAAAATCAAGAAGCCTTTCGGCACAAGGTTGAAGATTTGAAATTTAGCCCTAAGAAGGTCAAGGTACTATGGAGAAGATTCCTAAAAATCTCTTTTGCGTGGTCAAACATGAATATTAAAGAGCATTCATAGTAATTGTATATCAACTTGGAAACCTTTTGTAAGATGTTAAAGGTTTCGTGTATGAGTGGTGACTCATGATAAGAGACCACAATTGGACAACCTTTCAGCATGGATCAAGTCAGAAGATTTTTGAAAAAGGTTGTCCAACTATAAAAATATTTTCCTTTATTTTGTTTGAGTTTTGACAACATTTTTCAACTCTTTTGAAAGGGGATTCAACTTTTGTTCATTTTTATAAGAAAAGAATGTTCAACTTTGTTGATTTTTGAAATATTCTTCAACTTTGTTGAGTTTTCAAAATATTCATTTTCTTCTTCTAATTTTTGTGGCAATAAATTGATATGTTATCTTTCTTTTTGTTGAAAATATTTCTCTTCTAAAAAGATTTTTGATTGAAAAAATTATCATGTTTGGAAGAGATTTGTCCTATTTCTTTTCTAAAGATTGTTCTTTTTCAAAAAAAATTGAAATGTTATATTTCAAGAAGTTTTTCTTTTTTTTATTCAGAAAATACTTTTCCTTTGAAAATATATTCTTCTTTTTTGAAACGAGTTTCCTATTTTTTCTTTCAAAATATGTTTCTTCTAAAAATATATTTTTTATTTTGAAAAGATTTCTCCCTTTTTTGTTTTGGAAAGATCTTCCTTTTGAAAATATTTCTTATAAGGTGGTTCTTTTCCTCTCAAAAATATTGCTGATTTTTTTTTGAGATTGTTGACTTTTTGGAAAAACATAATCCTTTTTTTTATTATTTGTAGAAATATTATTCAACCAAGATTTTTGAATGAAGATCGTTGGGTGAGAGAGAGCATTTGATATTGTTGTAGACAATTGAAATATTTTTGAGTTTGAAAGGACCCGTGATAAAAAATTGTTGATGACTAAGATCACATGAAATTATTTGGGATCCTTTTAGATCATTGGAGATTATTAGTTTGGGATGTTTGAGATCATGTGCGATTATAATATTGTTGATTGGAGATTGTTCTTTTGATAAGATTTTTTATTTGAGATTGTTCTTTTGGTATGATTGTTTTAAACATGAGGATTTAGCAAATGGAAAACAATATGTGTGTGATGATTACAATATTAAACTATAACCTTTCAACATTCTAAAAATTAGCAAAGCATGCAACAATCTTGAAAATTGTAAATCAAATAACCACAAGATGTGTATGTAGAAGATTAAGTCCCCCTTTAGCCCATGAGTTTAGATGTGATTTATGTCCTCACTCAAGCATGAGTTGTGTAGGAGGGGTTGGTCCTTATCTTCTCTATGCAGATGACGCTTGTTGTGGAGTAACACAAGTTCTTTAGACATTGGTAATACTCCCAATACACCTTTTGACTACGAAATTAATAATCAGTCTTGAGTGACAAAAGAAGGGGGTGTCCCCAGGGCCTTTGGATGTCCATATTAAAGTTGTGTCAAAGCCTTTACTAACACCCTTGTGCCACTTCAAGGATCCAGTATGAGTGTGGCACCGGTTCTGTGGCACGAGTTTTGCATGTGAGCATTGTTCAAGTAATCTTACAATATTTTCTGAAGCAAGCCCACAATTATAAAACATAAAAGAAAAATGATAAGAACATGGGAAAATAATCATGTAATTATTAAAAAAAATAAGACCTTGCTCATCATGAAGATTCTCTCATCCTTTTCTCTCTTTCCATATTATTATTTCTTAATATATTTTTATAAATATAAAAGGAAATGATAGAGAAAAAATAAAAAAAGTGGGAAGAGGCTATGCCTAAGAGGGAAGTGAAAGCAAACCCTAGAAAGTGAAGGATAACCCTAAAAATGGAAACCCTAAGAAAATGTGACAGATGTCGTACTGCCCAAAAAAAACTGAGAAGATAATATCAAATCGACAAGATAATCAAAATGAGGAGAAAAACAATCTCTTTTTTCCTGGAGGAGCAGAGAATTATGTCAGATTTAGTAATAATAAAATTGAAAGCCGCAAAGAAAAAATTCTCTAGCAAAAAAGAGTGTTTTGTAGCAAGGTTTTTTGATATAAAATTGAGTCCTTTTTATATAATGCTAAAAAAAATCATTGGTTTTTTTAAAAAATCCCTAAACTTTTGCAAAAAATGGAAAAGAGAGAGAGAAATAGACATAAAACTAGAAACCTTGATCAACTGGTAAAAACGATGACTAAAAAGGAAAATGCAACTCAGATCGTCATTTATCCCCAGTAGAGTCACCAAACTATCCTACTTGACCAAAACAATTGCATGGATCCTACAGTCATGAAAACAACAAAAAATGTCACACCCCGATCTCACACTAACCACTAATCACGAGATTAGGGCGCAACGGAGGGATTATTACATAAACAAATCACTGAGAACTTTTCTTTTTTAAAACCTCGTAATGATATCCGGATTTTTGCTGTAAACTAAAACATAATAAACTATTGCGGAAGCATTTCAATTAAACTGGCTAGAGAACATAAACAGAGTTTACAACATGTAACGTTGTTTAACAGAAAGTAAACATAACAGTTAATTTACATCTTTTACACATTCGCCATACATACTCTCTCTCACCCACACCATGTCCCAAGGATCGAGGGGAAAGGATTAAGAGACCACTATCTAACTAATTACATATACCTTCTACTGACTAGGGTGGTAAGATCCTTCAGATTCCTGGAACTGTCGCTGACATGAAAATGTTTGAGTAGAGGAGTGAGACTACTCGCTCAGTGAATAGTTTTTCATTTAAATATCACTAAACAACTCGTTAAGTTTATTATTCAGTTTAATATACAAGAAATACTACACTGAGCAGTTCTAAAACAATATAATTGAAATAACAAAGAATGTAAATATTGCATCCAAAGAATAACTACTAGAAGACTATGCTCTAGTCTTCCTTAACTCTTTCATTTATAAGAAACTCTGTGAACCTATATGATCATATTTTAGCTTATGCCCTGATCTATGCAGTGTACTCTGCATAGAGACTCGTAGTGCACTACGACCACACCGTACAAGACTTAGCGACACACCCGGGAAATGCTAAGTCTGACGCCAGCCCTGTTCTGCTATAGGACCACAGGCTCTCCGGCCTCAATGCACTACTCCGAGTGCTCTAGACTCCTCCTCTAACCTGAGCACACAGGCGAAGAGTCTCATGGGGTTACCTCCATGACTCCGCACGAATCTTGTTGCAATAACCTCTATTTTCTCCAGTGCCACCGTGACTCCACACAGATTATTGTTGAACACTGCCTCTCTGTCCTCGTGCCACCATGACTCCACACGGTTAATGTTGCAACACGAGTTTCACCCCTAAGAAGCAGATCTCTCGAAGGGGTTCTACGGTGTTCAGGGCACCTAAGTCTAACATTAACATTATAGGTACATTTTAAACATAAATCATAACTCATGCATTCAACATATATCATGTCTCAGTAACATCCCTTTCTAGGGCATGTCATATCTCATCACCTGCAATTTACGAGATATGTATTGAAAATAAGAAGCCCTGCAGTATGTAGATATCAACTCAGAGAGAACAAGCATATAAAGTTAAATGCACTAGAAACATACAATTCAACAGTTAAGCATCACCACATCTCATATCGAGACTTTTCATATCACCATAACATGATTCATTGAACACCCTATCCTTAGGGTTTCAGTTACCTCATTCACTTATCACATGGCAACACCCTATCCTTATATCATGCATACAGGCAGATTTAAAATTCATAAATATTCCAAACTCAAGTCAATTTGGCACATGCATATTGAATTCATTCAATTGTACATCTTAGTGCACTGCTAAGAGTAATTTACTTCACATATGAGAATTCATATGTAACATTTGTCAATTCTCTGAAATTCTCGAAAAACGTGCACATTAACCCAAATCCTGGTTTGTGCATCACTTAACTCAATTAAGAGTTAATTACATATCACAATACAATTTAATAACAATACTTGAGAATTTCTGGTAATATTTCAGAGAAATGTGCCATTTCATGTAAATATCAATTTACACATATTAACGTCAAAAGATATATGCAATTAGGGTTTTCATGCATATTTTATTTATTCATATCAACTTGAAAATCGTACATCTGATAATTTATCAGAAATCTTCATTGTCTGGGTTCATACCCAAATTATACCATTTTCAGACATGAATTTCTAATTTCAACATTCAAATGAGCAATTTAGGTTCCAATGAACCATATAAATCTACTGATTCAATCCATTCTGTTCAAATGCTAAATTTAATCATATAACAGTGTCTAGAAGCATTTTATGAACTAAAAAGGTCGGGAGACGCCAAACGCTGCCCGACGCCTGATAACGCCTGTTATCAGCGTAATTCGCGCACAAAACAGAAAATATTCAAACGCCTGAGTTTATTAATGATAAATAAATGAAACCCTACTCACAGCGATTTGGTCTGTTCAGATTTGTCCAGGGCCTGTTTCCGAGCAGAATTTGGTTCCTCTTCTTCCTTTGATTTGTACTGTTCACGGCTCTATTTCTCACAGTGAATGCACGCCTAGGCCAGGTTGAAGAAGGACTGAACTAGGTGCTGAATCAGAGCTGGATAGTTGCATATTCGTGATTTGGACCTCAAGGATGAAGTCAGGGTGGCGAATCCACGCTGCTTGCCTGCCTAATCGAGCTCCTAGCTACTGCAACTAGGGCGCCACCCCTCTTGCTTGGGCGCCATGATTGGATGCCAAAACGCATCTGAAAGCTGCGGAAGCTTGCTAGGATCTCAAGCACGAAACTTTTGACGCCGTTTTGAGTGCTAGTTGCACCCAAATGGGATCTTGGTTGGCACCTTGCTGCAGCTGCAACAACTGGCCACCGGCCGCCCAGGTTGCTAGGACCGCAGGTGGCTGGGAGCGCCGCTAGGGCATGGTAGAGAGGAGGGAGAAGGGTAGAGGAAGGAGAAGAAGACGGCGCTTGCGAATCAGAGCCATGGGTGCTCAATTCGCCCATTCGACCCCCCCCCATCCGCTGATCACCAGGCGCTGGGCGCCGCTTTCCCTGTTCTATCAGGAAGAGATAGAGGAGAAGAGGGTAGCCGACCCATATAAACAGAATAATTATCAATTAAATGGCCAAATTGCATCTTCAACCCATATATCTTAAAAACATCATAACTCTTGCCTCGAATGTCCAAACGGAGCGATTCTTCTTGCAACGTGCCAAGCACAAAATCCACTACAATCTTAAAGTGAATAATCATGCTAATTAGACCATTTTACTGGATCAAGCTCTAACTGCATTTACGATCACTTAACTTAAATTAAGCCTTCTTAATTATGCACTAATTGTATCTTGGCATTTAACTTAAACTTTAATCTCCATAATGATGTACTAATCAATGTGCTTACTAGTTAATCATAGAGTGGGTCATAACAATCTCCCTCCCTTATAAGAATTTCGTCCCGAAATTCCTAAAAGAGAAAAGGAAACTTATCACACATCACTGACTCAAACTCCCACATGGCTTCTTCTAGGTTATGATTCCTCCACAAAACGTTTACTAACTGTATCTCGCGATTTTTGAGTTTCTTGACCCTCCGATCCACTATTTGTACCGGTCCCTCAACATAGGACATATCCGATCTGAGCTAGACAGGTTCTGGGTCCATTATCTTCTCTGTACCAGGGTAAGATTTCTTCTACATCGATACATGAAACATGTCATGTAAATTAGCCAACTCAGATGGCAAATCCAACTTATAGGTTATAAGTTCAATCCTCTCAATGACAGGATATGGGCCCATACACCTAGGAGTCAGTTTGCCTCTCTTAGCAAACCTTAACATTCCTTTCGATGGTGAAACTTTCAGATACACTTCATCACCAACCTGAATCTCAAGAGGTCAACGTCTATTTCCAGCATAGCTCTTCTACTTGTCATATGCAACTCTCAACTGCTCTCTGCATGTTCCTCAAGAGTCTAAATGGTCTTCTCTGACTGACCGTTCGTCTGTGCATGGAAAGTTGTGCAGAATCTCAACCTTGTGCCCGAAGCACGATACAACTGATTCCAAAACCTGGATGTGGACCTAGGATCTCTATCTGATATATTTGAAACTAGGATACCATGCAACCTGAGTATCTCATCCATTTATATTTTAACCAACTTTGGGACATCAAAGGTTGACGTAATATGAAGATAGTGAGCAGACTTAATTAGTCTATCCACCATCACTCATATCGAGTCACAACCTGTAGGTGTCCTGAGCAACCCTATCACAAAATCCATTGTGATATGTTCCCATTCTATTCTGGTATAGGAAAAGATTGCAAAGTACCTGTAGGTTTCTGGTGCTCAGTCTTAACCTACTGACACACCCTGCACCTAGCCATGTACTTATCTACATCCTTTTCGTACCAGGCCACCAATACAACTTCTTGAGATTCATGTACATCTTAGTGTTACCTGGATGCATGGCATACATCGATGCACGTGCCTCCTCAAGAATCTGTTCTTTCAAATCACTATCTCGAGGTACACAACATATCATGCTAATACAACACAACATCATCTGAAAACTTGAACTCTGGTCTTTTCTCATGTCATGTCATGCATGATCTGATGTAACTCACTATCACCCTGTTGTAGTTCATTGATCTGATCATAAAAAGTAGGTTTGACTTGCATCTGTGCAAATCAACCACTCTGCTCTGTCACCCCTAAGTCTAAGTTCAACTTCTGCATCTCTACTATCATGTCTCTCTTGAAGCATGCCCTAGAGAATGCATCAACTGTTGAACTTAACACTATGCTCAAAGCATCTGCTACCACATTCGTATTTCCAGGGTGATAATCTATCATTATATCATAATCCTTAATCAATTCTAATCATCTCCGCTGTCTAAGATTCAAATCCTTCTGGGTAAAGATATATATCAAGCTCTTATGATCTATAAACACCTGGCACACCTCACCATAAAGACAGTAACGTCATGTCTTATGAGCATGAACTACAACAACTAATTCTAGATTATGTGACGAGTAATACTCCTCATTCTATGGTACTAACTTCTTATTACTACTGTAAGAATTTATTTCAAAATTATATCTTACTCTTTTCTCCGAGTCATTTTCATATTGTGTATCTACCTTCCAGATTAGCTAACTTTAAACCCTGGATTTTATTAGTGCTAGGTTACCTTTCATAGTGCAAATCATATGATCTTGTTTTATAAATATACTAGTATTCAAGGTCAAATCACTAGTGACATCCCTTGAACTACTACAACTCTAAACATTCTAGGGTTTGGTCCTTATCAATAACATAGCATTATTGTGATGTGACTTTGCTTCCTTAGTTTGAAATCAAACTTTAGATCTCATAAGTTCATCCATCTACTTGTAATGGATACAACAGATATGAATAATCATCAATGAACTATAGATATATAACAGAAATGTAACATCAGCCAAGTTCTCTAGCATAACTTATTAACACAAATGCTACAAATAAACATGATACTTGTTACCCAAGCATCACACATGGCTCACAAGGCCATTCATATATTGTCACCTCTCACTAGGCAACAACTTATTCGCATGGCTCACAAGGCCATTCACATCTTGTCACCTCTCACTAGGCAACAACTTGTTCACATGGTTCATAAAATCCGTACACATTATTACTTTTATTAAGCAACAACAACATCAACACACAAAAAGCCAATCAACATTTATTATATAAATGTCACAGCCCAAACTTGGCTATATTCATCATCTCATCATACCTGCATGGTTATTAGGCATGATAACAGTCATACAAGATATTTATCACATCATGTGATACAGTAGTAATACCATCATTCCTTAACCAGGAATTAGGGTTCACTATCAAACATGGCTTATCATTCCCTTTTCCCCAAATTAGGGTTAGGGTTCCCCATTTCTCATTAATTCAGACCCTCTTGAGTTAACCAACTTTATCTTGTATTAAGATATCTCCCCTCTTAATGCATTCCATCACAGAATACTCACCTTTAGCATATAATGCATAGGCCACACATTAGAATTGTCCAGCTATCTCACATGATATGGACTTATCTTAGTTTAAAGCATAACTTATAAAGTTGCCTATAAACAATCGCAATGATACACCCTCAGCTAGGGTTTCACAATGATACACCCTCCACTAGGGTTTACTAATCATGTATTGGATCCATGCATTATTGATTAGTACCATTAAGGGTATTTCTCACCTAATCATTAAATTTAACCTGACCCTTATTGTGTTCCTTTATTTCTAATTAAGGATTGCTCATATGAGGTCCCAATGTTGGGTCTCCGATGTCAGTTCCAACTAATTCTTAGTTGTTCTAATCTTTCCCTTATATCTCAACATCTTAGTGTATATACATTTTTCACCATGATTCGGGTCTAAATTATCTAGGATCTACTTTTATTATATTATTAATAGGAGTCATTAGATCTCAGTAACACATCCTGCCAGCCAGACCAGGCCGAACCTGTAGTCCTGAAGCCAAGAGCTACTCAGGATTAACCAACTCCTATTAATCTCAAACATGTGGAAAGAATATCCACCTAGGGCAAACTCATTTAAACATAACTTCTGGTATACTTAATACAAAGAATATAAACAATAACTAAATCACTTCATGACACACAACAATATAAAAGAATCATATTTATTCTATAAACTGAAAATCTAAATCCATACATATAAGAGCATTTCTAATGATTTCCAATCAAATAAGCAATATAAAGCAAGAGTTGCATCACATCCTATGTTTAATCTCTTACTCCTGCATAAATTTCCAGTTTCTTAACCCTAAGATTTCTAGGGTTTCTCTCTAGCCTATCCTTCCTCTGCATACCTGGCCAGGGCATCCAGAGAAGAATAGACATAGTAGCTTGATACCGGTCAATCTAAGTATTCAGACACCTGGCCAGGGTATCTAAACACTCAGACCTCCCAGAGCTAAAGACATATCACTTCTTATTTTTCTCACTTATAACTCTATCTTTCGACCCTAAAGATCCCTGACGATTCAACATAAACTCTTTACTTGGTTCTCGTGACCACATCCTCTTCCTGCCATCTGCAATAGTATAACAGAACACTTCCTGTTAGAAAATTGCAGTTAGAAAGGAGACACTTAAGTCCTAATCCTATTGGTCTCTTATCGTCCCCTGACCTTGACTTAGAGTATTCATATACTCAACCTATGCTCTGATACCAAGATGTCACACCCCGATCTCACACTAACCACTAATCACGAGATTAGGGCGCAACGGAGGGATTATCACATAAACAAATCACTGAGAACTTTTCTTTTTTAAAACCTCGTAATGATATCCGGATTTTTGCTGTAAACTAAAACATAATAAACTATTACGGAAGCATTTCAATTAAACTGGCTAGAGAACATAAATAGAGTTTACAACATGTAACATTGTTTAACAGAAAGTAAACATAACAGTTAATTTACATCTTTTACACATTCGCCATACATACTCTCTCTCACCAAAACCATGTCCCAAGGATCGAGGGGAAAGGATTAAGAGACCACTATCTAACTAATTACATATACCTTCTACTGACTAGGGTGGTAAGATCCTTCAGATTCCTGGAACTATCGCTGACCTGAAAATGTTTGAGTAGAGGAGTGAGACTACTCGCTCAGTGAATAGTTTTTCATTTAACTATTACTAAACAACTCGTTAAGTTTATTATTCAGTTTAATATACAAGAAATACTACACTGAGCAGTTCTAAAACAATATAATTGAAATAACAAAGAATGTAAATATTGCATCCAAAGAATAACTACTAGAAGACTATGCTCTAGTCTTCCTTAACTCTTTCATTTATAAGAAACTCTGTGAACCTATATGATCATATTTTAGCTTATGCCCTGATCTATGCAGTGTACTCTGCATAGAGACTCGCAGTGCACTACGGCCACACCGTACAAGACTTAGCGACACACCCGGGAAATGCTAAGTCTGACGCCAGCCCTGTTCTGCTACAGGACCACAGGCTCTCCGGCCTCAATGCACTACTCCGAGTGCTCTAGACTCCTCCTCTAACCTGAGCACACAGGCGGAGAGTCTCACGGGGTTACCTCCATGACTCCGCACGGATCTTGTTGCAATAACCCCTATTTTCTCCAGTGCCACCGTGACTCCGCACGGATTATTGTTGAACACTGCCTCTCTGTCCTCGTGCCACCATGACTCCGCATGGTTAATGTTGCAACACGAGTTTCACCCCTAAGAAGCAGATCTCTCGAAGGGGTTCTACGGTGTTCAGGGCACCTAAGTCTAACATTAACATTATAGGTACATTTTAAACAGAAATCATAACTCATGCATTCAACATATATCATGTCTCAGTAACATCCCTTTCTAGGGCATGTCATATCTCATCACCTACAATTTACGAGATATGTATTGAAAATAAGAAGCCCTGTAGTATGTAGATATCAACTCAGAGAGAACAAGCATATAAAGTTAAATGCACTAGAAACATACAATTCAACAGTTAAGCATCACCACATCTCATATCGAGACTTTTCATATCACCATAACATGATTCATTGAACACCCTATCCTTAGGGTTTCAGTTACCTCATTCACTTATCACATGGCAACACCCTATCCTTATATCATGCATATAGGCAGATTTAAAATTCATAAATATCCCAAACTCAAGTCAATTTGGCACATGCATATTGAATTCATTCAATTGTACATCTTAGTGCACTGCTAAGAGTAATTTACTTCACATATGAGAATTCATACGTAACATTTGTCAATTCTCTGAAATTCTCGAAAAATGTGCACATTAACCCAAATCCTGGTTTGTGCATCACTTAACTCAATTAAGAGTTAATTACATATCACAATACAATTTAATAACAATACTTGAGAATTTCTGGTAATATTTCAGAGAAATGTGCCATTTCATGTAAATATCAATTTACACATATTAACGTCAAAAGATATATGCAATTAGGGTTTTCATGCATATTTTATTTATTCATATCAACTTTGAAATCGTACATCTGATAATTTATCAGAAATCTTCATTGTCTGGGTTCATACCCAAATTATACCATTTTCAGACATGAATTTCTAATTTCAACATTCAAATGAGCAATTTAGGTTCCAATGAACCATATAAATCTACTGATTCAATCCATTCTGTTCAAATGCTAAATTTAATCATATAACAGTGTCTAGAAGCATTTTATGAACTAAAAAGGTCGGGCGACGCCAAACGCTGCCCAACGCCTGATAACGCCTGTTATCAGCGTAATTCGCGCACAAAACAGAAAATATTCAAACGCCTGAGTTTATTAATGATAAATAAATGAAACCCTACTCACAGCGATTTGGTTTGTTCAGATTTGTCCAGGGCCTGTTTCTGAGCAGAATTTGGTTCCTCTTCTTCCTTTGATTTGTACTGTTCACGGCTCTATTTCTCACAGTGAACGCACGCCTAGGCCAGGTTGAAGAAGGACTGAACTAGGTGCTGAATCAGAGATGGATAGTTGCATATTCGTGATCTGGACCTCAAGGATGAAGTCAGGGTGGCGAATCCACGCTGCTTGCTCGCCTAATCGAGCTCCTAGCTGCTGCTGCCGCAGCTGCTTGCTGCTGCAACTAGGGCGCCACCCCTCTTGCTTGGGCGCCATGATTGGATGCCAAAACGCAGCTGAAAGCTGCGGAAGCTTGCTAGGATCTCAAGAATGAAACTTTTGACGCCATTTTGAGGGCTAGCTGCGCCCAAATGGGATCTTGGTTGGCGCCTTACTGCAGCTGCAGCAACTGGCCACCGGCCGCCCAAGTTGCTAGGACCGCAGGTGGCTGGGAGCGCCGCTAGGGCATGGTAGAGAGGAGGGAGTAGGGTAGAGGAAGGAGAAGAAGACGACGCTTGCGAATCAGAGCCATGGGTGCTCAATTCGCCCATTCGATCCCCCCCCATCCGCTGATCACCAGGCGCTGGGCGCCGCTTTCCCTGTTCTATCGGGAAGAGATAGAGGAGAAGAGGGTAGCCGACCCATATAAACAGAATAATTATCAATTAAATGGCCAAATTGCATCTTCAACCCATATATCTTAAAAACATCATAACTCTTGCCTCGAATGTCCAAACGGAGCGATTCTTCTTACAACGTGCCAAGAACGGAATCCACTACAATCTTAAAGCGAATAATCATGCTAATTAGACCATTTTACTGGATCAAGCTCTAACTGCATTTACGATCACTTAACTTAAATTAAGCCTTATTAATTATGCACTAATTGTATCTTGGCATTTAACTTAAACTTAAATCTCCATAATGATGTACTAATCAATGTGCTTACTAGTTAATCACAGAGTGGGTCATAACAAAAAAGCAAAAAGAAAATGATGAATCCATAATCTCAGAGTCACCACTTGGTTTTATTTGTAAAACAAGGAAAGATAAAGGTGGGTGTTTTGATCTATGGGAAAATGCTAAAAGACTCGATTTTGACTCCACCCAAGGGTAGATAAGAAATGTATGCATGAAATTAGAGATTGGACACAATGATCCTATTATGAGTAGTGAAGGTGTTAGCAAACCCATCTTGCCTGATGAACGATATTGCATCCTTCATAGTCATCTTGGATAAAAAAGATGGTGATCGAGGCTATTGTTAAGAAAATTGGTATAAAATGATAAAAAATAATAATTTTTATGTTGAAGGACCTTTGGGCCTAAAGACATATGTGTATTTCCCATCATAGCTCTAACATTCCTAGTTTATAGCTGTGTTGTGGTTCCAATCATCTCCATACCTCCCTCAATGGACATCCATCATTGGCAGTTGGGACTAATGTGTAGGAAATGATAGAGAGAGAGGGAAGAGAGATTTAGTAGAATGGGATCTTAGATCTTAGAAATAGTCTGTAGATATCAATAGTTATGAATATAATAGATCAATAATGAATATACTATAAAAAGTGAAATTGTAATTGCTGAGAAACCTATGGGCATTTAGAGAGAAATTGGTGTCAGAGGAAGGATCCTATGATCACATGCAGAAAATAAAAAAAAGGATATAGTCGTTTATCTGGATTTATGAGAGACAAAAGGGGCCCGAAATACGAAGTGTGCGGGGGGGGGGGGTCTATTTATATGATAGATTTTAGGGTTCATGGTTCCAACTGGAAGGTTCTGATAGAAGCAACAAATCATGTTGATGCACCATGACGCATGGCCGACAGATTGAGGCAATCTTCCATGTGGCACTAGTGGATTTCTCTGATCCGTCGAGTGGCTCGAGTGTAGATAATGACGATTATCTGATTTTATGATATTTAAAGAATGTTTTAGAAAAAAGTAGAGGAAGGTGGATTCTAAATAAAATCTATTAAAATAATGAAGGAGAGAGAAAAGGAATTAATTCAGGATTATCCTTCATTATTATCCAAAAGATATGTATTTTTGTGCCGAAAAAAAGTTGAATTAATCATGGGGAAAAAGGGAATATTTTATTCAAGATAATTCAATCTAGAAATTTATTGAAAAGACTTATAAAAAACCAATTTAACAAAAAATTGCACTTAAGTCTAGATAAAATATTTTCTTTGTCTCAAACCCTTAGTGAGTGGTTGATGAGTAAAATGAATGGTTTAAATGGATAGAAAATTTTAAAAATATGGAAAAAGTGAAAGGGGGATAAAATGTGGGAAAATATGGTAAAATGTGGAAATGTGAGAAAATTGGGGAAGTGGGAAAATGTGGAAAAAATGGAATGAAATCCATCATTAGATAGAGAAATAACATTTATCGTTAATTCCCATTATTTGAGCAAAAATGGGGTGGCAACAGAAGTGATGCAAAGCTCCCTCGCACAAAGAGATGTAGCATTGAAGACACTCAAAGGAGACTACATCTCCAAAGATGTGTGACCCGGACCACTTGCCACCACTTTAGGGTAAATCACCACTCCAAACATGATTTATTTCTTGAGGATGAGATACTTGAATGAAAAAATCACAACAAGCCTTTGTTGATCACTTTAATCTATGGCTTCAATATTCCTTCATGCTTCATTGATAAATGGGTGTGCCTCAATGTGTGGCCCCTTAAGAAGCTTATCAATCTAGGAAGGGATCCTTAAGAGATGTATCCAACCACCAAGAAAGCAAGATCCTCAATCAATGTACTGAAAGAAACCTTAGGGGATATTACTGCCGAGCTACAATTTGGACCATAAGATTTTTTTTTTCTTGTGGTCATGGAGCTGGGTCCCTCCTTCAACCTTCTCTTAGGAAGGTCGTTGATTCACCAGTATTGGGTGGTTCCCTCACATTACATAAGAGACTCAAGTATCAAGTTGGAAATACCATTGGTCTACGCCGATATCCTAGGCACCACCATAGCTTGCATTCAAGAAGATGACCTTTGTCTCTTGTTTGAGGTGCTACATGTCGCCATCTTCAGCTATGTGTTGCAACAAAGAATATGATCCTACCATGTCATTTATGTACTGACAATGTTTTCCCAAGGGTTACATGAGATGGGTATTTGTCCAGACTAAGATTTTGGATCTACACAACAAGGACATATAGATATCATTTAGACTCTACTAAGATAAAAAGGATTGGGTATAGGATTCTATGGCTCATCATATGCATGACCTTGGATTACCATGTACATATCATATTAGAATCATGCACATTGTGGATCACTGCGAATGACCTAATCAGAAGAAGTTATCATAATTATCTTCTACTAACCTACGATCTAAGCAAAGATGAGGATGAATTTGTTGTTGGATCTAGGGCTCTAGAGGGGGGTGAATAGAGCTTCAAAAATTCTCACAAGATATATTAGACCTTCAAATTATATCAATTTAAGAACAATATCTTAAGTGCAATTTGAAGTCCTAACTAACAAGCATAGCAAGGATGAGAGAGATTGAAAGTAAGCACTTGACAAGTTCATTTAGAGTGGTTCCACTCTCCAAACTAGGAGAGAGTCAGTCCACTACCTAGAGATGTCAACCTTTTTTAAAGTGCTTTCCTCTCTATATTTACCAATAAGTGTTACAACACAAGACCACCAAAGGACTTACCCATCCAAACTCAAAGAGTCTTCCACCTTACCAAGGACTTACCCACTTTTCCAAGAGTCTTCGACCTTCTTCCAAGGTCTTACTACTCTTACACAACTCTTCCACCTTCAAGGGTTTACCCACTCTTCTTGGATCTTCAGCCTTTGCCTTCTCCTTCACCTGGAGAAGATCTTCACCTCTTCTTCAACCTTGAAGAAGAACAACAACAACTCCACCTTCACTCAGAGTAGCTTGCTTCACCTTTGCTTCATGGAGGAAAGGGGTAGGGAAGAAGGAATGGAATGAGAGATTTATAAGAACAAGGAAGTAGCTCTCTTACAACTGGCCTGTCTCACTCATAATCATGAAATGAAGTGTAAACTAGAGAGAGAAAGGGGCTCAAGGAGTTGTAACACACTCAACTATAACAAGGACTTAGAATAACATGAATGAGAAAACTTGGAATGAACTCCAAGGGGTCCTATTTATAGTTGGGGGTGTTACCTTGAGTGTGGTATCACTTAGGATCAAAATATAGCAATTTTTGAAGATGCAATGGATCTATTTTCACCCAAAACCACTCACCAACAGTTATAATCACTTTTTCTGCATTTTCTGTATAATACATTCGGTCGAGTTTCAATAAAGGTAACTCGTCTGATCCACTAAATGACAAAGCCAATTTTCAAACTATGGGTCAAGTTTGCTTTGGGAAACTTGAGCGATGGGCTAAAATCAATTTTTCTCAGTGAGTCAGTTAGTTGAGTTCTATGAGTGTGCAACTCAACCAATGGGTCATCTTTAGAAAATCCATCATAGGATCAGTTGAGTTTCCAACTCGACTGATAAACAACCTGTGACAAATTTTATAAATTGACATTTGAGTGGTTAAACCTTGGAATTAAGTGTCCCTAGTTTTTTCTCATCTTAGTTACAAGTCATATCATCAATACAAGTGGTTACAAAAATCATCTAAGGTCATTTGGAGTGATTTCCCAAATTTCATACTTGCATTGCATTTGACTTGAACTTGAACAAGCTAGGGCTTGTGTAGTTCAATCCTTTTCATGTACCTAAGGCCTGAAAACAATCTTGAACAAACATATTAGATACACATGAGTAGAATGGTTATGTCATTATTAAAATATGGCCAATGTATAACTCTCAAGTCAACATTCTCCCCCTTTTTGACAATGACAAACCATTCCTCAATCATATTGAAAAGGATATTGAAGTTATACCTTTGCCTTGTGAATTTCAAGGGGATTCAAGATTTGAATGATGTGAATTGCTCTCCATCAAACTATGCTTACTCTAACCTACATAGTTAGTCTATCTACACAAACCAACGTGACATATATTTACTATATGGTCCTTTAGCAAGTCACATGATAAAGCATATAATAAA
Source organism: Alisma plantago-aquatica (assembly GCA_963693085.1). Taxonomy (NCBI): domain Eukaryota; kingdom Viridiplantae; phylum Streptophyta; class Magnoliopsida; order Alismatales; family Alismataceae; genus Alisma; species Alisma plantago-aquatica. The sequence goes on from OY856413.1 coordinate 404,575,036, forward strand.
CAAGAAAAGGATCACATCGGTAATAAAAGAAATATGGTTGATCTTCAAAACATTGAGCTTCTCTCCCCCTTTTGACATTATCAAAAAGGAAGGGGGTAGAAGAGCACAGAATTAGGTCTTCTCCAAACACAACCAAGCATACAAGCACATCATGCAATCTCAAAGCATACACCAAATAGAGACGAGAGAAACAAGTAATCCAAGTCATAATAAAAATATGGTAAACATGGCACCAACTCATGAGATATAGAAACTCAAAGAGTAAGTTTACAAAGGATTATGATTAAAACCCAGAAAGCAAGTTATAAAAAAACTACAATGAGCCAGAACGATGAAAGCTAGATGATAAAATAGTACAGCTTAGAACATGTTCCTGGATGTTTTTAATACAAAATAGCCTAGAAAGATATATATGATCTGCAACTAGACTAAAAACTAGAACAACCAAACATCTAGGTCATCTATGTCGACATCATCAACATCATCATCAACATCAGGCTCATAGTCGTCATCTCTGTCTGAAGGTGCAACAGAGATAGCAACGTCCTCATCACCAGAGTCACCAGTAGAGCCACCATCCAAAGCATCACCATCATCATCATCATTATCAACCTCCTTGTTAGAATTAGCTTCCTCATCAGCCTGGCCTGACATCTCCTCATCAACAAGAGAATGAAAACCTCGACCAGGCCAATGAGCATTCTGCTCATACCAAGACATATCAAGATCATGGAGCTCATTGGCCTGTGGGAAGGAAGGAGCAAAACTATCGAGGCTAGCAAGCAAAGTGGCCAAGGGGCCAGCAGCCAGAGGAAGCACACCAGGAGTAGATCCACTAGCAACAGAGGGTGTAGCAGCAGAAGGTGAAAAGTGATCATATGCATAGGATGCATAGTCACTTCCTGGGTAGGGCTGATAGGAAGGGTAGGGGTGTGAAGAGGACATGTTATGTTAGACATGATGGAACATAGATTCTGATGCAGATGCTCCTGAACCTGAATATTGTATGCCTGTTGATGCATCATGTAGCCCATAAGGGTTTCATTTGACACATGGAATGAGGCACAGGCAAGTCGAGTAGGCTGAGGTGGTGGAGGTGCCCGGGTAGAGGAAGAGGTAGAGGAACCAGGTGTGGTAGAGGATAGGATAGGCATAGACTTATGAAGAGTTGTCTCACTGATGGAAACTCCTTTCTGGGCATGTTTGTAGTAAAGGTCATGGAAAAGAGATTTTCCAGTGGCAAGTTGGAATAGACCACAAATCAGGGCTGGGTAGGGTGGGTGGGTGCCACAGGTGCTTTTTCCTGAGTCAAAGCAGGTCATATGATGGAGAACATATCTTGACCACTTGACTCTGATGTTCTTTAAGAGACAATACATGATCACCATAGTGTTTTCTGCAATCTCAGCTTGATTCTTCTTTGGGTGAATATTACAGTTAACAACTAAGGCGAGAATGCATCTCCTAAGGTCCACAATAGAGGAGGGAAGGGTGCACTTCTTCCTATATGGGAATTGAGGATTCTTCAAGAACTTGTGAATGTTAGGGAGTGTAAGATCATATTGCTTGTAGAAAGCCTCAATCTCAACTAGGTGTCATAATTCCAATGCAAATTAGCATAGAATTTGTGAACCGCTTTAGTGCTTGTGATGGAATTGTTATGGCATGTGTGTTCAACACCCAAGGCTCAAAGATGGTGACCGTAAAGCAAATCCGCTACTTGATCTATGACCTCTTGTCTTCATGGTCTAGGCTCAAATAGGAAATAGAAAAGAAAAGGGTTCCTAGGAAGGAGCTCCTTATACCTATTTAGATCCTCATTTGAGATGAAGAAGTTGTCATCAAATGGAATCAAGCGGGAGTTGGACAAAGATGAAGGTGCATTATCTGGGGCGGCCCTCTTCCTCCTATTAGATGCCATAGAGATGAAAAGGAGAGAAAGGAGAGAGAAAAAGCTAAGGAATCACCACCAAAACTTGTTTACAGACCTAGGTTAGCAAGGGAGAAGGTCAAGGGAGGTTGAGCTAGGTTGAACTAGAGCTAGGGAGAGGAAGGTCGGGGCTAGGGTTGAGATCTTAGGGGAGTTGGAGGTTAGATTGGTTGACTTTTCTCTAGTTGAGAGGAAGAATAGTCAGCCAAACCCATCTTAAGTTTGTTCCAGCCTGGCCATCGGTCGAGTTCTGTGAACTCAGAAACTCGACCGATAGGTTCTTTTAAAAAGCTCTCGGCCTCTGATCGGTCGAGTTGGAAACTCGATTGATGGTCAACTTGACCTACATTTAGAAATCTTAGTTTCTAGCTATTAGAGTGCTAATTAAATTTATTTTTCAAGTCCATTATGTATTTTGAACATACTTAGGCACATAGCACTCATAATTGGGTACCATTTTGGGGTAAAACATGTGTTTGTGAAAAATACCCATAAATAAGAGAAAAAAGGAAAAATGAACATGAAAAATCATTTTTTAGCGTATTAGAAAGCAATGGTGATCAAAACATAGTCAAAACATATAGGATAGATGACAACTAGCTAGAAGGCATATCAGATTCATTCAAAGTAGTTAGGAGCAGTTTAGATCTAATAAAGTTAAATTTCTCTCTAGCTAGAGGTTTAGTGAAAATGTCTGCCAACTAATTTTCCATGTGCACATGTGTGATATATATATCCTTCTTGGCAATGTGATAATAAAGAAAATGATGGTGAACCTCTATATGCTTAGCTCTACTATGCAATATAGGTTATATGACAAGTTAATTGTACCAGTATTATCACAATAGATGGGAGAAGCATCAAAATGAATGTTAAAGTCTTGGAGCTTTTGGTTCATCCATAGGACCTGAGCACAACAACTCCCGACTACAATGTATTTAGCCTCAGAGGTTGATAATGACACTGTGATTTGTTTCTCGGAGAACCAAGACGCCAAGCATGATCCTAGGAGGAAACAAGTGTGACTTGTGCACTTTCTATCAATCGATCATCCGACATAATCCACATCACTATAAGTAGTAAGAGTAAAGTATATTGACTTGGGATATCATAATCCAAACTTTTGGGTTTTGGATAAGTACCTTAAAATCCTCTTAACAACTATAAGATGTGATTTCTTAGGATTTGATTGAAAGTGAGCACACAAGCCAACACTAAACATTATATCAGGTCTAGAGGTAGTTGAGTAAAGTAAACTTCCAATCATACCTCTATAGAGCTTCTCATCTACCCTTTCACCTTCTTCATCTCTATCAAGTTTGGTAGTGTTTGACATGGGTGTGTCCATCGGCTTGGTGTTCTCCATCCCAAAGCATTTGAGTAGTTCACTTGTATACTTGCCTTGGTTGATGAAGTTCCCATCTTTTGTTTGCTTGATTTTAAAGTCGAGGAAGAACGTGAGCTCACCCATCATACTCATCTCAAATTCACTCTACGTAAGATCACTAAATTCTTTGCAAAGATCAAGGTTAGTTCTTCCAAAAATGATATCATCAACATATATTTGCATGATAAGAAAATTGTTAGAAGTGTGCTCTAGAAATAAGGTAAAATCCACTTTGCCCATGATATACCCATGATCTAACAAAAATTTCTTTAATTTATCATACCAATCTCTAGTTTCTTATTTGAGTCCATAGAGAGATTTTTGCAACAAATAAACATGGTTAGGTAAACTATCATGTTCAAAGCCCGAAGGTTGTGCAACATACATTTCCTCCTCAATTGTATCATTCAAAAATGCACTTTTAACATCCATTTGATACAAAAGAAAGTTTTTATAACTACCAAAGGAAAGAAACACACGAATAGACTCAATTCTATCTATAGGAGCATATGTTTCATCAAAATCTATACATTCCTATTTATTGTAGCCTTGAGCCACTAACCTTGCTTTGTTCCTTACCACTTTGCCACTTTCATCAAGCTTGTTGTGGTAGACCCATTTGGTGCCAATGATCTTTCTATGACTTGGTCTTGGCACTAGGGTCCAAACTTTGTTCTTTTCAAATTGCTCCAATTCTTCTTGCATATCTAGGATCCCCTCATCATCCCCAAGAGTTTCCTTGATGTTCTTAGTCTTGAGTTGTGAGATAAAGGAAATGTTGGCTTGGTCTTTGTTGAATGCAACCCGCATCTTCACTTTTTCAAATGGATCACCTAAAATTATCTCTTTTGGAGAGTTCTTTGCAAAGCAGGGAGTTGGATCATTATTCTTTTCATCTTTCTCTTCTTCTTGAGTGACCACCTCTTTTCCCTTTTGGGTGATGTTGAGCTCTTTTAGAATAGGAATTACTTCACCTGCAACGTCATCATTTGGAACAATATCTTAGGGAATAGAGGGGTTACTCTCAATAAAATTGACATTTAAGGATTCTTCTACTTTAGCAAGATCAAAATTAAATACTCTATAAGCCTTGCTAGTAATGCTATAGCCAAGAAAGAAAGCCTTGTAAGATTTCAGATCAAACTTGTCGAGAGAATCTTTTGTATTCAAAACAAAACAAGGACATTCGAAAACATGGAAGTACTCGATAGAAGGCTTCCTACCACGCCATAGCTCATAGGTGGTTTTCTGTAAAGAAGAATGTGTAAAAACTCAGTTTTGCACAAAACATGAGGTACTGATAGCTTCAGCCCACAACTTCCTTAGAGTATCATACTCTCAAAGCATGATCCTAGCCATCTCCTATAAAGACCTATTCATCCTCTCTAAAATTACATTTTGTTGAGGTGTTCGAGGTGAAGAGAAGTTGAGTGCATAACCAGATTCTTGACAAAAATGTTCAAAAAGCTCATTTTCAAATTATCCCCCATGATCACTATGGATGGAAACAATGCGGTAAGAGGCTTCATTTTCAACTCATTTAAAAAAGCTCGAGAAAACATCAAGTGTATCACTCTTGGAAATGAGAAAGAAGGTCCAAGTATATCTAGAGAAATCACTGATAATAACAAGGCAATACTTGGAACCACGAAGCGATTGAGTTCTTATTGGTCCAAATAGATAAATGTGAAGAAGCTCAAGATCTCTCTTAGTACTAAGGTCTCCTTTGGATTTGAAGGAGGACTTGGTTTTCTTTCCTTGGGTACAAGGTTGGAAATCCTCATCCTTTTCAAAATCCAATTTGGGAAGTCCCTTGACCAAGTCATTTTTGCTCAACTTCTTCAATTGATGCATATTTACATGACCAAGCTGACGATGCCAAAGAGAAATATCATTTGAGTTGACTACTAGGCATCTACCAACAACAAGATTAATAGTGTCAAGAATAGTAACATAAAAATACCACTTCTAGCTCCCTTATATATAACTTGGTAGGTGAGGGAATCTAGAATCAAGCATTCAAATGAAGTAAATAACACAAGGTAACCATTGTCACATAATTGACTAACACTAATTAAATTGTGACGTAGGCCATCCACAAAAAGAACATTCTTGATACACAAGGATTCACCTACATCACCCTCACCTTTGACTTTACCTTTCTTACCCAATGAAAAAAAAGGATCACTTCTTAACTCCTCCTGTTCGAATCAGAGTTTGAATTGTCCCCAAAGGTGACCAAACCTCCTTTCTTTTTGGTGAAGTTGTTGAAATGGCTTATATCACATGTCATATGCTTAGTGCAGCCACTATCAACAATCCATCTTCCTTTTTCCTGCAAAAAAGGAGAATGTTGATCGGTTCCCAACTCAAACTTTGGGATCTGGAGTTATCTTGGGGACCCATTTTATCTTTGGGTTGGTCCCCTTTGGCTTGTAAGGACAATAAGTAGAGTAATGATCATCACACTTGCAATAAGAACAAACCATATGATTCTTAGTGCCAGAAGACCCTCCTACAAAGAAAGAGGCCTCCTTGCTCTTTTTCTTACTTTTGACTTTGCTCTTGCCCTTGGTGTTCCCCCTACAAATCCCAAACCAGTAGTACCACTTTGTTTGGTAGAATGGTCAAGGATTTCATTTATGGAGTTTTTCCCTTTGAGGAATTTCTATAGAGATGTTCTTAATCTTTGATCATCATCACTTAGAGAAATAATAGTAGAAGATAAACTAGCAATGTCATCTCTAGCATGAACAAGGTCGGCCTCAAGACAGAGGGCTTTAGTTAAATATGAATATTTATCAAGAGAAATATAAGGAACATCATTACTAGGCAAGATAGGTCTAGAAGATAAATCATTAACTTGACAAAGCAACCTAGCATTTTTACATTTAAGCACTGCAATTTCCTTAATATAGATATCTCTTTCATCTCTATGAACATCAACAAGAAGCTTAAATTCAACATTTTTAGTTTTAAAAGTTTCAAGCTGCTTTAGGTAATTTTGGTTTTCTTCCTTAAGAGTTTCAATGTTCTTAAGGTAGACACCATTCTCTATTTCAGCCTCATTGTATTGGATCTCAAGATCAAGATATTGCCTTTGCAAATTATCAATGCTCTCAAGATGAGTTTTCTTGTTAAGCTCAAGAATTTCAAGTTTAGCATACAAATCATCAATATTTTTTCCTAACCATTTTCTTTTAGATTTACATTTAGCAAAAGATGAATGGGTAGAAATAAGCATGTCAATAATATCTTACTTAGATAACTCATGCAATCTTACCTCACTTACTTTGCCAATTTCTTCACTAGTAGAGGCCATGAGTGCAAGGTGGCACTCTCCATCTTCTTCAGAGCTTGAGCTGCTTGAAGATGAAGCTTCCCAAGCTGCATTCTTGTGTCTTTTCTCCTTTTTATCCTTCCTCTTATACTTTCTCTCCCTCTTGTACTCCTCTTCCTTCTTTGAGCTACCCTTGTGGTGTGACTTTCCTGACTTGGGACATTCACTATTATAGTGACCCTTTTTTCCACACTAGTAGCATCTAGGAGTAGAGGAGGAGTAGGCTTGCTTTCCCTTTAAGTGTTTGCCCTTGATGTAGTTAGCTTCATGGTTATTTGGGCCATCATCTTCACTAGACGAGGAAGGAGAAGTCCGGCAAGCAAGTTTTTGTTGATGGATGACCACCTCCACTTATGCTTTGAAAGCACTATCTTTGATCTTCTTAGCTTCCTTCTTCTCTTGATTGGCTTCTTCTTCTTGCTTGTCAAGCCTTGGCTCATGGGCTTGGAGGTTGCTAATGAGTTCTTTGGTTGGGATGTCACCAAGGCTCCTCACTTCTTCAATGGAGGTGACCTTTGACTCCCATCTCTTTGGTAGAGTCCTCAAGATCTTGGAGTTGATTACACCTCTATCCAAAGTGTTGCCCAATACAACCAACCCATTGATGATGACATTGAGTCTTGAGTACATCTCCAAAATCCCTTCTTTCTTACCCATCTTGAAGTTCTCTAGAAGGTTGTTCAACATGTAGATCTTAGCCTTCTTGACTTGCTTTGTGCCCTCATAAGTGATGCACAATTTGTCCCAAATCTCATAGGAGGTGTCCCAATATGAGATGAGATTGAACTCCATTGGGGTAAGGGCTACATAGAGGATGCTTATGGCTTTGGAATTGAGTTGGGCTTCTTTGTATGCAGCTTCACTCCATGTTGCAATAGCTCTAGTTGGATCCTTGTGTGGTGTGACCATCACCCTCCACATGTCAAAGTTCATGCCTTGAATGTAGAATTGGGTATGCCTCTTCCAATAGAGGAAGTTGGTGCCACCAAACACCAGAGGATGCATGGAGGATCCTCCCTCTAGGTTGAGAGAACCAAGTAGTTTGTCACCCATCTTCTCATCTCGTGGGAGATTGTTGGAGAAGATCCTTAGTTATGATACCACTTGTTGGATCTAGGGCTTTAGAGGGGGGATGAATAAAGCTTCAAAAATTCTCACAAGATAGATTAGACCTTCAAATTATATCAATTTAAGAACAATAGCTTAAGTGCAATTTTAAGTCCTAACTAACAAGCATAGAAAGGATGAGAGAGATTGAAAGCAAATACTTGACAAGGTCGTTTAGAGTGGTTTCACTCTCTAAACTAGGAGAGAGTCTGTCCACTACCTAGAGAGGTCAACCTCTAGGACTTTACAAGTTCTTTCCTCTATATACTCACCAATAAGAGTTATAACACAAGACACCAAAGGACTTACCCATCCAAACACAAAGAGCTTCCACCTTACCAAGGACTTACTTACTTTCCCAAGAGTCTTGAGCCTTCTTCCAAGGTCTTACCTACTCTTGCACAAGTCTTCCGCCTTTAAGGGTTTACTCACTCTTCTTGGATCTTTAGCCTTTACCTTCTCCTTCACCTGGAGAATATCTTCACCTCTTCTTCAACCTTGAAGAAGAACAGTAACAACTCCACCTTCACTCACAGTAGCTTGATTCACCTTTGCTTCATGGAGGAAAGAGGTAGGGAAGATAGAATGGAATGAGAGATTTACAAGCACAAGGAAGTATCTCTCTTACAACTGACCTATCTCACTCATAATCATGAAATGAAGTGTAAACTAGAGAGATAAAGGAGCTCAAGTAGTTGAAACACACTCAACTATAGCAAGGACTTAGAATAGCATGAATGAGCAAACTTGGAATGAACTCCAAGGGGTCTTGTTTATAGTTGGGAGTGTTCCCTTGAGTATGGGATCGCTTAGGGTCGAAATATAGCCATTTTCTAAAATGCAACAGATCTTTTTTATGTTTTTCGTACAATACATTCGGTCGAGTTTCATTAAAGGTAACTCAACCGATCCACTAAATGACAAAGCCAATTTTCAAACTATGGGTCTAGTTTATCTGGGAAACTCGACCGATGAGCTAAAATTAGTTTTTCTGAATGAGTCGGTCGGTCAAGTTCTGTGAGTGTGCAACTCGACCGATGGGTCATCTTCAGAAAATCCATCATAGGATTGGTCGAGTTTCCAACTTGACCAATAAAGAGCCTGTGACAAATTTTCTAAATTGACATTTGAGTGATTAAACCTTGGAATTAAGTGTCCCTGATTTTTTCTCATCTTAGTTACAAGACATATCATCAATACAACTGGTTACAAAAATCATATAGGTCCATTTGGAGTGATTTCCAAAATTGCACACTTGCATTGCATTTGACTTGAACTTGAACAAGATAGGGCTTGAGTAATTCGATCCTTTTCATGTATCGAAGGCTTGAAAACAATCTTGAACAAACATATTAGATACATAGGAATAGATGGTTAAGTCATTATCAAAATATGGTTAATGTATAACTCTCAAATCAACATTTGTTTGGATGAAGAATCTGGGTTCATGGTATTTTTTCAATAGGCCCTTGACCCCAAGTGTAGGGATCCTCATCCTTACTTTTTATACACTATTGTTACAACTAAAGAAGATTCTAACACAACCAAGTCCATCGATCCCCGTGACAATGCCTTATCTCATGTAAGAGGTTGAAAGAGATGAATAGGATGACTGTTCTGAGATCTTCTCTAGAATCAAGGATATTTCCCTCATATGTGAATACATTCAGGGCATGTAGATTGCCCAAAAGAATTAGCAGTTGAAAGACATGATTATCATTCCAGACAAGGAAGCAATCAAGTTCATGCCAACCTTCATGATCGGCCAACAATGCTCAAAGTATGAAAATGATGGATCTGAAGGAAAGGTCATGAAAATTCTCATGATGATCCTATTTGTGAGGTGAAGATCACCAACCCAACACCAAAGTAAAGGGATGTGCAATCCAACACAACCAATTTTGGTGCACTCTAGATCATCATTGGCTGGACATGTTAGAACAACTCCAGAACTAGGGGTCAAAAAGATGTCGAAGAAGACTATGGCATTATGTGTGATGAATATGACAACACCTATGAAATGATTGAAGGATGAGGGTCAACACAGTCTTTGAGATGCAAGTGGAAAAAGACTCATAGTCCCCCATCTTCCCTATGTGGAACACAAATGAAGTTCAAAACTAGTATGTGGAGTATGGCAACATCTTGAAGACTATGTCACCTTCCATACCAAAAAAAATCTTGTTAGAGGAATGGTACAATGATGTGGTGGAGAACCCAGAGCGGTTGTACAACTGTGATCCACAATATCCATGTTCTCATCCAAAAAATACCAAAAAATACAAAAGTCACAAAACCCCCAAAAACACAAAATTAAAAAAAATGAAAATAGTAGAAGAAAGTCTAGCTCTCTAGGATTTTGCTTATTACTTAATTCAAGTAGCACATGTCTAAAATGACAAAGACACAAAGTTTGATGATTTTCCCATATCAGAATATATGACAAAGGAGCATCATCCTTTTCATTAGTAAGACAAGACGAGGATAGTTAATCTTATCTCATGCCTCGAGTTATGCAAAGTCAAAATTGGGGTGTGTCTACCTCAGATTATCAAGGACTAGTTTATAGAGATCTTACATCACTACAATGTGTTCACATGGAGCACTCAGACATGCTTGAATTAGATGAGAAGACCACGATTCATTGACTTCCTATCCTCCCAAGTGTGTACCATGTCAAATAAGAAGATAGATGGTTACATCTATAGTGGAGCTGATAGATCAGAGAGGAAGTTCGGAAGTAGTATAGGGATGTTTCTTAGAGACTATCCACAACCCTAAATAACTCACCAACATCATACTTGTATCTAATAAGGATGGCAAAATATGAATGTGTGTGGATTATCATAATCTCAATAAGGCATCCCCTAAAACCAATTTCTCTCTTCCTCACATTGATGTTCTTGTTAATGTTGAGCTGGACATGCACTCCTAAGTTTTATGGATAGATTTCCCAGTTACTAGCAAACTAAGATGGCTAAGGAAGACAAAGATAAGACGACCTTCGTCATAGAATGGGGAGTATTCCTCTATTAGGTCATGCCATTCACTCTCAAAAATGTTGGAGGTACATATCAAAGAGCATTGGTTGCTCCATCTCACAAAATGATGCATAAGGAGGCTGAAGTCTATGTGGGTGACATAATAGATAAATCTAAAAGTCTAGAAGATCACATTCCCGACCTTGAAAAGATGTTTCAACGACTAAGATCATTTTCATTGTGCATAAATCTAAGCAAGTGCATCATTGGGATTACATTTAGTAACTTATTCGTGTACATTGTTAGTCAGATTGGAATAGAGATTGACCCCAACAAGGATCGAGCTATTTGGAAAATGCCCTCCCTGTGAATTGAAAATGAAATATGAGGCACGCTTCGTCACCTCCAATACATCAACTGCTTCATCACCAAGATCATGCCCATATGTGGACCTATTTTCAAGCTACTCAAGAAGAATTGAGATTCCGAATGGGACAAATCATGTGAGAGGGTGCTCTAGAAGCTTAGATTATCTTGCTAATTTGCCTATCCTAAAACTAGCAATGCTCGAATATCCTCTTGCCCTTCGATTATCAGGCTATGAAACATCAATGAGGGGTCTTGAGTCAATTAATGGCCAATGGAGAGCATGCTATCTATTATTTATCCAAGAAGTTCCATGATATCGAAGCTTGTGACCCTACAATTGAAAAATATTGTTTTGCCTTGATACATGGAATGAGGCATTTGCACCATTATCTAGTGATGTATCAGGTATAGCTAATTGCAAAGTATGACCCACTCCAATATTTCTATAATTAGTCTAACCTCATGCGAAGCTGCACTAATGTTAGGTAATGTTATCAAAATTTAACATCGCATATCTACCAACGAAGGCAGTCAAGGTGCAAGATAACGCACATCAACTAGTAGATTTCCCACTCCGGGAAGAGTCCAAACAAGAGTATATATTCCTAATAGGAATGGTTAGCTCAATGGACATCATTATCCCTCTAAATCCTAATTTTTGGACAATCTTCTTTGAAAGGGTTGCCAACCATAAATGAGTTGGGATAGGATTAGTCCTTCAGAACCCATAGGAGAACAATTGAGTGTCAAACAACTAAAATTCAACACCACCAATAACGTCTCCAAATGGAAAGACTGTATCATAGCACTCCATCTCACCAAATAGCAAGGGCATGTCATCTCCAGATTTGCGGTGATTCCTTCCTCATGATATCTCAAATCTAAAACAACTAGAGGACTCAACATCAAAATTTGATTCCTTACCAAGAATACATGTGTCCCCTCACCCAATATTTTGAGCATATTTCCTATCACTTCATCAAAAGAGATAAAAATTTGTTTTTTGATGCTCATCTACCCTCACTTTCAAGATCGACGTCAAAGGTGCCAACAACATCCCTTTTGTATCATGAATAATTTCTCAACCGATCTATTGTATGGCCATCGACCAAGCAATCAATAGCAAAGAAAAGGCTTGGTTTCATCATATTAAACCTGGAATGTCAAGTCATGCCTGAAGGCCTCTGCCAAAGAGAAAAACCACCGCTTAAAAAAATCCATACAATACTTCCTAGGGGCAAGGCATCCTTATTGTAGATCTTACAAGCAGACTCTCCTTTGGTGTTTTAAGAAGATAGAGGTAGAAGCTCTCATGAATAAAGTACGTGGAGTATTATGCAACACACATAAGAGTGGGGTCATGTTAGAAAAGATTATACAACTTTTCGGATACTACAGAGCACCATGGAGACTTATTAATGCTAATATGTGTGCATATGTCAGATCTGCCAAATCCATGGTGACTGCATCCATGTTCCTGCTAACCAGCTATACAAGACAATCATGCCTTGGCCATTTCTCCTTGGGGGAACAATATGATCAGAAAAATCAACCATGAAGCTTCAAACAAGAATCACTTCATCCTAGTCACAATTGACTACTTCACAAAATGGGTAGAAAGCATATTAATCACCAACACTTTAGTTCAACAAGTAATCAAATTCCTCAACAACAATATCACAAGCTAGCAAGATATTGTATGAAGTTTTATCTAACAATAGTATAAATTTCATAGCCAAAATAGTCAAAAAGTATCTCATTGGGGATCAAGCACCATAAGTCGTCGTGTTATTCGCGTCAGAATAACAATGTCATATAATTTTCCAACAAAAATATGATAAAGAACCTCAAGAAGATAGTTAGCTCCCACGTCAACTGACATGAACATCTTCCAATGGCTCTTTGGGCATATTAAACTTCTATGAGAACTTACAAGGGTGATATTCCATATTTGCTTGTATATGAATTGAGGTGGTCTTACTAGTTGAGATCTAGATCCTATCCCTTTGCATACTATGATAATTGGAGATTCTTGAGGTGGAGTGGGTTCAAATTGAGTTGCCTTGACACGTTTGAAGAATAGTGAGAAAGAGTTATACGTAATGCACAATTCTATCAAGCAAGAGAAACTCGAACATTCAATAAGAAGGTCCACCCCCACAATTTTAGAAAGGGTGATATGGTGCTTTACATTATCCATAATGTTGATTCTAGAGGTAAATTCAATACAAAATGAGAAGGGCCTTCAATTTTCCGTGACATCTACAATTGGGACAATTTATGTCTTAAAAAGATGGATGGAGATATTCATCTGCATCACACAAATGCCAGACTCACCAATCACCACTACTATATATAAGCAAGCTTCAACAATCACAAGCCTTAGAAAAGATCAATGTAAGGGAAACCCTCACACCTTTTAATATAAACCTAAAATATACTTAAGTACCTTGACGTACCTCCCATTCCCCTAAAGGAGAGAGGTCAAAATAGAGCCATAAGGCCTAGTACAAAAGGAGAACGACCATTACAAAAGGTTTGTCAGAACTAGGAGTACTCTCAGGTGAGTTAGATTTGACCCGTGACATGTGTCAAATGTGTGTGTGATATGCAGGCCCGAGTATCAAACTCGAAGAGTCCTTTTCTAAAAACTACTACTAACTATGATCTAAATAGATAGACCTAAAAAAGAAGGTGATTGGTTCTTATTAACTACAAATAGAGATTGAACATACTAAATTGAGATGGTTGTAAGAAATATTTAATGAATTCCTTTGGAATTGTTAGTTTCACCATGACACACACTACATTTAAGATACTTTTGAGATATAATTATTCATCCTTGTTATGAACTAAAGACATGTAGCTAGCATTACCTACTCATGCATCACAATCTACTACCTAGACTAAGACGAATGCTACTCATATAGTAGTTTAGTGACTTAGTCTAGGCAATTAGTTAATTCCCTGGGCTATTCTTTCATAGTCATAAGCCTTCTCTGTAGTGCGGTATAAGCTATGTAAACCTATGATTTTTCTAACTTGTAATCCCTCTCATAAAGTAATTTAAAGTGTGTTACTTTGATTATGATGATCATGCATAAGCAAATCATTCATGATATCATAGATTCACATTGAGAACAATGGAATATATTAAAAACTTATTGAATCCAAATAGAGTGCAATGTCGGGCTATTCTGATGTGCTAAGGAACAAAGGGGTTCATCCCTACATGATTGGCATTAAATCACAACAACAATGAAGAGAGAAGGAGAAGCTAAGCATCAGAGGAGTAATGAAAAACTCCTAGAGAAGTCGACTTGGCAATCCCTTCTAATGAACATCTTGACCTACAACTTTCCAATTACAAATTTGTCCTCCAGAAGTGCATGGAGTGTCTAGTTGGTGGTATCTCATTTGTATTCTCTTCTCTTGGCTCTACTTCCAAAACATATGTGATACCTTAGTTGTGGCAGCCCTCCTTAGGTCATAAGTGAGAACTACAATCCATTTATTTTGTGGCCAATGGATCTTACTTATTTTCATATAGGCAATGATCGCATTGCGTCGGTACCACCAATAGGTTTTCAATGGCAGCAAGTTTGTGGCCTTTCACGTCTCCTTGATCTATGTTAGTATTATAGACAAAGTTTTTAGTATCACTGAGTTGATTCTCTTAGAGTCTGGATGTTGAAGTCGGAACCATAGACTGACATATCAGTGGTACCTAAACAATTAATTTCGATCCCTAATGCTCTCTGGACCATTGGTCGGTACCACTAAGTATGAATTTTGGTGGCTTCCATCACCTCTCGGTAGTAACGGGATGAGTCGCAGTAGCACCAATTTTTGCTTCTCCTTCTGCTATAGTTGGGCATAAGGTGTTGGTACCACCAACATAGTTGTTGGTAGTACCGAGTTATCTAATAGATACTAAATTACCCTAAAATAAGAGAAATAGAAACAGAATGTCAAGAAAATGATCTTAAAATCATGTAATTTGATATAAATGTGAGATAATTAATTCATAGATGCTTTATAGACTAGTAAATGGAAAAAATACAAAAACATATATAAATGTGAACATCCATGCTTAAAATTCTAGGAAAATAGTCTATAATAAGAGACTCAAAATAATTACATCAAAAATAATCTAACTTGAATGTTGCTCGTCCATGAGAAATACTAATCTTGGATTTGTTTGAAAGAGTCAACAAGAAGACAAATACATATGAATTACTTTTATTATTCATCCCCGCTTGTCAGTCCCAAACTGGCCCTCGCCAACCACTGAACAAGTAACTACTCTAAAGTGATCAATAATTCTTATTATAGATGTCAACAATGAGATCAATGTCAATACTATCAATGAGGAGCAATTCATATCATGATTAGTAGGACACACACTTGATGCACCATGTGATCTCCCTATCTACATTACACTGATCTACCTACATAGCTATGAAGTAGTTCCCCATATAAACATGTACGTGGGGAATAATCATATAAGTGGTCTGGCATGCAGAGTAGTGGGTGGAAAAGATGGGTGGCTATGAAACATGAGTTTGAAGAATAATACAAATCATATATGCAAGAAATAAATATGATGCAACTATATGAAGTATAAAATGAAATTAATGGGTTCTAATGACAACTATAAGGGTGGAATTATGCACAAAAAATATGCCTCATTTGAAGGATGAGTATGAAAGAAAAGGTGTTTTCATTAAAAACACTTTCATTGTATCCCTATTCATTACATGGAGAGATTGAAATGAAAATAGAATTTTTTTAATCTTTTTCCTCCCTTTCTCCTTTTTATTTCTTTTGATACCCCATAGTTTGGTAATCCTTTCCCTCCATATATTTTACTTAAAATTATAGAGAGAAGAAGTATATGTTCATACTCATTTTTTTCTTTTTGGAGAAGGAGTATGAATGTACACTTCTTCTCTCTTCTTTTATGAAGAACACCAAAGTGGATAAAATATACACCTTACACAATGTATGCAATGATGAATGCAATTTATATGAAAATGGTTATGAAACTAAAATTTCTCAAAGAAATTTTGTTATACACAATTTATATTTTTTTTCTAACGCAACTGAAGATGAACCAACTATATGATAATTATCATGCCATGTAATAAAAACAAGAGAAATATAATTTGGATCAAACTTGATCATCCTGTAATGGTGAATGAAAATGAATGGAAGGTGGATGAGATAACATGACTAAGAGACAATGTATTTTCCAACCATGATATGTCCATTTCCTATCAACTTGTGTAACAGGCTAACCTTAGAGTTTATTTCTAAAATTCACATTAGAGATCATGCTACTTTTTGGTTGGTTTAGGCTCAAACATCCTTGTCATAACACAAGCCTTTATATTGAGTAATGTTTTTCATTCAATTTGTATGTTTTCAAGCTGACTAACCCAAACAGTTCCTCCATGTAGTGTTGTTCTTAGATTTAAAGCATTAGCTTAAATGACATGGCATCAAAATAGACTCAGATATCTTTCAAAAATTAAATTTCATTTCATATGCATTGATCATACTATCTTTACAATAAATATGTAATCATGATTACTTAAACTCCACAATTATACTATATAAATGTGGATCCTAATAACATGATGAAAGTAAAGCAAAGAAATATGAAGCTAAATAAGGTAGATGAAGTATGATGCAAGAGATACTCATTCCATCACCCCGAAATCTTGAATTTGACCATATCCTCATAGTCGAGAGATGAATAAAAGAGGTGGAGTGGGGGTACAAGACAATCAGAACGGTGGTGGATGGAATGTTCTTGGTAGAATTTATTGATCTGGTGGGTAGTAGGTGTCACTGAACTGTGGAGGCTAGGTAGGAATTTCAGGTGCATGCAGGTATCTAGAAAAATTCCCTTGACTCTAGTAATGTTAATACAGTGGCTAATGATGATACTCTATGTGTTCCAGGCACGCGTGGAAGTTCTACTAGTTGGTAAGAAGAAGATGCCCATTACTGTAGATCACCTAATGTTGATGAAGTAGCTGCTCCTAAATACCCTGGACTTGAGTTTGGGTAGTTGACTACTACAACTACCCCTGTTGATTGGCATGCAACATCACATACATGCTCTCCATGGATAAGGAATCCCTAGGTGGTGGAGTTGCTAGAGTTTAGGAGATCAAAGTTGTATGTCGATGAGTGATGTGGTGCATACATTGGTGTGGTAATAAAGGAATGGATTCCTCCTCTTATTCCTCTTCATCTGCTCCTTCTTCTTATTCCTCCTTGGACTTGATTTCTTATTATTCTCTAGTTGGAATAGCTTCCTCTCCCTCTATTGGCCAATGAAGGTGGCACATGCCTCTCAAATAGAACATGGGGTTGAGGAGAGCCCTTGTAACGACCCCGCCTCCCGGTAACCCCCAATTAAGGGAGACCAAGAGGTCCGAGTCATTATCCCAAAATTTTAGGATCAATGGTTCGACAAATAATAAATAATAATTATAAAATTCTACCAAAACTATACAGAAAGCTAGAATAAAATAAAACTTTGCATACCTTTTTCAAAAACTTGGATATCTACTTCTATCCCCAGTTGGAGTCTATTCTAACTAATCCTCCTTAAACTTTAATTATTACTTTCACAATATGTCATTTTACTATTTGTCCTTTCCAACTTTGTACCTAAAATGCTGACAAACAAAATGTCGGTCAACATATAGGAATATGCCGGTATGTTGGGACAACCAAAATTTCACACATATGGCTAACAATATAAATATCACAATCAAGTTAATTAACAAGCCAATTTATGCTTTCAGTGCGACATTCTCCACCACTTTTGCCCTAACCCTAGAATACCCTCCTTAGGGTTTCTCTTTTGCTAATGACTTAAGGCTACCTTCTCAATCCTGAGCTTGGTGCCTGGGGTCACCTCTCATGGTGCATGTGAGTCATGCAATAAAGACCACCTTCTCAATCCCAAGCTTGGTGTATAGGGTCACCACTCATGGTGCCCATGGGTCTTCTCTCCTGGGCTTGACCTTTTAAAATCATCCATCAGGGTGGCATGTAGGTGTGAGAATACACTTATATTATTATTTTGATACTCATAGTGACTTTATGATTTGCAAGTATGAACATCCAAACTAATAGGTTGCATTCAATGCAATGAATCATTTGGAAAAATTTTGGGAAACTAATGCGATTAACCATAATTAACCACATACCTGTCAGGCTGACTCGAGTGTAGAAATAATCCAACTAAGCAAGAATTCTAGTAAACAAGCAAGCACATAAGATGATCCTGAAATATGCATCCAATTTTCCTATCATTGATCAGGCCATCAAGGTCTATTAAACCTAGCTCGCTTCCTAGGGTTTCTAGTCTTTAGGGTTTCCATTGCAATTAGGGTTTCACTTCATTTATACTATTTTAAACCCGAATTTTACACAATTACACACAAAACCTAATTATCTCATCTACTCCTCATGAAAGATATTAAGGTTACCTTTTAACAACATATAAAAACCCTAATTTTGGATTAAATGCACAATTAAATGTCCATTTTGTCTATTATGCCTCTTTTACATTAAAACTACCGTTTTTATCCTTTTAAGTCATGACACGATCATTAGGCCCAATTATCATCTTTGATTCCTTCTAGATTAACAACTCATAGTTCATTGTGGTCTAATTCACATATGAACTCTATTTATTATTAATTCCACCTTTATCCATTAGAAAACCCTAATTACCATATTAAGGGTATTTATCCACAATTAGGAACTTTTATACTTGAAATAGCTTAGAACCATCATATCTCAACTTTATTCACGAATTTGAACAATTAAAGCCATTAAGAGTCATAATTACTAACATTAGGGTTTCAAGGTCCATTAAAGCTCATTCATGTACATGGAATTCTAAATTAATCCAATTACATGTAAAGTTCATCCTTTTAAATATTGATGTGTCTTTTTATAATAAACATGTTAATATCAACTTTAATCATCCACATAACCCTTCTCAATACATTAATCATCTCAAATTAGGGTTTCTTAATCATTAATGCATTAAAGTTGATAACTTCCACTAGTTTTCGATTTGCAAGAGGATTCCTCACATTCTTCTAAATCTATTTTTAATGGATTCCTAACATTCTTTTGAGCAAAATTGATATATTACATGTATCGATCCGACCTACCAATAAAAAGATATGAATTTTGCAATATATACTTACACTTGTCCCTTTCCATGCAACATACTCGCCTGATTAGAAACATAACCAATTTACTATTATACCCTCGGTGCGGTTGCTCAACTCTTCAACACCCGGAGGGTAAAAACGTCCAATTCTATCCACTCTTCTTCTTCCTTGTGAAACCTAGGGACGCCGCAACGACAGGGGTTGGGAATAGGCTGCCTCCCCTTCCCCGGACCCGGCAGCCACCAGAGGGCGATCCTTTGCCTCTGCCGCACTCCTATTCATGTGGGGCACCCTCTTTTTGCAGCCAAGGTGGTTGTTTCAAGTGCGCCCAGCCTGCAATATCTGGTTGGTTGTGCAGGCCTGTTGCAGGTGGCCATGCGAGGTCGAGTGCTTGGGGAAGATAGCCGGTCGTCCTCAGGTCGACGGGGAACCACTAGGCCTCCACCATGACGACACCATGGCCCCTCATTGCTCCGGGGTTTAGAACTATGCCCTTAGATTAGGGTTTGTATGTAAGGAAGAAGGAGAAGAGAGAGATGTGTGGGATCTCCTTGGCCTCGACCAGGGGCTCTACCCTTATATAGAGGAGGGTAACGAAGTCCTAGGATGACTATTCACGAGATAACAAGTCCCTTTCCCAATAGGAAACCAAGTTCCTTCATTAGGAAGCAAGCTTCTCTTTCTTACTTATCTTCTTAATATACCATATTCATTGGATATTTAGGAATTCGAAAATCCTCTCTCTTATTCTCTTTATGCTTGTCTTTTAATCCATTGGCACAAAATTATACTTTCTTATAGTAGAAAATACCTCTTTTTAATAATACCACAAAAATAATTAATTATGTATCACATTATCCTCTTATTTTGTATTATTCATATTTTCTCTTTCTTTTTCTCCATTGGGGCTCTTTGTACCCCAAGAAACTCTAATATTTCGATATCCTTTTGAGTGGATACTTATTATCCTTCTAGATGTATCTATATCCATTATTTTACTTATTTCTTTATGAAAATATTTCTTTTCAAGTATTTCTCTTTATCTCTCTTTTTATTTTCCTTATTGGAATTCCTTCTAACATTAGAAACCTTATGGATATGAAAATCCACCAAAGATGACTCAATCATACCTCTTTCCACTTATTTCCCACATTTGATCATTGTTTCCAATTTCTTTCTTAATAAAGAAATATTTAATTGATCTTTTCTTTTCTTGTTGCATTATATTTGCAACTCTGGACTCCTTGGGACCCAAGGAATCCAAGAGGCACGAAATCCACCTTTGGATAAAATTCCCTTGCCTTCTAGAGGTTTCTACATCTTTCTTTTCTCCACTTCTTATTTACTCATTTAATATTGGAGTTTCCTTTGTCTTTTCCTTGTTATTGGGCCCAATAGCCAATAAAGGCCACAAAACAACCAAATTGTAAACGAAATCCTTTTATTCAAAACAAATCATATCATTATTTGTTCAAGTATCTTTCATAGGAGAAATTACATTTCTCACCAAAAGAACCCAAAAATTGGGGTGTAACATCCCTCTCCCTCAGATGGTCGTTTAGAGTGTAGTAGGCGTACAACCTTCCTTCATATTTGGATATAAGTTGGACCCTCTTGAGGTGATTGAAATCAATCTTGGACAACATTGTCAAATGGTTGGTCTTTGATAGATCAAGTTGGAGTTGAAAAGCCAATGGAGTGAGTAGGCCCCCAAAATGAAAGGGGGTGCCTCTCTGAGTTGGATTTTTCATAGCCACAATGTTAAGGAAGAAGAATGAACCAAGGTCAACACTCACATTCCTCGTGGTCAATAGAGACCATATGACATACAGGTCCTCCTTCTTGATCTTCCCATGCCCATGTGTTAACCTAGCAAAGTTGGTGTTTGTCACGTACTAGTGAAGAATGTGGGCAAAAGGATGTTTGATATCCATCAATGAACACATATATTAGTTGATGGTGAAGCCTTGTGGAAGTTTTATAATCTATCTCCATGTAATGGTGTGGTCGAACTCGCCTAGAGTGAAGAGTACCTCACCCATGGGCCATCCACATACGGTGTTGAAATCCTCCAGCATGAAGTGATGGTAGGTGTTGAAAATCCAAAAATTCACCCAACTGGCTGCCATCCTTCCTCATGCTTGGGGGTACAACAAACCTCCTGCATGGTGATGAACTCATGTATAATGTCTGGATACTTTGGCCAATCATCAAAGAATGTTTAATTGCCCACCATGACTTGCCCACTACAAATGTAGTGGAGGTTCTTTGTGAACCAAACTTCTGTAAGAAAAAGCTCAATCCCCATACCTAGTGGATAGAGATCCCTCTTTTGGAGAACCACATAGGGATTCTTATGAGCTTCATCTAGAAAGTCCACCTTGTTGGATTTGGAACCAACTGATGAGGTACAAGAGTGGCTTATGGAGCTTGACACCTGGATGCCATTTCTTAGAAGAAGCAAAAATGGAAGAAAGGATTAGAGCTTGGAGAAGATGACAGACAGCTAATTGAGTAGATGCGAGTGCTTGTGATTCTTGATCACCCCATTCCTCCTCTTTTATATTTTGAGGGTTTCCCTATTTGCACAAGTTGTGTGCCACCAAGATTGTATCGGTGGTACTGACAAGTTTGCCTATATGTGTCTTTGTCAGTGTTGGCCATTGATAGCAACAGTCGTGGGTCATCGATGTACCAACCCATGGATTGTCCATCATCAATGGTACAGGTAGGTGTTGGTGGTACTGATGCTCATTTAGACCTATATATAAGTGCATCTAACTTCCAGACTTATATGATCTCAATCGTCTGGTGCCACAAATCTGGTCTTTTTGAGTCGATACCACTGGGTATGGTGTTGGTGGTACTAAGTTAACTTTTGGGCAACTCTGACTTTCGATTTTGTGCCACCGATGGATCTTGCTTGTACTCTCGATCCAAGTCTTGGTACCATTGAGATGAATCTCTATGGTACCAGGTTGGTATTTCCTATAGCTTAAGAGTCAACATCAAAATATGTTAGTACCACCTACATAGAGGTTGGTGGCACCTACCAAATATGTGGCACCCAATTGGTAAAAGTACTTATGTACAACTGAGAAGTCACATGTTTGAAATTCCGTAACCATGGGATGTGTTTGAACGACCATTTTTTTTAAAGAAAGGAAGTTGATGGCACTAAACTTGAGTTGTTTCCCTACCACCCTGAGCTTGATGACTCGGTACCACTAAGTTGCCTTTTGGTGGTATCGAGGAACATCTCTTGTGACTTCATGATTTTTGCATGAATAGTGTTGATTCTACCGACTAATGTGTTGATGCTACTGACATGTATTGCCTCTTGATGTCTATAACTAATAAGGGTTTGGTTCCAACAACTCGCGCATCAGTGGTAGCAAACCTTCTAACAAAATTTCATGTACATCTCTAGTTAAGTTTTTAGTGCTACCGACAGTGATGTCAGTAGTATCGGCAAAACACGACCCGCACACCAAACAAATGCATCAAGGTACCTTTTTTACTTGCATCTTTATAACTATATGCTTAAAATACAAAAAGAACACATATAAACTAACTTATCAAAACAAATAACCAAATTTAAAGTAGGTTTCCTCCCCTAAGTGACCTTATTTATGGCATAGGCTCGACAAGGTAGATCTCATCAAGGAAGATCCATGAGCTTCAGGTCATCATGCTCATGGACTACCTCTCCCCCAAAGTTATGTGTAACACGTTATCCATTGGTCTTAAAAATCTAAGCGTCGTTACCTATTTCAATAGTTGCATGGGGAAATGCCTTGACCACCACATATTGTCCACTCCACTGGGATCTCCAATTTCCCTGAGTGCAGTTTTATTCTAGAATTGAACAACAAAAGCCAATGTCCTCATAAGAAAGTTCTATGTAAAATGTGGTGATCATGGATCTTTTTAGTCCTATCCTTGTATATCCTAGAGTTTTCATAAGTGGCAAGCCTAATCTTGTCAAATTCATTCAGCTCTAGCTTGTGCTTCTCCCCTACAATAGATATGTACAAATTCAAAAAATTTAAGGCCCATCTGCCCCTATGCTCTAATTCAATAGGAAAATGACATGCTCAGTTAAGGGTCATGATAGGGGTGTTAAAGGTCATCCTATAAGACCAAAGAATATCATTTAGTTGCATGCTCTAATTTTTTTTACTGCTAGAGATGGTCTTTCCTAAGATCATCATGATTTCCCTGCGGGGAACTTCTACTTGGAGTTGGGTCTGAGAATGGTATGGAGTGCCTACCTTGTGATTAACTCCATATTTTTTCAATAGTGTTGCAAATTTCATGTTTTTAAAATGGGAGCCTCCATCACCAAGGATCATCCTGGGCACTCCAAACCTACACAAAATGTTGTCTTTCACAAACAACAAACCACTTGTGCATCATTGGTGTGGGTCAGAATTGTTTCTCCCATTTTGACACATAAACGTCATGCAAAATATAGAGATCAGAACTGGAAGAAATAGATGGACCCATAAAATCAATTCCCTATATGTCAAAAACCTCAACTTCCTAAAAAGTATTTAGGGGCATTTCATGTCTCCCAAAAATGTTGCATGTGTTTTGGCACATGTCACGCTTCCTAACAATGTCGTATGCATCCTTAAATAAAGATAGGAAATAAAATCTACTTTCTGACACTTTAGCATCCATCCTCGAACTAGCATAGTGTCCCCCAGTAGGCATAGAATGGAAATAATAAAGTATTCTCTCAAACTCACACTCGAGAACAAATTTCCTCGATATATCATCTCTGCACTGTGTAAACAAAATAGGATCATCGCAAAAACATATCTCAAATAATGAAACTATCACTTATGTTCTTAATATCCTCAATCTCCTACAATTCACCACATGCTAGATAATTCACCACATTCGAATATGATGGATCCTTCTTTCTAACCACAAAAAGTTACTCATCGGGAAAATGCCAAAAAATGAGTATCTACAACCCAGACACATTTACCCTCTCCAAATGAGATATGTGACCTGCCACTACATTCTCTTGTAGGGATTTATCTCTAAAATCTATGCCAAATTCTTATAGCTACAAAATCTAACGTGTAAGTGTCATTTTTGCATATTTTCCTGCAAAAGGTACCTAATGGTTGCATGTTCAATCCACACTATCCCCTTTTGTCCTATTATATATTGCTTATATTTATGAAAAGCAAAGAAGACGACTGATAACTATTTTTTTGTGGTGGTATAGTTGAGTCGAGCATCATTAAAAGTCCTCCATATATAATAGATAATAGAAAGGGCATAGTCATTGTATTGGCTCAAAATAGATCCAGTCTGGAGCTGCCACCACGAGTGTAGAGATCAACTTCTCCTTCAAAACCTTGAGTTCTTCCAAACAACAATCATTAAAATTAAAATTGGTATCCTTTTCTAATAAATTTGGAAAGAGGTTTTACTATCTTAGAAAAATCTTATATAAACCGTCCATAAAATCCTATGTGGACTGATGTGTATAATCCTACTCTTGCATGCACTTTCATAGCAATTTCTACCTCAACTCACCTCTAATCATGTTAGATTTGCCACTTTATTGTTATCTTTACTTGCTCCATGGTTTTGAGTTGTAGGCTCAACATTTTGGGATCAAAATGGGGAGAGAAAGAACATCATATCATTCACGAATTCATCCCCCACAATCCACATTTTTAGAATACCAATGGTGCATAAATATTCAGCAACACGCCATGTTGAGATAGTGACACATCGTGTTTCCAGCAATAGACCATGTTGAGATATAGACACATCATGTGTTCTGCAACATGTCGTGTTGAGTTTTCAACATGTTGTGTCACAATGCAAAATTTGGATCTAGAGAAGTTAGCAATTATTGAATCCCAGCAACACGATGAGTTCACATAACAACACGCCATGTCCACTCATTCCAAAATTTTCCAAAACTCCCTAACTTGCAGCAACACACCATGTTGGCCAACCAACATGTTGTGTCACCTTTGATCGAGACAGTTCTAGTTGAAAACCACAAGTAACACACTGTGTTAACTTTCCAACATGTCTTATACATGTAGTTCATTTTCAAATCAGAAGATAAATTGTCACACTCTTTCAAATATGTATGGGACTGACTTGGGATAGTTATCACATACTATTTCAAACATTTGGGAGCAAAACCACAAAAAAGAAGAGCCAGGAGCAATTGGAGGTGTCCAAGGAGAGAAAAATTGGTTTCTCAAGAGAGAAACTTCTTCTTCTTCCTTCTTCTCTAACACTTGTAGAATGGGTCTCCATCATTCTCTTCTCTCTAACCAGGAGTGAAGCTTTATAGAGAGCTTTCCACGTCAAAAATGGCATTTTGACTCCTTGATCGGAGTTCCAACTCTATCCTACTTCATCCACACACATTTAAGTTTATTTATTTCTTTTATGATGTCTAGTCATGTTCTATATTGCTTGTATCTACTTTCTGCAGCCATGGACATGTATATCTCCTTTTCTTGAGCTTGGGGGAGCAACTCCCATGTCATCCTTTATATAACAACATTTTTTTTCTTAGTGTTAGTTTAACTGCTAATCTATGGACACATCAATATTTTTTTAATATATTCTTGATTGACCATCTTGTTTGTATGTTTTAAGCTTCTTGTATATACTAGGAAGATGCACATAGAAGTAAATATATGTTTTTGTAGCTTTCTTTCCCTGACCATGAGAGTGTTTTTGAAGTGAAGAGATATTCAAGGTTTTTGGTGGTTCTATTCTGAGTATATGCATGATGCTGTTTTATAAGGTTAGAACCGTTATAAACTATCAGGAGAGGTGTAGAATTCAAACCACCCTTTGTGATTTTATTGTTTGTGATTGTTTTGTTTTTTCATAGAATTATATGATAGTGAAACCCAATTCTCAAGAATCTTCACTCCAATTTGATCCTTGATACAAGCAATTTCTATCTTAGTTTGTTTTGTTATAAATTTCTTGGTTAACATAAAAAACCTCTCTTGATAAAATGATATAGAATGTTGAAGGTCATCACTCTTGCATTTAACTATATCTTTCTCCTTGGGTGATCTTGAATATATTACATGCACTCACATACTTGCTTGGTAGTGATTGAGTTATAAATTCAAAGCGTGTGCACACGATAAACAAGTTTTTGACATGTTTCTAAGGAACATAAGTATTTTTGTTTGAGAAAGAAGTGTCATTTATTAGGCAAAACTAGATCACACAAAAACCCATGAAATCCACCATCATATCTTTCATCATCAAGATCATCATCATTATCATATTTTTGTATCTTCCATTTTCTCTTTTATACTTCACTCACCTTCTTTACTTGCAAGACTGTATGTGGTGATCCAAAAGGGGTCTTGAACCATCCGCATTTCTAGACCCTAAAATTAGGCACACTATTAGCAACCTTCAAAAAGAAAGGAGGAGTGAACTTGAATCACATTTGAAGGAATCACAACCTTCATCACCACCATGTTCACCCAAACATCTGGATCGACAAGAAGAACAAATAATGGAAGACAATCATCCCCTTAAAGACTTTGTTGTTCTAGTTGCTATAAATATCAATGGGGCTATCAATAGACTACAAACTGAGGTAAATAATTTTCTCATCAGCCCCACTATTATACAGATGATACAATAGAAAAGATTTGGAGAGACACCAACAAATGATCCAAACCTTCACATTGCTGAATTTCTACAATACCTAAGCACTTTCAAGATAAATAGTGTTCCTAATGATGCAATTTGTCTTCTTCTTTTCCCCTTCTCCTTGATTGATAGATCAAATATGTGGCTCTCTTCTTTGCTAAGAAACTTCATCAATAATTTGGAGGAACTCCTCAAAGTTTTATTATCCAAATATGTTCCACCAAGCAAGACTTCACAATTTAGGAGTAGATTCACCAATTTTTCTCAAAGGGATGGAGAGACCTTGTATGACACATGGGAAAGGTTCAAAGACCTTCAAAGTCTTTGTACGCACCAAGGTTTAAGAAACTTGTTTCTATTGAAAATTTTCTATAGTGTCTTATTGTATAATACGTGGATGAGTATTGGTGTTGGTTTAAATGGTGCTTTAATGAACAATCATATCGGGACGTCTCACACCCCGAACTTCACAACTACTAAAATGGAATATTAATTATGTTAAGAAAAGTCATATTTCTAAATAAATTGACTAAAATGCCAAGCTACATTTCTTTTAGTTGATTTTGGGGTCCAACTATGCAATTCTAATACCCAAGGACATTTTGGTTAGTTTTACCATCATTGGATGCTTTCTGGGTCACAAAAAATTTAAGAGTTGGTATATATGATGAGACTAAGGTTTGTTTGGAGTGTGATGACAATATAATAATTAGAGGACAAGTTGTGTTAGGCTAGGGTCTTTGGGGCCTTTTATTTAAACTAGGTCCTAAGATGCATGTGGTAATGAGATTAGAATTGGTACTATGTTGTTTATGAAATGTATAAAGGGTTGTATGATTTTTTTGAATTTTACTAGTTGGATTGATGATTCAGTTTGTTGATCTAGTGGTGGGACAAGTCCAATCACAAACATTATAGTAATGTAGTTTAGGTAGTGAATTAGGTTCTGAGAATTTGATACCAATTTTCGGGACCAATCGAGATTAAGGAGTAGCCTATAGAAGTATTTAGAGGAATATATCATTTTATGGCTTATTTAAGCAATGAACCAACGGAATGGTGGTTGAACCCTGGGTTTATAGACAAATTGTTGGCTCAGTTAAACATGGTACGGCTCACTAGGAAACACTCACTGACAAAAAAAAGAGAGAAACAAAGTCCCAAGAGCACTAGTTTGGGAAACATCAGAATCTCAAACTAGAAACTAGATTGGGGTAGATCTCCTGGAGATATCAGGAAAGGTCGAAGGTATAAAGCCTAGGAGGGTAGATCATTAGTTAGTCAAAGTCAATTAGGGATATCACAAACAACTGAGAAGAAGAGGCAAATAGCGCACGGAGGATTGAAGTCAAATATTTTTTTTGAACCCTGGATCCATGGCAATCAGTGGGTTAGCTAAAGCAACTCAACCAGAGGTGTGACGTCCCTAGATTTTCCAAAACTTAATCTACTATGTGACATCCAAGTTGAAACCCTCACCTCAGTGAGAATCCCAATTTTAACATCACACACTAGATTAGTTTTAGAAAATCTGGGGACGTCACAGGAGGTATCAGAGCATGAACAATAGCAAAGCCTAACATTTGCTCATTATGCAACTCAAAACTAAAGAACCTTGAACTAAATAATATTTTAGGGTTGGATTAGTCATCTTTTAGAGACTAGATATGACCTAGACTCTAGGTTAGCACCTAGATGTCCGAGAACTAGGTCTAGATTGGTGCTTGTTGTATAGCAGGTCCTTAGATGTCATTATTTTCTTATAGTGCAGTGGTATGGGACATTGCATTATTTGGAAATGATGTGCATCAAGGGAAGAGAAACCCTAGAAATATTGTGCATGTTGTCTAGAGTAGATACACTAGTCTACGCCTTGTTCTCACCCTTTTCACTAGTTTTCATGGCACTATACTCTCTACTATGTGTGGGACACTCATTTTGTGGATTTGGTTTTGGATTCCAAATGGATTGAACCTCGATAGTTTTCTCTTACGCTTGTTTTATCGGAGAAAAACTATATAATATTTTATTATATATGTAAGTATTACAAAAAATGTGTCCCCACACATGTATGAGTAGGAGGTGGTCATGCAACCTATGTGAAAGTGAATGACATCAGTGTAGAAGAGAGATTAGTTCTAGATTAGATGTCTAGAGCCTTGTTGGAATATATGATAGATGGAATAGATGAAATAATGATGTAAGTCTTATATAGATGAAACAAGATGGTTATGATGATATATGTTTGTCATTGAGAACTTAAGGTTCAATTTTGAGGATTTGAGATATGTTTTGATGATGCAAGAAACTAGGCTTTTATGAGATAAGATATGTTAAGTTAAGACAAGTTGTGAGTCAGCAAGAGCCTCAGTCTCTTTTATGAAGGAGGACCTCTAGTGTTAGGACCAGTTTTGGGGTTAACTCCAGAGAGAGTGAGACCCATTGGGATAAGGTCAGAGAACCTAAACTCCAAGATATGAGAATTATAAGATATGTGATATGATATGTCCTAAACTAGACTACTCCTGAGTGATTGAGATGAGTTGTTTTATGCATGATTCCTATAGTTTTGTGGAACCCTAGATGTCCTTGGGAGGACCAAACCCTAGAGATAGAGAGAGGCTCAATATAATAGTGCATGTGGATATGAATATGAGAACCTACCATCTGGGTGAGGGAGAGAGAGTCCCGACACACTGGAGGAGGTAAGTGTGTTAGTTTCTATAAAGCCTCATGCTCGGGTTGGTGGTTTCCCATGTAGGACTCTAGTGGTGTATATATAGAGAGAGTTTTGAGTAGGCATGTTTCATGGGTAGAGATATATGAATGGAATGTCATATCATGTTTTGGTTTGTGCTTATGTGGCTAGAGCTAGTAAAGCAATCGAATTGTGCCAATGAGGTATACCCAATAACCCTAGATCAGAGAGGAAGGATAAAGTTTATGCATATGAGATACTCATAGAGTTGAGTTAGCGCAGGGAGACTGAGCATGCCACTACCCTCATGATATGGGTTGGGAGAACCTCAATTGGACTAGATAAAGTTTTGATATATGTTTAACAAGTCACTCACATAAGTCTATTTAGCACAACCATGATATAATATATGTAAGGATATGATATAATCTTAAGATGTGATACATATACATGATATGATAGAAACCTAGAGATGGTTTAATATTATAATGCATAAATGGTTAAACATATACATGAATAATGATGATAATGTGATATTGTTGGTTAATCTTGTGATGAAATCACTAGTGAATGTTGCAATTTAATATGAACAATGAAATAGATCATACGAATGGAACATGTTACATGACGTGTTAAATTTTTTTTTTGGGCAATACCGACTAAAATCGATTACATCAGCAAACTAAGCTAGAGAATAAATGACTAAAGACGGATTTATCTGATATATATGTTTGAAGAGCACTAGTAGGGCATCTACTCCAATCCGTAGGCAGTGATGGCTGTTTTAGGCAAAATTTGGCTAGCATGTCGGTGAGCTTGTTCTGGTCTCTCTTCAGGTGCACTATATCTTGTATCTTTGCCCTTTGGAGGTGCTCGCGGGTTCTCATAGTAATCGTGAGATATTTCAGAGGAGGTTCAACATCTCCTTTGATCCATTGTACAACGTTCCAGGAGTCCGAGATGATGATCCCATCCTGGATATGGTTATCCAAAGCCAAAACCGCACCCTATAAGATAGCTTTCAGTTCTCCTTGCATTGCATCAACGCCGGCGATCATCGTTGCAGATCCTGTGATCCATTCTCCAACAACAGTCCTAGCAATTTCACAGGCGCACGAACGGTTGGTAGTTGAAGATGTAGCCACATCCACTGTAATGATAGAGGACGAGCATTGAATTTGCTGACCTACATTTGGAGCCTTCACTTCTGCAGTGATCGTGGATGTTTGACAGAAAGCATTGCGTATAGAGATTGCTTCAGCGTAGCATTGCACCGCAAGAACTTGATGAGGGATGGCTCTATGTTCGAAAATGAATGTGTTCCTGTTTTTCCACAACTTCCAGCAAGTAACGGCGAATACAGTACCCCAATCTCGCACATTACGCAATGTATGGAGATTATACTCCAGCCAGTCTTTGACATTGGTGCTTGTGAAAAAATGAATGGCTTCAGTCGGCAGTAAGTGAGACCATGTCGGTTTGGTTTCTTTACAGTCTCGGAGGGCATGAATGCAGTCTTCTTCTAAAGCTTCACAGTGCGAGCATCTGGCGTCATCAACTATCTTCCTTTGTGAACGGAGAGAGTTTGTGAGGAGCCGATTATGTAGCAGCAACCAAAGATGGGTTTTTATCCGATGAGGGATGGGAAGAGACCAGATGGTAAGGAAAGGCGCCTGATCTGTGTTAACATCCATTTTATTAATGAGCGTATACGCAGTGTTGGCGGTGAACCTTCCATGTGCCTCTGGTTTCCAAATGCGGACATCCTCCCCATAGGAAGATCTGGGGGTCGGCATGTCAGTAATGAGGCTAACAGATTGGGGAGTGAACCAAGAGTTCAGAAACTCCAGATCCCACCCTCCTTCATCTGTAACAAGACTTGAAACCTTGAGATCCAACAAATCATCAGGGGGAGATAGACCAGCTTTTAAACATGGTACTTGCCCCTGCCCAATCCACTCGTCCGACCACACAAGGGTATCATGTCCCGAAATGGCAATGCGATTTGAGTGTTGCAGGAGAAAGGGAATGTGGCTGCGTATGCTCCTCCACAGGTGCGATCCAGTAGATTTGTATTGTCCAAGAGAGATGTATTTGCCCACCATTACCTCCACCCAAGGTATTTTGCGTTTTTGAATGAATTCCCATTCTAGCTTCATTATCAGAGCAACATTGAAACTTCTGGTTTTTTTGATACCTAGACCTCCCATCTTCTTAGGTAGTGTGATCCGCTTCCAAGAAACTAGGTTCAGATGTCCTGAAGAAGAGGACCCATTCCAGATGAAATTCCTGACGATTTGATCAATTTTTTCACATGTGAAGATCGGCAATTGTATAGCTTGCATAATATAGCAAGCCTGAGATTGGAGCACCGATCTAGCAAGTGTTATCCTCCCCGCAAGGGACAACATATTGTTCTTCCAAGAGTTAATGTGCTTGTGAAATTTCTCCACTAGAGAGAGGAATAATTCTTTGCTCTTTCTTCTATGAATAATGGGTACGCCCAGGTGTCTTCCCAAGTTGCTGGTTTCCTGAACTCCCAGTTTCCTGCTGATTTGGTTTCTAGAACTTCTGGGTGTGTTATGTGAGTAGAAGACAGATGATTTTTCATATGAAAGGAAAAGACCAGAGGCATCCCTGAATCTCCGGAGACATCGACCCATAATCCTTGCTTGATGAAGAGAGGCTTCTCCGAACAGGATAATGTCGTCAGCAAAGCTGACATGTGTGATCGGCACCTTAGCTTTTCAGATAAGAATAGGTCTCTAGTTGCCTGTAGCTGCTTCCATCTCTATCAGCTGGCTGAAGCGTTCAAGGTAGAGTACAAAGATATATGGCGAGAGAGGATCTCCCTTCTCAACACCACAAGATGGGTGGAAGGAACCCGCTATCTCGCCGTTCCAAATCACAAATGATTGCCCAGAACAAATGATCTGCATAATGATATCTACAATATTCCTGGGAATGGAGGTGCGGATTAGAGTATCAAGGATGAACTTCCAACTGAGTTTATTGAATGCCTTTACCAGATCCAGTTTGAGAGCAAGGTACTTCTTGGAGCTCGTTTTGGATTCCATGGAATGGATTATTTCTTGGACTAGCGATGTGTTATCTCCAATCCTCCTTCCTGGCACAAAGCTCGACTGGAAGGGCGAGATCCAGTCCTGTAAGAAAGTTTTGATTCTTGTCGCAATGACCTTAGATAATAGTTTGGTACATACGTTATTTAGTGAGATAGGCCTGAACTGAGAGCATTGCTCTGGTGAGGGAACCTTAGGAATAAGAATGATCGTGGAATCTTTCGAGGAAGGTGGAAGACTCTTTCCACTGAAAGGTTGTTGTATGAAGGTGCAGAGCTGGTCTTTCAAAAGTGACCAGGTCTTCTGAAAGAAGGCGGCGTCTACTCCATCAGGCCCCGACACCTTCACCGGTGACATAGAGCTGAGGGCAGACCAGATCTCGCCCGGTGAGGGAGGTGCTGACATCTTCTCACGCTGCTCCGGGGATAGTCTTAGAAAGGAACCCACAAACTGTGGGCTTTTCATCCGCCTAAGTGCCTCATTGCTTTCCTGATAAACAGAAGAAAAGAAGTTAATAATAAGGAGTTTCAGCTCCTGTTCATCGTCAAGCCAAACGCCTGATCCATCCTTCAAGCGTGTAACTCTATTGTGCTGCCTCCTCACCTTGGTAATAGAGTGGAAAAAGTGGGTATTATTGTCACTGAGCTAAATCCAATCGCATCTGGCTCACTGTTGGCTCTCTGCCTCCTCCCGACTAAGAATAGAGTCTAGTTGAGCTTGAAGAGAAACTGTATCTTGGGCCATCGCATGGTCGGATTTGAGGGTGAGGTTCATTTGAAACCATTTAATTTTATTGGAGATTTGTTCCTTTGATCTTCGATCAGCTTTGCGACTCGCAATGTCCCAGCTAGACGCTGTAGCAAGGAACTGTGTATTGGCATCGAATAGATTCTCATCCCTAGGCCATGATCGCTTCAACAGGTCATCGAACCCGGGCGTGGTGTACCATCTCATGGAGGTGCGAGTCCCTTGTGTCCGTCTTTTCTTGGAAAGCGCCTCTGACAACACCAGGATGGGAGCGTGATCAGAATGATTCTTCTCGAGAACCTGGACCGAGTTGCGGGCGGGTTGCTCGATCTAGTGGCTATTCCCCAGTGCTCTGTCAAGCCGTTCATGGAGGAGTCCCCTCCTGAAGGTGGTGCATGCTCTGCTAGCTCCCAGGTCTTGCAGCGAGCATGCCTCGACGGCTTCGATGAAATCGCGACTATTGGCGCTATCAAAGGTATTGCTACCGAACTTTTCAGATGGGTACATAACCACGTTGAAATCCCCCACCACCACCCACGGGCCAGTGATGGAGGGAGCCAACATAGCGAGTTGGTTCCAGAGGAGTTTTCGACCACTCCTTAGCGTACTAGCATAGACGAAGGTAAAGAACGATTGATGAATTCTGCAGTGAATAAACTGTTTGTGCGACACTAGGATTTGCAAAGGGATATCGTTCTTCCAGAGAATCCATATTCCTCCAGAAAAACCAACTGCCTCGACTCTGTGAGATTGAGCGAAGCCCATCTTCTTGATGATGCTCAGAGCTCGATCACCACTGCACCTCGGTTCGAGGATACAAAGGATTGAAGCACCGTACTTTCTTGAGAGTTCTTTAGCCACGTTTTGGGTGTCCTTATCGCAGACACCTTGAACATTCCATGTGATAAGCTTCATGAACTGGGATCGGTTAGGGTGGAGTTTCCCATTGATCTCACCTCTTCCTCCAAATCTTGCAGCAGGGAGGTTTTCCCGCATTTCCTGGTGGAAGTCTTACTGCCTTCCCCTGAACTTACAACCTTTCTGTTACGAAGATGGATCCCTACTGAGTTGCGGCTCAGACTCTGGTAGGGATGAGACGGTCCCTCGTTTCCAAAGGAAAAGGGTGTGGTGATGAAGGGGTGGGTTGTGCTAGGTCTTCCAGGAACTGTTGAATCGCCTGAAGGGGTAACAGTCGAGTGAGATGGGTGGGGGAGCTCAGTTCTTCGAACCTGCGGTGGTGCCTGTGTCGATTGCTGCAAGGGGACTGGTTGGTCTGGTTCATTGCTCCTCTTGGATTGTTTGAAGTTTTTTTTCCGTGCGCTCCAGTCGATTCCAGTAGTTACCTTCTATGCCACCGAGTCGACATCAATAACCTCCGTATCTCCCTCTTCGTCTTCTTGATTCTCTAGGCTCGAAAACTTATTTGCGAACCTTGATGGGTCCTTCCTTTGCGCAGGTCTTTGCTTGCGCGGGATTGGATGAGCATGAATCTAGTCAGTGAATCCTTGCAGGGGGGTAGGGAGGACTGGCATTGACGAGTCGTCGGCCGCAGCGGCACTCCTCGCCACGTTCTCGTCTGTGATCTGTTTGGAGCAATATTTTTGCAGGTGCCCTGCCCGCCCGCAATACATGCAGATGCATGGGATATTCTCGTACTCAATGTGATAGTGGTTGCCCTCGATCATCACTTGAGGGGTGTGGGGTTTGCTCGTATCCAACTCCACTGCAATTCTTGCAAAACGTCCTCGCCATTGTGGGATCGTGTTGAGATCAACTTTGATCGTTTTCCCGATATGGTCTCCAATCTGCGCAAGAAGCACCTCTCTATACAGATGAATAGGTAGGTTCGGTATCCTTAGCCAAGCGACCAACTTGGGTGGAGATGAGGCCTCTGGCGAGAAGTCTGGTTGCCATCGCTGAACTGTCAGGTAAGAGCCAAAGAGTGGCCAAGGTCCACCCATTAGAGCATGCATAAAATCATCCTCTCGTTGGAGTTGGACGACAAAGAAATCGTTGGCTAGGTCAATTAGATTGAACCCTCCTGTCGGTTTCCACATTGATTTTATCCTATCCCGTAGAGTCAAGAAACCGATATCCTTTGAGAGCAACTTGACAACCACCGTGAATTGCCATGGTTTTAACAGACAGTCCCTGGCATCCTTCTTCAAGTCGAAGGCCAGAACTCCATGATCAGACGAGACTACTATGTCGTCAGGCCGCAGGTTGTTTCCGCAGTCTTCTGCGTCGATGTGGATATAGCCATGATCTTCTGTGTTGCCCTTCCCCACCTTGTCTCGGTACGAAGGCTTGGGGTTATGAGAGTCGCTATGTCTGGTGGGTTGATTGTCGGCGCCCGGAAGATCTGGAAACTGTTGTTCGTTGTTCTTGCCCGCATCAACGTCCATGGCCTGATTCACAGGTTCCGCGGCCTTATCATGAGTTCGAGCATAGCTAGCAAAGTTCAGACTCAATCCAGTATTGCCCAGCGCCACTGTGGACCGTCGTAGTTGAGAACTCCCATCCCCATTATCGTCCAGAAGGACGCCATCACCTTGATCGCCGCTTTCGCCAGACGCCCTAGGGTTAACCATCACCGCTTTCGCTTACCTAGGTGTTAATTTTAGTTCTTAATAAAGATGAAAAATATAGTTTGATAGTTATTACAACGTGATGATTAAAAACCTTGATATGATCTAGATGGATAAAGTGGGTTAACCTTAGTTAACTCCCTCCTAAAAAGGCATATGTTAATGTTGAACATGTTATAACAATTAGCTCGAAAACATGTTGATGACACCTTGATATATGGGTTAACTTTAGTTACCTCCTTTAAAACATGGTAATATGATGTGAGAACCTTAATTCATGGGTTAAGATAAGGAATCAACCCTAATATATGAGATATGTAATGACATAACCTAAGCTTCTAAACCCTTGTTTGAGCCTTCTATGAAGTGAGGTTTCACCCTAGATGCTTTTGAAACCTCCTAAGAGTGGTTTGGATATGATCATGGAGCTTTGTTTTGTGGATATGTTGCACCTAGAGTAGTGTCCAAGTTGTGTACGAGACCTTTTGGTTTTTCCTTGGAATATGAGAATGGCTTAATTTTGAGGACAAAAATTCTTTTAAGATGTATATGATGTGATGGATTGGTTTTTCTTGGCCTAATTTTGAGGACGAAATATCTTTTAAGGTGTGTAGGATGTGATGGAGTGAACTTTTGGAGTATTTGGATCCGTATGTGATGTCGTTTTATGGTATTCAGTGATCAAGCAATATCATTTTGACAGCAAATTCATGTAGAAGGTAGTTTGAGTTAAGATGAAGATATGATTAAAATTTAGTTACATTTGATGTAGATAGAGGGAGCTTTTTAGGTTTGAATTTGTTTAAATATCAGATGCATTATAATGCTTTTGGATGAAGATATAAGTTGTTTGCCTCGGTTCCTAATCAATGGATATGTCACACACCCCTAGTCTATGTTGTGAGTATATTGTCATGGATCAACTAAGTGGGGTCCTTTCATAGCCCTTGGATGTAATCAAACGATTGAGCAGTTGCGGCAAATAGAGACACCATGCTTCAATCCTCCCCCACGTCATGTTCATGGTTTGATGAAGGAAGCAAAGTGGGTGGTTAAGCCAAACTTATCAAGACCTAATGGCTGACCCTCACCCGAACCAGTTGGACGTGAGGGATCCACCATCATATCTTCTACTTCTCCACCAGTCCACCGTGAGAAGCAGGTGGTGCGAGGAGGAGGAACATGGAGTTTGAAGGGACGAGGAGGAGGAGACCAGATGTCGATGCTCAGAGATGGACTCACGCGGAGGAATCTGGAGGCGTCAAGACAGGATGAGGCACTACTGCTTGCTTTCTTCAGATCCAGTAGTTGTAGCAACAAACCATGTACAGCATGGAGGAGCCTTTAGTTTCTCATAGATCACAGGAAGCCACGACGGTGCCCAGAAGCTGGGAGATGGAGGCATCGAGTAGAGAAGTTGTATGACTGTGACTATGTGATGCCCCGTCACATCTTTGGGTGTTCACGTGAGAAGGAGGGAGAGCAAGCAATCAAGGAAGCCCACTCACAGAGGCGCAACATTGCAGATGTGCATTAGCTCGATGATAAGAAAAATCCAAGTAAAGTATCAAAATTCTCAGAAAGATGTGAAAACATAATATTAGGCTTTTGAAGCATGAATATCAGTGATATCATGTAAGATGTATAATGCTTATGTAATAGATAATAAATATCAAATGATGGCCTAAAATTATGAGAAAATACCAGTGAATCATAAATCATGGTTTTAGTCAATATAAGGACAATAATCAAGATGTTGATGCACGAAATCATGTAATTTTCTTAGAATGTCTATCTAGGGCTTGTAACCCTAATTAATGTGCAATAAATGCATACATACTCAATAAATGATGAAATTCACAATATACCATCATATATATAACTGGAAGATAATATGTAGATCAGAGATTAGTTTTGTATATGAAATCTATGTTATATGAAGTTGACCCTTAATACACATTATGGAACCCTAATTTAGGTTGATGATGTGATCTAGGGTTAATATGTTCATAAAAAGAATATGGAACCTAATGTTCATATAATGAACTATAATCTGGAATATGGCATCAGTAAGATAAATCTAAGGCAAGAATACAAGTAATCATGAGAATATGCTAAAGAAATAAGTAAAACCCTAGTGAACACGATTAGGGTTAAGATGAGATGTAAGATGATGAGAACCTGGTGTTAGTATATGATCTTGTCTTGATCAGGTTTAACAAAGATATAGATGACATGAGGAATATGTGATTAGGTTTGTCTTGATCAAGGTACGGCATTACCTCTTACTTCATTTATTATACATTATGCTTGTGTTATATGTAGTAAAATACTTGGCATATGATATTGGATGAAATGATTGTTCTTGTATGATATCTTGCTTGATTTTCAATACTTTCGACTATGAACACATGTAAACATAATATAGATTTTCCATAATAAGATAGCTCATAAACCACTTGGTGGTAGAGCGCATGCATAATGATCACATACCACTTGGTGGTAGATCATATGATGTTTGTATAATGATCACAAACCACTTGGTGGTAGATCATATGATCAAAACTCCTTTGGAGTAGATCATAAGGCCTAAAAACATCAAAGCCCTTGGGGACAGCTGTATGAGATATATGATGGAAATGTGCTTAAAATATATGTGTTCTCTTTTGTTAATAAACATTCTTGTTCAAGTATGATTTTCTTTTATTCTTCTATTACTGCCAAGTATTAGTTTTATCTTATTGTCAAGATATGATGAGAGGTATATAATTGAATATTGTGTTGATGTGTACCACATGTAATCTTTTGTTTAGGTTGTGGTTATTCTCTTGAAGATCCAGGATAGTTGAGAGTTGTGTGGCGAGCTGATGTACAGGTGGACCTATTATCTTAAGATCTTGTAGTTCAATGGTAGTACATGTATATGTAAAATTTGCTATTCGATATGTAATATCAAATGGTGTAACAATTGATGTTGTAATTATATGTTGAATGGTGAACATGTGTTGTATGGTTTTATTATTTTTCATGTGCATGTGCTACTGATTGATTATTTCCTTTTGACTCCCTTGATTTTCTTCTTCTTAGCCTAGTGTGTGGTGTTTAAATTGTGATTCTCATTGAGGTGAGATTTCAATTTGGACGTCACACATAAGATTAAGTTTTAGAAAATTTGGGGATGTCATAGGTGTTGAATACCATAAAAAGACATCACATGCGGATCCAAATACTCTAAAAGTTCATTGAGCTACCTGAGAATTTTGATACTTGCATTTTTCTTATCATCGAGCTAATTACTATGATTTATCTAAGATCTGAACATTTGTGAAGGATTTACCTTTTTGCAGCCAATGATGGGTCACCATGTGGCCACTAAAGGGGCTGTCTGCAGCTGGTCTCAAGTGAGCCTCTGATTCACTGGTCATGCGGCCAGTTCGCTACCTGGACCCGGTCCACCTTTTCCCCCTTTCTCTGGTCCACGTGAACTGAGCCCTCCCCTTCATTTTGCTCCCAATGATGGTTGCACCTTGTGGCTCCCTACCTCACAGCCGCCGTCGTGGTTGGAGTAACGACGAGAAAGCCTCCCACTTCCATATCTTCTTGGGTCGTCGCCGACCTAATGCCCCAACACAGCACCTTCAGGTCCTCTGTTCGATTGTTGCCGCCACTCGAAACCCGACGCCTGTGTTCCTTCTCGATCTGGGCGTGGGTCAGCACCAGCCATGTTGCTCTCCTCCAGTGAGCAAAATCAGCGGCTCCACGGCTCCCTGTTAGGTCGACACGGACTGCCCATATGCAATGTTGCACCTCTATGAGTGGGCTTCCTTGACTGCCCGCTCTACCTCCTTCTCACATGAACACCTGAAGACGCGACAGGGCATCACGCAGTCGCCATCGTACAACTTCTCCACTCGATGCCCCCGTCTCCCAGCTTCTGGGTGTCGTCGTGGCTTCCTATGATCTATGAGAAACCGAAGGATCCTCCATGTTGTACATGGTTTGTTGCTACAATTACTGGATCTGACGAAAGAAAGAAACATCGTCTCATCCTATCTTGATGCCTCCAGATTCCTCTGTGTGATTCCATCTCTGAGCATCAGCGACTGGTCTCCTCCTCCTCGTCCCTTCAAACTCCATGTTCCTCCTCCTCACACCACCTACTTCTCACGGTGGACTGGTGGAGAAGCAGAAGATATGATGGTTGATCCCTCACGTCCAACTGGTTCGGGTGAGGGTCAACCATTAGGTCTTGATAAGTTTGGCTTAACCACCCACTTCACTTCCTTCATCAAACAACGAACATGATGTGGGGGAGGATTGAAGCATGGTTTCTCTATTTTCCTCAACTGCTCAGTCATTTGACTACAACCAAGGGCTCTGAAAGGACCCCACTTAGTTGATCCATGACAACATACTCACGGTGCAGACTAGGGGTGTGTTACATATCCATTAATTAGGAACCTAGGAAAACGACTTATATCTTCATCCAAAAGCATTATAATGCATCTGATATTTAAACAAATTCAAACCTAAAAAGCTCCCTCTAGGTACATCAAATGTAACTAAATTTTAATCATATCTTCATCTTAACTCAAACTACCTTCTACATGAATTTGGTGTCAAAATGTTATTGCTTGATCACTGAATACCATAAAAAGACATCACATATGAATCCAAATACTCCAAAAGTTGACTCCATCACATCCTACACACCTTAAAAGATATTTCATCCTCGAAATTAGGCCAAGAAAAACCAATCCATCACAAGAGGTATGCTTGAGTTGCAGCGAGTTGGTTGGATCATGGACCACTAGATCACTAATCAAGGTGGCTAGGATGATGTCGAGCTTGAATCTTTGAACAAAGAAGGGATGGGGAGAGGAGGACAGAAGGGAGAAGTACTGCTCTAGTCTAGCGAGAACAGGAGGCTAGAAGATCTCCAGGTGTCATCTGCCTTGCTTAGTCAGGTTTGCAGTGTTGGTTTTCGATGAACGTCCCACAAACAATGGCCTGGAACTTCTCTATTCTCATAGAAAAATACGAGAGCACATTGTGTGTGACTTGGTATATGGGGAACAGTATAACAGGACAAGGGAATCGTGACTAAGATGAATCCCACCCCAAATTTAGTTACCCAAATATTAATTAGTTTTTTTTACTCAGATACTATTTCTATCTTGTATAAATCAAGGCAAATAATGGTTATGTCCAATGAAGGCAAGTAATATATGATTTTTAATCATTTTTTTAGATCCAGTTAATGAGGCAGGTTACAAGTCATTATTTGGTTTTGTTTTCACAAAGTTTTAGAAATGGCATAATTAGGGTTTATAATCCTAATTAGATTTATGTTGGTTTATAAGTACATGTAATTAAGGATTAACATTAGAAAATTTTAGGAGATTGATTCGTAGTTGATCTGGTAAGTGGTTTGTGCCCATGAGTATTCATATTTATTGAGCTCGATACATTTACATGTTTCTCATTTAAGGCATTATGATTTACATTTCTAATATTTTGAGATTTTAAGTAGGATATGCAATTAAAGTTTTCATACCTTCATGATGTTCTGACATATACCTAATGTCTCGAGTAGAGATATGTTATTAGGATTTCTTAGAATAATTAAGATTCATGAGAAAATTTAAGGATCATGTCCCTCTAGGATTTCTTAGTAAAAGATTCATATTAATGAATAAAGACTACATGATAAGATATGCAAGAAATGTAGTCATACTTGAAAATGTGGGATAATATTGCATTCAAGATTACAAGTAGAAACATGTTATTAAGATTTCTTTGAGATACTGAGATTTTAGAACTAAGAAATCATTTAGATTTCTTATAATGACTAATATTTAAGAGATAAGTATGATATAAGAACATAATTTTGTACATATTAGATGAGATCAAGTTTTCAAGATAAAGATTCAATTAAGATCAAAATATATTGAGAATTCAATCCACGGCAACATTATAAGACTAGCATGTACTAAGTCATGATCAAGTTCCAAGATAAGATTTTATGTGATTTATGATTTGAGTCATGATAAGAATATGATAACATAATGCTTTAAGTTTTATGATATAAGTCCATTAAGATGTATGCTTTAGATTTCATGACAGAATTTTATTAAGATTCATGTATTAAGATTCAAGATATTGGTTCATGATAAGACTACAAGATCAGAATGAATTAAGAATCATGTTAAGATCAGATTTAGGAAGATGATATTAGATTATGGAGTTAGACCCAAGCCATTGTGCAGGTCAACTCAAGAAAGACATGACCCAGACCCTTTGTGCAAATCATGTGGCCCATAGAACCCTAGTGCAGGCCAATATAAGAGAAGACATGACCCAGTCCCTATGTGCAAGTCATAAGGCCTAGACCCTTAGTGTAGGTCATCTCTTTACATGAACCAAGCCCTTTGTGCAAGTCATGTGGTCCAGGAACCCTAGTACAATCCAAAATAGGAGAATACATGACCCGTGCCCTATGGGCAAGTCATGAGGCCCAGGCCCTTAATGCAAGCCAGTTCAAATACATAACTCATGCCCTATGTGTAGGTTATGTGACCCAGGAACCTTAGTGCGGATCACAAGACCCAAATCTAAGTTAAACAAATAAGATACAATTATGTTTAAAAATTTATACATAGTTTAATGTTAGTTTTGTGCTTATAATATTCACCAATATTTTGTAGCATTTTATTTCTTCAATAATATATAAACTAGATTACTCATGCCACTTACTCTACAACTATTTTTCCAATGCATGATTGGGAATGAGATGTCTATAGGTGAGAGAAGGAGTAGAATAGATCCCAGATAATCAAGCACAATGATAGAGAAGGACACAATCTGATGGGGTGACAACTATCAAATGATCCTCTAATTCATAGACTCAGCTATATGTTTCAATGTTTAGAAATTTAGAGTGAAGACTATGTCTCAAGATGTTAAGCTAGTTTTCCATGTGATAGTCA
The DNA here is from genome assembly GCA_963693085.1 of Alisma plantago-aquatica. NCBI lineage: Eukaryota > Viridiplantae > Streptophyta > Magnoliopsida > Alismatales > Alismataceae > Alisma > Alisma plantago-aquatica. The sequence goes on from OY856413.1 coordinate 404,618,145, forward strand.
TAATGTTCCTTTTGTAGTAACAATTATGAGAATGTTTAATATTTTCAGTTTGTGTGATTGATTATATTGTTGTTACCAGTTTTATGTAATGCTCCCTTAAGTGCATGACTTATGGATAACTTGGTGTTTCTTCCACTACGTGCATGTGTGTGCTTAGGGAGGGTGTTTCAATATGGTATCAGATCAAAATTATGGGTAGCCACCATATGAATTCTCATGTTCTTACTCAAGATCACCCTATAAGAAGTTAAGTGAGAATAGAGTGCATATTTAGAAAGAAAAGCAGTAGTCATGTGTATCGAAGAAGTAAGTGATAGATATTAGAAATCAAAGTGGATGTCTAGTCAGGAAATTTTTTTTTAGATAAGGCTAGGTTTATGTGCCTAGATGTTTTTGGACTTTTTTGCTAACTCTAGAGTTCCATATAGCATACCCTCCATTTTTCCCACATGTTTGTGGTATGGGACACAAGCTTATGGGGTTTTGTAGAGAGGAAGTTATGTGCATCATGCTTCTCTTACCCTTTTGAGTACATGTGTTATGGGACGTGCATCATGGAGGTGCTAATACGAGATACATGTCACCTCTGCATATGTGACCTGGCGGCATGTATCCAAAGGTGACATAGAAAAAGGGAGTTTGCATTGAAAGTTGAGGCATATAGCCACCTAAACATAATTATATGCATAGTAAGACCAATAATACATACAAAACATAGGTATTTTAGATAGATAAATAAGTTCGTTTTAAAGTGAAACCAAGACCCTTTACCAACCCCCTCTAAAAAGAAGAAAGATAGGTTCCTTGCTAATAGAATATACATAAGATAGTATTGATAATGGTGTTAAAATTTAGCCATGATAAGATCACACTTTGAGTATGCTAATGAACCTTTAAAATAAGATTATAAAGCTAGTTTTCCTTGAATGTGTGAAACCCTAAGGTGGGAGTATATGGAAATTTCGAGGAAGAAATTTATTTATGATGGGTAGCCTCTAAGAGTTGAATAGGATTTCCAGGAAAAAATTCCTTATAAGTTGGGTAGAATTGTCACACCCCTAACTTCATAACTATTAAAATGGAAGTTTAATTAGGTTAAGAAAAGTCATATTTCTAAATAAATTTACAAATATGCCAAGCTCATACTTTTGAGGCAATTTTGGGGTTCAACTATGCAATTTTAAGATCCATGGACATTTTGGGTACTTTTATCATCTTTGGATGCTTTATGGGCCACAAGAAATTTTAAGAGTTTGTAAATAGGATGAGAGTAAGGTTTGTTTGGGGAGTGATGTCAATCTAATAATTAGAGGACAAATTATGTTAGGCTAGGCTTCTAGGGCCTTTTTCTAAACAAGGCCCTAAGATGTATGTGGTATTGAAATTAGGATTGGTACTATATTATTTATGAAATGTCTAAAGGGTTGTATGATTTAGGTGAATTTTATATTTGGATTAATGATTCATTTTGTTGACCTAGTTATGTCACAAACTTTATTCTAATGTAGTTTAGGTAGTGAATAGGGTTCTAAGGATTTGCTACATGAAGATAATATGAATAGTGATGGTCAATTTTTGGGACCAATCGAGATTAAGGAGTATCCTATAGAAGTACTTAGAGGAATATATCATTTTATGGCTTATTTGAGCAATGAACCAACAAAATGAGGGTTGAACCATGGGTTTATGTCCAAATTCCTGGCTCAATTGAACATCGTCTGGTGAACCAGAAAATAGATTGGGGCAGATCTCATTGCGATAGTTGGATACATGTCCAACTGAGCCAGTAATTTTCTGGTTCAACTGGAGAACAAAATAAGGGTTGAACCATGGGTTTATGTCCAAATTCCTAGGAGCATTGATTTGGGAATGAATCTGAGTCTCAAACTAGAAAATAGATTGGGGCAGATCTCATTGTGATATCAAGAAAGATCGAGTCTATAAAGCCTAGGATGGTGGATCATTAGTTAGTCAAAGTCAATTAAGGATAACACAAACAACTTAGAAGAAGAAGTGGATAGTGGCAAGGAGGATTGGATTCGAATATTTTCTCTAAACTTTGGATCCATGGTAACTGGTGGGTTAGCTAAAGCATATTTGTTGGAGGTGTTGGGATGCTAGAGTTGCAAGGAGTAGGTTGGATCACTAAGCACTAGATTGCCAACCAGGGTGTCTAGGATGATGTCAGGCTTGAATCTTTGAACGAATAAGGGATGGGGAGAGGAGGATGGAAGGGAAAAGGAGTGCTCTAGTCTAGAGAGTGTGGGAGGCTAGAAGATCTATGGGTGTTGTCAGTCTTGCTCAGCCAAGTTTGCAGCCTTGGTTGTCAAATAACACCCCATGGATGGCAGCCTGGTGCTGCTCTATTCTCACAGCAAAATAGGGCACTGCATCGTGTGCAACCTGGAAGATGGGTTACAATATATCGGGCCAAGGGGATCACACCTAAGTTGGATATCGACCTAGATCTAGTTACCTAAATCATCATCATCAACTAAGCCTCAATCCCAACCATGTTGAGGTTGGCTACATGGATCCTTCTTTTCTAATCAGCTCCGTTATGGGTCATACTTTGATAAAGATGTAAAGATTCAATATCTCTCTTTATAAGCTCTTCCCAAGTTAATTTAGGTATGTCTCTACTTCTTTTAGTTGTACTTGACTCAATAACCTTGCTTTGAATAGGTTCACTTGTCAGTCTACGTTGCACATGACCATACCATCATACACGGCCTTCACACAACTTGTTTTTTATGCTCACCACCCCCACTTTGTTTATGATATAGTCATTCCTCAAACAATCTTTTTCATCTTCCCGCACATCCATCTCAGCATTCGCATTTCATCCACATTCATGTTGTTGAGACCTTGTTACTGTATTGCCCAACATTTACTCCCATATAGCATGATTGTCCATATAGTTTTTTTTGTGACCGAGAGAACCCACCCCGGGCAAGCCCGACATGGTAAACTCTCGAGGCATGATTTTCCATATAGTTGTTCTGTAGAACTTGCTTTTTAATCTGAGAGGGATCTTCTAGTCACACACTACTCCAGTTGCACTCCTCCACTTCAACCATCTTGTTGTGATCATGTGACAGACATCATCTTGAAACTTACCCTCCTTATCAATAATGGAGCCCATGTAACAAAACTTATCACATATTGGCACATCCATTCCATCCAACTTGACCCCACCATTAACAACTCTAGATTGTCTAAAATTGCAACGCATATATTTAGTTTTGCTTCTAATGGTCATAAATCTATTGGATTCCAATGTATTTCTCCAAAGTTCAACTTTATCATTCAATATATTTTTTCTTTCATAAATCAACACAATATCATCAGAAAATAACATACACCAAGGTATGTTATGTTGAACATGCTTTGTCAACTCATCCATGATAAGAAAAAATAGATACGGGATAAGTGTCGATCCTTGATGTACCCCAATAGTGATAGGAAAAGTTTGTGTCTCTCCTCTCAGAGTCCTAACATTTGTAATTGAGCCATCATACATGTCTTTAATTAGGTCAATCTATTGGAAAGGAACTCCCTTTTATGTAAAACCCTCCTAATACTTCCGTGGGTGCTCGATCATAGGACTTTTCCATATTGATAAACACCATATGAAGATCTCTTTTGTTTTCTTTGTGCTTCTCCATAAGATTCCTTATCATAAAAATAACATTAGTTGTTGATTTTCTCAGCATAAAACTGAGCATTTTGTCTGAGATTTGTGTAATCAATCTTATCCTTTGCTCAAGAATCTGCTTCTAAAGCACCATAGTGTGACTCATGAACTTGATACCTTTGAAGTTTGTGTAGCACTGAACATGTCCTTTTTTCTTGTAGATCGGGACAATAGTACTATTTCTCCATTCATTTGGAATCTTCTTTGTCTTCATAATCTTGTTAAATAAATTTGCTAACCACACAGCTCCTTGATCCCCCATACTCCTCCATACATCAATGGGAATACCGTCTAGACCATACACCTTTTTCATTTTCATTATTTTCAGAGCATTATTGACCTTAAAAAGTGAAAGTCATTTTGTGTAAGTGATATTTCTTGCATTCATGTCATCGAGAGTCGCTTATAATGTTCACAACATCTCCATTGAAAAGCTTATGAAAGTAGTTTCTCCATTGTTTCTTTATATCATCATCCTTCACCAACACTCTACCACCTTCATTCTTGATGTAATTTACTTGACTCAAGTCTATTCCTTTCCTTTCTATTATATGGGCCATTTTATAAATATCTTTTTCCCCTTCTATAGTGTCCAACTTCTTATACATATCATCAAAGTATGTGGACCTTTCCTCTTAGACTGCCTTCTTAGCATCTTGGTTTGCTTGTTTGTATCTTTGAAAAGTTGCATCATATTTGGATTTGGGTAAGCTCCAATAGATCTCCCTTTTGAGTTTAAAAGCCTTTTGTACTTCATCATTTCACCACCAAGTCTCTTTCTATGGAGGCCACACCCTTTGGACTCTCCTAAAACCTCTTTGGCAATTTTTGTTATGCATGCGCTCATACATTACCACATAAAGTTAACATCAAAATCCAAGTTCTCTCCTTTATGAGTTTATCATAAAATGTCAATTTCTTTTCTCCTTTAAGATTGCACCACTTGATCTTTCTATCTTGACTTTTGTTATGCTTAACTTTTTTTATCTTCATATTCACACCCAACACCACCAGTCAATGTTGGGAAGTGAGTTCTTCCTCGGGGATCACTTTATAGTCCTTGCATACTTTTCTATCCAATTGTCTTGGAAGGAGGTAATCAATTTGGCTACAATTGTACCCACTCTTGAGACTAATAAGATGAGGATCCCTTTTCTTGAAATGTGTATTTACCAAGATCATATCATAAGCAACTACAAAATCCAAAATATTCTCTCCTTATCCATTTCTACTACCATATCCAAAACCCCATCAACTCTCTCATGTCCAACATTGCTACTCCCCACATGGACATTTAAATCACTCCCAACAATGATTGTATCCTCTATCAGTATTTCTTGCATCAGTTCATCCATGTTATCCCAAAAATCCTTCTTTGCCTCCTCACTATGGCCAACTTGGGGGCCATAAGTGCTAATAATATTGGAAATCTTTCCCCCAAGAACAACCTTGATAGATATGATTTTGTCCCCCATCCATTCGATCTTGACGACATCATCCTTCAACATCTTATCAACAATAATTCCAATGTCATTTCTATTTTGTCAATACATGTATACCAAATTTTGTACTTTGTGTCTCCATTCTCTCTACAACATTCACTTGTCCACTTGGTTCCCTGCAAGCAAATAATAACTATCTCTGAATATTTTCCTATCAAAGAGCTAATATTCTAAGATCCCACTCTGATCCATTTTTGCTAAACTTGCTTTTTTACCTGTATCCTTCAAAAAGATTTCCCTTGCACATTTTGCACTACATTCGGGCAATGATGTAGAAAGACTAGCTTCTTTACCCACACACCCCCAAGGTGTGTGAACCCTTGCTTTTCCTTCAACACAATTGGGTGTCACTGCGTTAAAACCCCTTGCATATTTATCACTACACCCGGGTGCCAATGCAGTGTGTCGCTAGGTAGGGACGCTCCAATGAAATTTTTATAAGGACCCATTTCATAAAAAGAGTGAAAAAGTTTTATGACTTGTTGTCAACCTTCCACCAATCCTCCTCCTTTACCCAGACTTGGGACCGACAACATCTACATAGCAAAGAATGTACAAAAACATAGGTGGAGTTCGATCCAGTTACTCAAATACGGTATTTAATTAGTGATTTACTCAAATAATGTCTCTTCCTTGTATAAATCATGGAAACTAATGGGTATGTCCAATGAAGGGAAGTAATAAATGATTTTTGATCTTTTTTTGAGATCTAGCCAATGGGGTAGGTTACAAGTCATTATTTGGTTTTGTGTTCACGAAGTATTAGAGATAGAATAATTAGGGTTTAGAATCCTAATTAGATTTATCTTGGGTCATAATTACATGGTAATTAAGGATTAACATGAGGAGATTTTATGAGCTTGATTCCTATTGATCTAGGTAAGTGGTTCATGCCCATGAGTATTTATATTTGTTAAGCTCAGTAAATTTACATGTTTCTCATATAAAGAATTATGATTTATGTTTCTAATATTCTAAGATTTTAAGTAAGATATGCAATTAAAGTTTTCATACCTCTACGATGTTCTCACATATACCCAATATCTCAAGTAGAGATATGTTATTAAGATTTTCTAGAATAATTGAAATTCGTGAACCAGATTCATGAGAAAATTAAAGGATCATGTTTCTAGAAGATTCATGTCAATGAATAATGCTACAAGATAATATTTCAAGAAATGTAATCATATTTACTTGATAATGTGGGATAACATTGCATTCAAGATTTTAAGTAGACACATGCTATTAAGATTTCTTCGAGAGATTGAGATTTGAGAACTAAGAATTTATTTAGATTTCTTACAATGACTAAGATTTAAGAGTTAAGTACAATATAAGAATATATGTTTTGAAAATATTAAGGTGTGATCAAGTTTTCAAGATAAAGATTCAATTAAGATCCAAATGTATTGAGAATTCAGTCCATGATAACATTATAAGATTAGGATGTAATAAGTCATGATTAAGTTCCAAGATAATATTTTATTAAGGTTCATGATTTGAGTCACTATAGAATATGGTAACAGAATGCTTTAAGTTTTATGATGTAAGTCCATAAGGTGTATGCTTTAGATTTCATGATAAGATATTATCAAGACTCATGTATTAAGATTCAAGATATTAGTTCAAGAAAAGATCATAAGACCAGAATGTATTAAGATTCATGTTAAGATCAGATTTAGTAAGATGATATCAGATTCTGGAGTTAGACCCAGGCCCTAGTGCAGATCAACTCAAGAAAGACATGACCCAGGCCCTTTGTGCAAGTCATGTGGCCTGGACACCATAGTCCGCACCTATATAAGAGAACACATGACCCAGACCCTATGTGTAAGTCATTAGGTCCCAACCCTTAGTGTGGGTCATCTCTTAACATGACCCAAGCCTTTGTGCAAGTCATGTCAACCAGGAACCCTAGTGCAGCCCAATAAAAGATAATACATGACTCAAGCCCTATGTGCAAGTCATGTGGCCCATGCCCTTAGTGCAAGCCCATTCAGATACATAACCCAAGCCCTTTGTGCAGGTTATGTGACCCAGGAACCTTAATGAATAGGGGTGTAAATGGTGTGGGTACAATGCAGGTCTGGCCATACCCATACCCATTTAATTTAGTGAGTCTGGTTCTGGTTCTAGACCTACACTTTACACATACCAGCAAAAATAGTGGGTTTACGATGCAGGTATTCGGGTAAGCGGCTCTTCATATAAACATCATATTTTTGTATAAGAAAAATTATGACTATGTTCTATATATTCTAATACTATGAGATATTTCTATTATATAGGATATTAACATGCAATATTATGCTAAATAATGTAATACTTTGTATATTGAAGATTAATTATGTTTATTATTTGCATATTGTTTTAGTTACGTAGCATATCATGTAAATATTTGGATTTTAAGTTTATATTTGTTGCTTTGTAATTAGAATAGTTAATTCTCAATTAGATGATTGTCTTAACCTTATTAGAATTAGAGTAATGTGTAATATTGGTTTGGGTCCAAGCATACCTATTAGTGGACCCTCTTATATGCAGGTCCATGGGTATGTGGGTCCACAGTTTTGCAGTTCCAAAAATTACAGATGGGTGACGGGTTTTTGAAGGGTCCAGATTTTTGGGTCACGGATATACACGTACCTATTTACAACCCAACTTAGTGCAAGTCACCAGACCCAGGTACTAGAGTACAAATATCCATAGAAAGATAAAGTAAAAAGATAAGAACTAAGTTAAAGAAAGAAGAGATAATTGTGTTTCAGATTTTATATAGAGTTTACATGTTAGTTTCATGCTTATAATGTTCAAGAATATTTATAGTATCTTATTTATTCAGTAATGTATATACTAGAATACTCATGACACTTACTCTCACAATGATTCTTCCAATGCATGGTTGGGGATGAGATGTCTGCAAGTGAGAATAGGAGCATAGTAGATCTGAGAGAATCAGGCACAAGGATAGAGTAGGACTCAATCTAGTTGGGTGACAAATATTAGATGATCCTTAGATTTATAGACACAACTATATGTTTCGATGTTTAGAACTTTAGAGTAAAGACTATGTCTCAATATGTTAAGTTAGTTTTCCATGTTATAGTCATTATGTTCCTTTTGTAAGAACAATTATGAGAATGTTTAATATTTTTAGTTTGTGTGATAAAATATATTCTTGTTATGAATACCATCTTTATGTAATGCCCCCTTGAGTACATGAGTTATGGATAACTCAGTGATGCTTCCTCTATGTTCATGTGTGTACTTATGGAGGGTGTTACAAGAGGTTTATGCCATTACTGAAGGCATAGAAATTAATCATTTCCAATGGAGCACTGAAAGGAACAACCAACCTTCTTCTTCTATTGCTTTTGGGAAGCAAGTTGGCATACACATTGTAGATGTAGTCGATTTAATTTCAGCAAAGCTAGACACCCTATCTCAAAAGCTTTAGAAGTTGACCACCCAACCAATTCAACCAGTCAACCTAGTTTGTGAACCAAGTGAAGTTCATGGGCACAATCCTCAAGAATAACATGTTCAGCATCAACAAGTATAGTCAAAGTCCAACTCAAAATCACTCCTAGAGATTTTTTTTCATCTCAAATGAACCAAAATGATGAGTTTCTTCAACAAAGATAGATTATGAAGGATGACATTCGCCAACTCTCTTCTAAGGTGGATCAGATTGCTACTCACACAAAAATCATAGAGAATCAAATTGCTCAACTAGCCATTTCAAATCAAAAAGTACCATCTAGTTCTTTGTCTAGTCAACCAGAAATGAATCCAAGGGAGACATGCAAGTCAGTTACCTTTAGGAGTGGAGTTGTTATTGCATAATCTTATTTTTCATCAAATATGATATCATATGAAGTTGTTGACAACAATGTAGGAAATGAAATTCAAAATCAAAGGAAGAAATTTTCACATGCTCCATAGGATGTTTCTTCAAGCAAGCCAAGTGTCATTTTTCCACATAGCCTTGGGACATTTCTTGATGATGAGAAATATATTCTCAAATCAAATTATGATTAGTTTTGAAGAGGATAATTGATAACACCCAAATTAGTGCATATTCTCTATGCTATTTATCTATGGTTTTGTGTAACTTTGGCCTTAATATGCCCTCAAATGCTTATGTTTTAGTTCTTTTTATCTTTACATAGATAATGTAACTAGATAGCCAATAAAGTAGCCAATCTTGCCAGTTTTGGGACTAGCAGGCACCGAACTTGTGATGACATCTTTGTCCATGTTTTCTCTGTCTCTGAGGCCCAGTGAAACTATGCTATTTGACATATCATCTAAGATTAATGCATTTTTCATCTTAGTCTGAGTTACCTTCTTCGGGCGCAGTTCTACTATTGATTAATTGCTTTTATTTCCTAAACCTTCTTATACATCCTTACTTAACCTAATTGATTTAATCCCTATTTTAATTGGATTTTATTCTTGTTTTACAGGTCAATTTGGTACAAAGAGGCCCATAGCACTCGGTCCATTCACTAATCCATGGCCTTTGATTCAAGCTTCTATGGTCCCCGTCCCTCTCTACCATACACACCACATGCTACCTCTAAAACCCTACACTGTGACTCCTTTCTTCTATAGACCACGACCTCTAGTTAAAAGACTGTGACCCCCTCCCACATAACTGCGGTCACAGTTATTTCTCTCCTCTCTCACCCACAATTTCTTCTCCACTCATCCAACTGTCTGCGGTCTTCACCAACACCAGACTGTGACCTCACCAACTCCTCAGCCATGATCGTTGTCTCCTCCGGCTACAATCGTGACCTCCAGCATCAACGCCTCAGCCATCGTCTCTTCACCAACCGCCAACAAGCACCGTATATACCTCACGCAACGCCGCCACTGCTACCCCAGCACCTTCCCCACATAGCCTCGATCTCTGGCTTGCCAACAGCGGCAGACTACAGCCGTAGTCGGCATCACCTAGACCCGTAGTCAGCACAATTGATGGCACCACGACCCTCTCTACTGCCTATCCAGCACAACGCCTCCATTTCTCCTGACTAAGGTCTTTTCCAGTAGCACCATCTCCACCCCATCTGCACCACGACCAAAGGACTCATGGATCTCGACCTTCTCAACTACCGCACCCGTGATCAATGCTCTCCTCTTACGTCTACCCCTCTTCACCACCTTTTCTCCATCAAGCCGTGACTGCAGATGTTGCACCGCAACCTGAGCACAAAAGAAATTGCGACCATGGTCTGCAAAAACCACAACCACGGTGTGTACAACCGCGACTGTGGTGTGTATAACCATGCCCCCGGTGTAGCTTTCTTCAGTGTCGCATCCACCGTGATCAACAGAACAACCTCCTCTGTCATTGGCCTTCATCCCTTCCTCCCTCACGCATCTACAGCTTGCGACCTTGCCTCACTACCTCCGACAGCATCACACCGTGCAACCACGACCTCTCCTCCTACTGATAACCGCGACCTCACTACTACCCTACAATGTGACCTCCATGCCCGTAACCGTGGTCGGGGTTTCTTCCTACCCAAACTGCGGTCGCGGTTTCCATTATTGTGACTAGGTCAAGAGCAAGGGGACCACGGCCACTGCTCAAGGTCAGACTCCTTATACACCCAGCACTATAAATACCCCCACTCCAACATCAAAAGGGTGGGAGGATCGAGTCCAGAGACTAGAAGGATGCCCGCTTGTGTCCATCCCAAGGAGGACCTCAACCCAGAGTCCCGCGGGAGAGCACAGAGGTCCAAAAAGACTACAGTGCTCACTCCACACTGCCCTCTACAGTAGGCTTCCATTCTCTCTCCATCCATCTACCTATTTCCACCCAGATCTATGTGGAAACCTAGATATGGATCATCCTCCACCTTCATTCATCCACTGAGCCACTGTTTGGGGCAGATCTAGAGAGAGAGAGGACCGAGGAGTCTTGATCTGATCAAGGAGGAGGACCAAAAGATGAGATCCAGCCTATACGGAGGCAAAGGAGCGAGAGACACCTCTCCTCCATGGGCTAAATCTTATCTTCTTCCTCTTTCTTCTATTGTGTTTCTTGGTTTCTTGTACAATGATGTTCTTCCATCTTTATTCATTGTCAACTATGCTTGTCCATGGCTAGTTGAGCACCTTCTTGGCTATGTAGCCCGTTTTGGGCATGTTTATGTACTTTTTCCTTAAGCAAGTAGATTTATTTCAGATCTCGTATGTTGCTTGTTCTATCTTCTCTCTGTAGTTTTGATTGCTAGTTTGGTTGATATCTTCCTAGTTTGAACTATTGTTTCTATGTGTATCGTGAGATCCGTGTAGGAATAGATGCGAGAAGATAGCTTGGATCAGAGCCCGAGAGGAGGACAGTTCAACGGCTGTCTGTTCCTAACATTTTAGCACATTCTAGACCCGAGAGGACCTCTAGAATATGTTGATATGTTGATGTGTTATCCTCGAAAGAGGATCAATGGCACAATCATAGATGGGTTTTAGTCACGCTTCACGAGAGTGAGTGGGATGACCCACATGAACAAACATGACATTACGTACTATGTTTGGATATAGATTGCTTGCTCAGGTGTTCGAGGGTTGTCTACACCCGAGAACTGGTGCATAGACTGCCTAGCTTGTGGTTACATAGCCAAGAACTCCTTCTCTCTAATTAGTAGAATCTCATGGACTCTATTTTCTTTTCTTTGTTTTGTTTTATTTTGTGACAACCCACTAGACTAGTTCTAGGACATATTTTCATCGACTAATGTTTTGGCTTATCTGACTAAAGAATGAAATATGTGGCGTCCTAAACATCACCATGTCCTTGTGTTCGACCCAATATATCTACTTCGACCCCGTAATAAAGTTGTGGGTGTCCTTGAAGGATTCGGGTTATAAATTCAAAGTTTCGACTCACCTTTTAGGCCAATCAACTTTTAGCTCCGTTGTTGGGGATGTGGTTTTCCACGTTTACATGCCTAAAAGATTTTGTTCTGTCACTTTTAAGCACGTATATATATGCATAGTTTTTCTTTTATTTTAAACATACTTGTTCATATATATTGAATACCTTTTTCTTTTTCTTATACTTTTTCAGCCATGGATCTTGCTTCGGCGAGACAAGTCATCTTGTCCACCTATCCTCCTGAGTTTTTCCACAGTTCCAACTGCTGGCAAATAATTGAAGGTCGCGCTCTATAGCTAGTCGAGTCATACTCACCTCTACCATCGTCGTATGTTGAAATTTCAACAATGGAGATTGCCAGTCAGCCCTCAACTTCTGTGCTATCATGGGATGAAGAATTGATTAAGGCAGTGGAGTTAGTTGGGGAAAGTATTCATGCACTCACCTCCTTAGCCCCTCATCTCCAAGAACATGTCGATCCGCTCTAGGAACCATTATATAAGTAGGAGCGTCAACTCCAAATAGCAACGCAAATTGCAGACCGTAGTAGAAGTATGCTTCAAATTGTTGAACAAGGATTCATCCAGAAACATCAGTTTGATACAATGGATTCCCATTAGATTGTATGGCAGAACCGACGGGTCTCGAAAGCATTGCTTCTCAAGTACAACAGTTTCATGATAAATATGTTGAATAAGGTAGGAGACTCTAAGTGCTCATCAATTTGGTTACAATCCGATTACGAGTGCCATCACAAGATAATGCAGACTCTAGTCATCAAGACCATTCCATCATATGTGAAGTAGAGTATGTCTCACTATCCTATTCAGACCATCAACTGGATTCACTAGGATTTTTCTATGAAGACCAACCCACTTGGGGAAGCCCTTCATTCTATCCATATGACCCAGTTGGTGAACCAATGGAAGATATGAGTCATGGACATGAATGGTTCTATGATGACGATGACGAAGACTCTTATCCTCATAATGATGACCAAACAACCTCGCACCCAAAAGGTTGGTTTGAGGAACCCAAGTCCAACATTGACCCAAACCAGGGTGATGTCTCTCATATTGAGACATGTCACTTAGCTTTGAGCAGTACGCCAATCATGGTTTGGAACAATTTGTTCGATGAGGAGGACGACGACTATTCCTCTCAGTGGAGCGAATATACTGACGACGACGAGTTGGAACAGCATGAGCCAACATTTGCCACCATCCCTTTATAAGGCTTGGTGGAACTCAAGGGAACTATATGGACCATCCACCACAATAGGGTGGCTGACCATGAAGACACCCAGGACCCCACAGAAGGCAACAAGCTTGGGGTGGAAGAACAGCAAATAGATTCTTCTGGGGACACTTCTTGCTCAGAAAATGATCAGATGACTCAGATTGTACATGAAAGTTTACTTGAGAATACAACCTCAATTTCATAGATGGTGAGAGATGAGATGAATTGTCTAGAAGATATTCAGCCTATCTCCTCCATTTCATCCTGTGTCGACATCCTAGGGCCTTCCCATTCATATCTATACATTGAAAGGTGCCTTGAGGATACTTTGCCAAAGAAGTCATCTCAGTGCAGTTCAAGATGATTCCAGCACACGGATGAGTTCACTGAGTCATCATATTCTATTCCTCTACTTCAGACTCAGAAGGGCCCTCACCTCCACCTATTCTGCTCCTATCATGAGGTGGATCCTGTTGGCAAGACACAGGTGGCACTGGTCCCAAAACTTAGGATTTGGGACTCCAGTATCGGTCTCATGGGGCAGCCGCCCCCTTTCTTTTACCTCTTTCTTTTCTCTTTTTGTTAAAATAAAATTTTGTTTTTTGTGATCTTGCTTAGATAGTTTCTTTCCTCTAACTGCCTAATTTTTCCTTGCATACATGCATCATTTTAGGACTTTAATAAGATTCCCACCCTAACTTCCATGCATTCCCACCCTATTATCCTAATCTTAGATCTTGCTCGAGGATGAGAAAAATTTTAACCTTGGTGTGGTAGGACTATTCTCCCTTCTACCTCTTCATCCTTCTAACATGCATGTTTACTTCCTGCATTCAGTTTTAAATTTTCAAAAAAAATCAGCTTTTTAGCTTTGCAATTATGGCCATATGGTGCGAATCTAATAGATAAATGCTTGACTTTATGCCTAAATGCACAGTTTTCATCTTAAAATTGCTCGACCTTTCGCTCAACTTGCTCTTTGACTCTTTCCTTGAGTTTGGTAATAAATCTAAGGTTATGTGCCTTTTTCATAGCTTAAAGCTTTATTCCCTTGATCTATGTTGTGAATGACAAATGCAAGGTAAAGGATCGATGGAATGAGCTAAAACATGATCAAAGAATCCTAGTTGTGGTTTCACGAGCTTGCCTCTATTCTAAGGATTCTTGGATCATAATTGCAACTTTTCACACAGGTGTCAAGCGGATCATGATGGGCTTTGAGCTATAAACATGATGAAATGTTTTCCTTGATAGATTATGTGCCTTCTCACATTAGATTAAGTCAAAAAGATATAAAAAGTTGCAAAAGAGGCTTGGCCGCCCATAAAATCTTGAAATATCTATATAGTTCTCACCCAAGCCTACAAAATAGAATGCAGAGAATAAAAGCCTGACTGCGAATAAATGAGCACTTATTTTCTCTTTTAGGAGGGTTGAGGATGGTGCCCAGCCGGTGTATGACTGTGCTCATGAATGTGGGTATGTCGTGCTTGGTAGTATCACTCCAAAAGCTCATTCGAGAGTCCCTAGGAACCCCTAGGAGACATATGAGATCATCTCAGTAGCAGGGTTGGTTCGAGCACAGTATGAGGAGTTCATCTCACTACTTTGGGCCAACTGGCTCAGACTGCAGGGAGTGTTGCTCATTACATGGACTGACCTGACGTAGATCGAGATCCTCAGAAGTCATTAGAGTCTTTTGCTTTGTTTATTAGGACATGAATAAGTGAGAGGCGTGTTGTTCTTAATTGGTATGCAAGGATTCATGGTGATGGCTCATTTCTCATCACCATTGTGATCATCTATGTGACAATTCTTTCATGACTAATAATTATGATTCAAACCCTCATGAGTATCGACATGTTGTAGTGAATTCTCTTAATCTTCCCTGGAAACTCTTTGACCTTGCTTTGGCAGGATTGTACTCGATTGGTGGGGGTTTATTCTGAAATGACATGGATCAGGACTATTGATGTTTTAAACTATTTTTCTTAGCCTTAGCATCTATTGCCAAGCTTAATTTGGATGTTATCTTTTTGTTCTATGAGCACAGTCTTACTTGAGGACAAGCAAGTTTGAAGCTTGGGGTAGTTGATAACACCCAAAGAAGGACCCGGGTTCGAACCTCACCGAAGGCACTTTGTGAACGGCAATCCACGCTGATTAGGTGCGGGTTGGGGGTGACCGGACCACACCCACTAATGCCTCGAGAGTTTTCCATCTCGACTTCTCCCGGGGTGGGTTCTCTCGGTCATCAAAAAAATAACACCCAAATTAGCACATATTCTCTATGCTATTTATCTATGGTTTTGTGTCACTTTAGCTTTAATATGCCCTCAAATGCTTATGGTTTAGTTCTTTTTATCTTTACATAGATAATGTAACTAGATAGCCAATAAAGTAGCCAATTTTGCCATTTTTGGGACTAGTAGGCACCGAACTTGTGATGACATCTTTGTCCATGTTTTCTCTCTCTCTGAAGCCCAGTGAAACTGTGTTATTTGACATATCATCTAAATATTAATGCATTTTTCATCTTAGTATGAGTTACCTTCTTGGGCCTAGTTCTACTATTGATTAATTGCTTTTATTGCCTAAACCTTCTTATACATCATTACTTAACCTAATTGATTTAGTCTCTATTTTAATTGGATTTTATTCTTGTTTGCAGGTCAATTTGGTACAAAGAGGCCAATAGCACTCAGCCCATTCACTAATCCATGGCCTTTGATTCAAGCTTTTGTGGCCCCGGTCCCTCTCTACCATACACACCGTGGGCAACCTCTAAAACCCTACACCGTGGCTCCTTTCTTCTATAGACCACGGCCTCCAGTTCAAAGACCACGACCCCCTCCCAAATAACCACAGTCATGGTTATTTCTCTCCTCTCTCACCCACGGTTTCTTCTCCACTCATCCAGCTGTATGCGGTCTTCACCAACACCAGACCGTGACCTAGCCAACTCCTCAGCCACGATCGCGGTCTCCTCCGGCTTCAACTACGACCTCCAGCGTCAACGCCTCGACCATCGTCTCTTCACCAACTGCCAACAAGTACCATCTATACCTTGTGCAATGCTGCCACTACTACCCCAGCACCTTCCCCACATAGACTCGACCTCCAGCTTGCCAACAGTGGCAGACTGCGGCCGCGGTCGGCATCACCTTGACCCGCAATCAGTGCAGTCGATGGCACCGCGACCCTCTCTACCGCCTGTCCAGCGCAGCGCCTCCATTTGTCTTGACTGCAGTCTCCTCTAGAAGCACCATCTCTGGCCCATCTACACCGCGACTAGAGGACTCATGGATCGCGACCTTCTCAACTGTCGCACCCGTGATCAATTCTCTCCTCTAACGTCCGCCCCTCTTCACTGCCTTTCCTCCCTCAAGTCGCGACTACGGTTGTTGCACCGCAACCTGAGCACAAAAGAAATTGTGACCATCGTCTGCAAAAACCGCGACTGCAGTGTGTACAACCAGGACCGCAGTGTGCACAACCGCACTTGCGGTGTGTACAACCGCGCCCGCGGTGTATCTTTCTTCAGTGTTGCATCCACCACGATCAACATAATAGCCTCCTCTGCTAGTGGCTTTCATCCCTTCCTCCCTCACACATCTATAGCCTGCGTCCTTGCCTCACTGCCTCTGACAACATCACACTATGCACCCACGACCTCTCCCCCAACTGATAATTGTGACCTCACTGCTGCCCTGCACCGCAACCTCCATGTCCCCCTAACCACGGTCACAATTTCTTCCTACCCAATCGGTGGTCGCAGTTTCCATTATCGCGACCAGAGCGTGACCACTGCTCGGGGTCACAGACTCCCTATACACCCAGCACTATAAATACCCCCACTCCAACATCAAAAGGGTGGGGGGGATCGAGTCCAGAGACCGGAAGGTTGCCCGATTGTGTCCAACCCAAGGAGGACCTCGACCTGGAGTCCCGCGGGAAAGCACAGAGGTCCAAGAAGACTGCAGTGCTCACTCCACATTTCCCTCTATAGTAGGCTTCCATTCTCTCTCCATCCATCTGCCTATTTCCACCCAGATTGTGTGGAAACCCAGATCTGCATCATCCTCCACCTCCATTCATCCACTGAGCCACTGTTTGGGTCAGGTCTAGAGAGAGAGGACCAGGGAGTCCAGATCTGATCAAGGAGGAGGACCAAGAGATGAGATCCATACTATACAAAGGCAAAGGAGTGAGAGCCACCTCTCCTCTATGGGGTAAATCTTATCTTCTTCCTCTTTCTTCTACTGTGTTCCTTGGTTTCTTGTACAATGATGTTCTTCCATCTCTGTTTGGTGTCAACTATGCTTATCCATGGCTAGTTGAGCACCTTCTTGGCTATGTAGCCCGTTTTGGGCATGTTTATGTACTTTTGCCTTAAGCAAGTAGATTTATTTCAGATCTAGTATGTTTCTTGTTCTATCTTCTCTCTATAGTTGTGATTAATAGCTTGGTTGATCAATTCCTAGTTTGATTTGTTGTTTCTACCTGTATCGTGAGATCCGTGTAGGAATAGACATGAGAAGATAGTTTGGACCAGAGCCCGAGAGGAGGACATTTCGATGACTTTCTGTTCCTAACATTTTAGCACATTCTAGACCCGAGAGGACCTCAAGAATATGTTGATATGTTGATGTGTCATCCTCGAAAGAGGATCAATGGCACAATCATAGATGTTTTTTAGTCACGCTTCGCGAGAGTGAGTGGGATGACCCACAGGACCAGACACGACAGTACATACTATGTTTGGATATAGATTGCTTACTCAGTTGTTTGAGGGTTGTCTATGCCCAAGAACGGGTGCATAGACTGCCCAGCTTGTGGTTACACAGCCAGGAACTCCTTCTCTCTGATTAGTAGAATCTCACGGACTCTGTTTTCTTTTCTTTTCTTTGTTTTGTTTTATTTCGTGACAACCCGCTAGACTAGTTCTAGCACATATTTTCATCGACTATCATTTTGGATTATCTGACTAAAGAACGAAACATGTGGCGTCCTAAACGTCACCATGTCCCTGTGTTCAACCCCGTATATCTACTTTGACCCCGTAATAAAGTTGTGGGCATCCTTGAAGGATTTGGGTTATAAATTCAAAGTTCTGACTCTCCTTTTAGGCCGATCAATAATGCAAATATCAACAATCTTTTTGTTCAAAAGGCCATTCTTTCTACAAATAATAAACTTAGATATTCATCCCTAACCAAAGATATATTAAAAAATAGGTTTAGATCCTTTATGAAACAATTTCGAGCTGCAATTATATGCACATGCCCTCCACCATGACATCTCCACCATGATGAGGTACCTGATTGATATTCTCTTTATTTGATTATATAGTGAGGATGTTATAGATTTCAATCATCGGGGGAGAAATCAGTTGGTGATTTAGTTTTAGATTTCCTTTACATTTCTTTTTCTTAGTTTTTATTTTAGACAGTATTAAATCTAGTGTTCTCTAAGTATTGCCCCTTTATTGAATTGATTTCCCTTTACCCTAAATTGTTTGTCCATTTTTTCCCAATTTTTTTTAGAAATGTTAGTTGCAAAAAATGTGTACAAGCCTTGCATCAATTAAACCAAATATGATATCAACTATAATTATTTCATTTTGGTTTCTTGTTGTTAGCCTACATGTTCATCTTTCTAACTCTTGATTATTGAATACATGTAAGGTTGAATCCTTTTGGATTACTCAACATTACAACATTGTTTATCGTTTCAAATGTCCTTTTGAAATTCTTAGTACATTTTCAACTACCCACTCAATGAAAATTTTGAAAATAAGTGTAAAATATGGTTTATTATGCAATCCAATTAACTCTTTTATGCTTTGAAAAAAAACTTTAATTGAAGGCCATGTGGTTCTCAAGTGGAACCCGACTTACATTTGATTATTTTGGCTTGTTCTTCAAAAACGTATACATATATTCCTTGCATAAGATGGCTATACCGCTCACAAATCATGCTATCCTACTGTAAGTTTGATCTAGCCATGATTTTACATCCTTAAGAGGGTAAATTAGCCCCAACCAGCATTCCATGTGTGCATAAGTCTATTTTATTTGTTGAATGTCGGAACCCATGTTTCATTATCTTATTCTTTATCTAAAAACAAAAAGAGAACTAATGGATTATTTATGTTACTTGGATTTCATATTTTATATCTTTATAATTGAGAACGTTAAGTGGAATATTCAAAAGTTATTTGGCTTGGTCATATAAATTTTACTTAATGTTGTTTGGTTGACTCTTCCAATTAGATTTTTCCCAGTTTTTCTAAACAAAATTTCCATATTGGGTGTTTGAGTTGAACTCATGGCTAATACCATAAAGCCATTGATTTTGGTTGGATTCAATTGATACACTCCTTTCATTTCATTTGATTGATACATGTGCTTAAGAATTTATTCAATTGATTAACCATGTTACTTTTTCTTGAGGACAAGTAGTGGTTTAATCTTAGAGGGATTTAATGTGTATGATTTATATATTCTATCAACCTACTCTTTCATGCACTTTCAATCTATTTTCTACCTCAACTAACCTCTAACCATGCTAGATTTTCTACTTTATTGTTATCTTTCCTTAATCATGTGTTTTGAATTTTAGGTACAACATTTTGGCATAAAATAGGGATATAAAGATCATCATATCATCCACCAACTCATCCCCAACAATTCACATTTTCAGAAGATCAATGTTGCATAACTAGTCGACAACGCACCGTATTGAGATATTGACATGTCGTATATTCAGCAACACATTGTGTTGAGGTATTAATGTGTTGTGTTTTCATCCACACACAATGTTGAGATTTTAACATGCCATGTCATGGTGTAGGTACTGGATCCAAAGAAGTCGATGGTTATTGAATCCTAGCAACACGTCATGTCAACTCGTTCTAGAATTTTTCAGAACTCCCCGATTTACAGCAACACGTTGTGATAGTCAACCAGCACCCTATGTCACCTTCGATTGAGTAAGTTCTAGTTTGGAAACTACATGTAACAATGTGTGTTAATGACCTAAAAATCCTAACTCCCTTCATCGAAGATGGTGGAGGTAGTTTGGGAATCACCTCATTTTTTATCGAGTCAACTTTTATCCCCTTGTTGGACACCTTGTGTCCCAGAACAATTCCTTCACTCAGCATCATGTGACGCTTATCCCAATTCAAATCCATATAAGTGTCTTAAAATCCCTATAACACCTTATCAATACTGGTAAGGTATTCATCATATGACTCTTTGTACACCCAAAAATCATACATAAAGATCTCAAGATAGTGTTCAACCATATCAGAGAAAATGATGAGCATACATCGATGAAAAGTTGTTGGAGCGTTACAAAGACCGAAAGGCATGCAAAAGTAAGAAAAAGTACCATAGTGACAAGTGATGGTTGACCTCTCTTGATTATGTCGTTTAATGGAAATCTGGTTATATCTTGAATAATTGTCTAGAAAGCAAAAGTGTGAGTGGCTGGCAAGTCGTAGAAGAATATGGCAAATAAATGGTAATGGAAAATGGTCCTTAAGTGTGATGACATTTATATGGCACTAATCAATGTAAATTCTTCCATCTTTTCACTAATCAAGTAGAAACTAGTTCACTTGCCAAATTATTAGTGATAGTTATTCCCCCTTCTTAGGAACTACTTGTGTTAGACTAACACATTTAGAATTAAAAATAGCATAACTTATACGTGCCCATAGAAGTTTTACTACCTCCTTCTTCACTACCTCAGTCATGATGGGATTTAGAAGCCTCTAAGTTTGTGCCATCATCCGTTCTCATTCTTCAATGCAGATCTTGTGTTGGCACAAGCGAGAAGAAATTCCCTTTATGTCAGCAATAGACCACTTAAATGTAGCTCGGTGGTTCTTCAGGATGAAAAGTAATTTTTCCTCATCTTGAAGACTTAGTGAAGTTGAAACTATCATTTAAATCTTGAGTTCCAATACCAAGAACATATACTTTAGATGTGGATGAAGTGGCTTCAGTTCCAACTCAGGAGAATGTTGTAAATATGCTACCAATGGTGGTGGTGGCAGTCCCAGATCCTTGAAATGTTTTATATAATGGCATGACAATGCCTTTTGAAACAGGACACACTCATCTATTAGATGATAGCATGTGTATTCATTCACTATCTTTATGAGACAAGCTTCTAAAGGTCACTGAGGATACATAGGAGTGATAGTAGAAGAAACCGCATAGGTATTGTTGTTGGGTGAACATCATCTTCTAGTTCCTTAGGGTATTTAACAGCCCTTGTCAAATATATATGTTATCTCTTCTACAATGTCCACCTCAAAGGTTCTTTTATTCACCCATGGCATAACTTTACACGTTTACAAATGGTTTCACTAAATTAAGGGACACCTCATTATCAGTAAGTTGCACCACATGAAATTATGTGTGCTTATGATTCTGATGTTATTGGTTGGGCAGCTTTATTTCAAACTGGTCATCTAGGATTCTTGATGTCAACCCGCCTCTCCCATCTCCAAGATTACATTAGATGTGTCCTGAAATGGCCTACCTAGCAATAATTCATTTCCATTTCCATGACCAAAAAATCTATGGGAAAGATGAACTTATCTACTTTCACTAGGAAATCCTCACATATGCCTAGTAGCCTCACAATTGAATTGTTTGTCAGTTGAATTATCATATTACTTTTTCTTGATTCCTTGAGCCCAAGATTCTTGAACGATATTGATTCCATGATATTGATGTTCTCTTTAGAATCACATAGTTCTTCTAATTTGATACTTCCTATAAAACATGGTATATTAAAAAAACATAGATCTTATATCTTCAAGGCAGCTTCCTTTGTATCAATGCACTAACTTCCTCCCATAGTACTACAATGTTTGAATCGGCTATCCTCCTCTTCTTGTTGATGATGTATTTCAAGAACTATCCATAGGAAGGGATTTGTTTGATGATGTCTACTAGAGGTAGGTTGATGTGGAGTTACTTGATAACGTCAGAAGCTTTCTAAAGTGCTTATCAACCTTTTGATTTTCATGTTGTTTGGAAATGGAACTTGAATCGCATTATTTCAGTGATTAGGTGGAATATAGGGCTCTTTTAAAATTTTGGTTTTCCCTATGTCCTCCTCTTCTACAACTTCTTCATGTGGCGTAGGTTCTACTAGCTACTCAATGTTTTTTCTGTTAAAACCACACTTTTAGATGATGGTGCACTTGTCTCTAGAATCAATATCTGCTCTTTCTCAAACACTCTACCACTGCATAGAATCACTACTTTGGCTTGTTGGTTATTTTGTGGGATGTCACTATTTCTTGGAAATCCCTTCTAAGTGGGCTTTTTAAGTGCTTCCAATTTTGCAAGTATTTATGAAATTTGATTTTCCAAACTATGGATTTGAGCTCCTTATTTCTGTGGGTCCTTTTTTATTGGTATGGGTAGGCCTCATTATTTGTAATGAGTTCTCTGGACATATCTTCCAGTCTATCCATCCTACTAATTTTGATATGAAGTGTTGACATGTTGTTGTTGGTTGCACCTATGATGGGTCATGCTGAAAATTATTTTGGTCCTTCCATGAGAATTTAGGATTCGTCCTCCATGCATATTCATTGTTTCCCTTGTTGTTCTTGTACCTTAGGTGCATAGACATCTCCACCTCCCTCCATATGAGGTGTTCGGTTTTTTATCTAGCTTCTTTGTGAGTTGTGCCATCTAAGCTTTCAGCTTGAAGACATCTCATTATTCAACAGCACTTCTCAGTGATGCTAATGTCTCATGCATGGGATGCTTGAGATTTGATCAATTTTATAACAGCCCACATTCATTGCATGGCGCTTAATTGGTCCCAATTCAGTTGTCATTTATGACACCTTGATTTACTTCCATTTCGTCTGTTCCTCATCTAAATCTTACAAGTTGTCCACCCAATCATCACCAATCTGTGTTAGGTTATTTTCCTACTCTTTATCTACATGTGGTGGAGGAGTTTGAATGAAGATATCAGATGAAGCTCCAAACTCATGTGCCTTGTGTAAAATCTCCTCTTGGTGTACACATGGAGGAGTTGAACCTTTGTAGTCAATAGTCCGAGTATGGACCATATACTAGTACATGAAAATGTGATTGGCATTGTAAAGACACATAATATTAGTAATCTGAAAAAAAGAAAGAATATTTTTCAATTATGTCTGATTAGAAGTATAATTAAAGATGAAATATATAAATATGTATCTAGAGTGGTCGGTCGTAGCACTCCTTAGTGTTGTGGATTCCCGACAACAATGCCAAAAACTTGACACTTGTAAAATGTGTGTGTGATACACATGTATTGAAGTGATATAGGTCAATGAGGCTCGAGTATCACACATGCCTCATTGGCCTATATTACTTCAACACATGCCCGAGAAATAATTCCCTGAGTTTCAAGTTTTTATCATTGTTGTCGAGAATTATTTCCTAGAATCCAGTACAAGCTGTGACCTAATTAGCTTGTCCTAAAGAAGAGTCAAATTTTTGTCATTGTTGTCAGAATTATTTACTAGAATCTAGTAGAAGTTGTGACCTAATTAGCTCGACCTAAAGAAGAAGTTGATTGGTTATTATTAACTATGAACTTGGATTGAACATAATACATTGATAAGGTTGTAAGTAAGATTTAAAAAAATCCATATGACTTGGGGTTTCACCACGACATACACTACATTTAAGATCATTTTTACATATAATTATTCACCCTTAGTTTGAACTAAAGACATGTAGCTAACATTACACGCTCCCGCAGTGTAATGCACTGCGTAGACTAAGACAAACCCCACTTTCATAGAAATTTAGTATCTTAGTCCAAATGATTAGTTAATTCCTAGGCTATTTTTTCATAGTTGTATGTCTTATCACAAAGTGTGGTATAAGCTATGTAAATCCATGTTTTCTAACTTCTAATACCTCTCCCAAAGCATTTAGAAGTTTGTTACTTTGGTTGTTGTGATCATGCGTAAGCAAATTATTCATGAGAACATAGATTCACATTTAGAACAATGGAATATATCATAAACTTATTAAATCCAAATACATTGCAATGTCAGGATACTCCCAGGTCATAAGGAACAAAGGGGTTTATTTCCACATGTTTTTCATTAAATCACAACAACTAGGAAGATAGAAAGAGAAGAGAAGCATCTAAAAACTAATTAACTCCTAGAGAAGTTGCCTCAATGATCCCTTGTGATGAACACCCTGATCTGCAGCTTTCCCACTGCAAACACATCCTCTAGAAGTGCAAAGATTGTATGATTGGTGTTATCTCCTTTGTATCATATTCTTTTGGCTCTACTTCCAAAACACATGTGATACCTCAGTTGTGGTCACCCTCCTTAGGTCATAAGTGAGGCCTAACCCCCTCTTATTTTATGGTGGTTGGATCTAACAAATTTTTAAACATGCACTAATCATGTAGTGTCGATACCACTGAGAGGTTGTTGGTGGCACCAATTTGGGTGGCCTTGTGCATCTCCTTGATCTCTGTTGGTACTATCAACAAAGCTATCTATAGCCATGAGTGATTCTCATTAGAGTCAGGATGCTGGTCTCGGTACCATTGACTGACATGTTATTAGCATTGAGATAAATAATTTTCATCCTTGATGCTCTCTGGACCATTGGTTGGTACAAGCAAGTATGAATCTCATTGGCTTCGATCACCTCTCAGTA
This sequence comes from Alisma plantago-aquatica, assembly GCA_963693085.1. Taxonomy (NCBI): domain Eukaryota; kingdom Viridiplantae; phylum Streptophyta; class Magnoliopsida; order Alismatales; family Alismataceae; genus Alisma; species Alisma plantago-aquatica. The sequence continues at coordinate 404,643,201 of OY856413.1, forward strand.
GCACCGAGATGAGTCTTTGTAGCATTGAATTTTGCTTTTCCTTCTACTTTATCTAGGTGTGACGTAGTTGTTGGTAATACCAAGTTGTCCATAGATACTCAATTGGCCTAAAATAAGAGAAATAGCAACATAAGTCTGAGCAAATGATCATAAAATCATGCAATTGATAAAAATGAGAGATTATTGATGCATAGATGATTTATAGGCTTATTAATTTAAAAAAAAAAGCAAAAACATATATAAATGTGAACATTCGTGCTTAAAATGTCAAGAAAATAGCATGCAAAAAGTGACTCAAAATTATTGCATCAACCCTCAGGGCCAATTATTCCTGAGACCTATATCAACATGGAACTCACATAACTCTAAAGATGGCATCTGTTTAGGTCAACCTAGAAGAAAAAAGATAGAACTAAAGGAAAAATTAAAATACCTTGTGGCTGTCCATGCATCATTTCTCAAAAAGGGGTGAAACTAATCTTTTCATGCACTAAACTGGGAGCAATGACGTGGTAAACCTTTCACTAGGAAAACCCCATTCATTTCTCATGAAATGCTAAGCTCTCATTCCTCATGAAACCCTAAGCTCTCATACTAAGGCCTGCCCTTGGTGGACACGTGGCGACGCCGGATTGGCCGAATAAGGTAATTTTTCCCAGAAATATGCAGTTCTTCATTAAATCGTAGTAATTAGCTCGAGCATCAAAAAAATACATATAATATACCAAATTGTTCATAAAAATGCATAGAACAAGATGGAACCATCATATCAGGCTTTTGATGCACTAATATTAGAAATATCATGTAAGATGTGTAATGCTTGTTTAATGGATAATAATTAGCAAACGATGACATAAAATTATGGAAAAATGTCAGTAACTCCATAATAATGTTTATAATCCATCTAATATCAGTGATCATGATGTTTATGCACGAAATCATGTAATTTTCTTAGAATGGCTATCTAGGGCTAATAACCCTAAATAAAATGTGGAAAATACATACATGCTCATAAAATCTTGGAAATCACAGAGTAATCTCATATCAGTAATTGGAAGTTAATATGTAGATATGAGATCAGTTTTGTACACGGAATTCATGTTATATGAAGAGCACCCTTAATACAAGTGATGTAACCCTAAGATGGTTAATAAAAGTGACATGATGTTAAATATGTTCACATAATAATGTGAAACATGAGTATATCCAGTTAATGAACTATAATCTGGAAAATGACATCAGTATGATAATTCTAAGACAAGAATACAAGTAAAAGTGGGAATACCCTAATGAGATGTAAGATGATGAGAACCTGATGATAGTATGCGGTCTTGTCTTGATCAGGTTTGACCAAGCTTATAGTTGACATCAGTGGTATGTGATTAGGATGATCTATCTCTTTGGAAGGTACGCTATTACCTCTTACTTGGCTTATTATACGATATGCTTGTGTTATAGGTGTAGTAAAATACTTGGCATATGATATTGGATGAAATGATTGTTCTTGTATGATATGTTGCATGACTTTCCATACTTATTGCTATGAACACATCAAACATAATATAAATGTTCCATCATAAGATAGCTCATAAACCACTCGATGGTAGAGCACATGCATAATGATCACAAACCACTTGGTGGTAGATCGTATGATGTGTGTATAATGATCACAAACCACTCGGTGGTAGATCATAAGGTCTAAAGACGTCAAAGCCACTTGGTGGCAGACGCACGAGATGTATGATGGAAATGTGCTTAAAATATGTGTTCTCTTTTATTAATGAACATCTTTGTGCAAGTATATGATTTTTCTTATATTTCTTTACAACTGCCAAGTATTAGTTTTATCTTATTGCCAAGATATGATGAGAGGTATATAAAAAGACACGTAGGCGTACTCAGTACAATATTCATGAAATATTGTGCTGACGTGTACCGCATGTAATCTTTTGTTCAGGTTATGGTTATGCTCTTGAAGATCCAGGATAGATAGATTTGTGTGGCGAGCTGATGTACAGGTGGACCTGTTGTCTTAAGATCTTGTAGTTTAGTTGTAGTACATGTATATGTTAAAGTTTGTTGTTCAATATGTAATATCAAATGTTGTATGTTGTAATTATATGTTGAATGGTGAACATGTGTGTATGGTTTTATTATTGTTCATGTACATGTGCTACGGTGTTTCCTTCTGACTCCCTTGATTTTCTTCTTCTTAGCCTAGTGTGTGGTGTTTAAATTGGGATTCTCGATGAGGTGAGGGTTTCAATTTGGATGTCACACATCAGATTAAGTTTTAGAAAATCTGGGGACGTCACACCTACTTATGATTTTTTTAGCATAACCTCTTTTGGAAAGCACGTATATTTTTTTTCATTCTTTTGGAAAGTACAAATATATCTATTTTTAGTTTTTTGGAAAGAGCAAATATATTTGTTTTCATTCTTTCGGAAAGCACAAAAATTTAGAGGTCAATGCTCTTAATATTGTTCATGACTTTTGATTTGGGAAGTGGGTGCCTTTTCCAAATTCAATGCTTGCCTTTTTAATTTTCATAGTTATCTAAGTTGAATCATATGAGCTACCATCTATTAGTAGCATGTCAAACATGTCCTTAGCAACAAGAATTGTTTCTCTTATAAGCATAGCAGCAAGGGAAATGCCTAGGTACCATGAATTCTATGCGATTTTGCCAAAAATAATTTCCAAATTAATACTTTAACTAGGTCAAAATATCTAGTTTTTGTGAGACCCTGAGATCAAGCATATTTCATAAACTAATTATGGTGTGTCAGTAGGCTTAATGTTGAATCATAAACTTTCAATGTTACAATGACTGTTTGATTTTTTGGTGGGACAGTTATGTAAGAAGTCTTCAAAAAAAATGGTGTCACGCAATATCATGTTATTTCTATTTCTTAGGTTACTGCTACAGAGTTACCACGATACAATAATCTTTATGAGATTGATGCGCTAATTGAAAAAACATCTCAAACACTGATTTGAGTATTGATACAAATATTGCAATGTTGATGATGAGGGGTATGAAAGCTCAAGACTTTGAGGGCAACAGAGATGGATTGAAGTGGATTCACTTAAGCATGGCTCTACTGGAGAGGGACAAAAAGATTTCTATTGTACTCTCAAGTGCTTGATATATGCTTTCTCATAAACTACTTCTGCCTATTCCTTTCGTGCTTCATTTAGCACATTTCTTGTGAGCTATTATAATTTTGGGATTGAAGTCCTTCAGGTGTTGGAATGGTTTGTAGATAGGTATGTGTTCTGTAGAAGTTCTGCACACATTTGAAAGATATATGTAGGCTATAGAGTTGTATGACATTAAAACTTGAATAGAGCACAGAGATCCATTTGCCCTCAACTTAAAACTTGTGGCTATTGGGAGATGCATTTGTAGTAGTGCTCCATAAGCATTTAGTTTGAGCATACCTTTGGGTATATATGATATGTGTTCTTTTGATTATATATAGAAAATCAACAACACATTTGAGAGGGTAGAAAAAGCACCAACAACATGGTCTCCCCAACCCTGCTCCAGTTCTCTTCTCTATGGATGCAAGGAAGTTTGAGGCCCTAGGTAGGTATGCCAATTAATAGTTCATTCACAATTATTAGAACTTGTTTGTTGAAATGACAGCCGCATAATCTATTTGTTTCTTTATTTGTTATTTGAGTTTGTCTATCCAAATAAACATGGGATTCTCATATGATTCCACTTGAAGAATTTGTGCTAGACAATAGATTTGGTTTAACTAATTTTAGGGAGTGGGTCACTGATGAAATGAGTGCCCAACATCATCTTATGAGCAAGACTAGCAAGCTCATCAAATTTGGTTTACTATCTCAAGTATTTCCCTCTTTCCAATTCATTTTTCCTGAAGTTTCCTAAAGGAAGAAAAAACAAGGCATTGGCTTGATTATTTGGGACCACGAGGGTATTTGTAGGTCATCTAAAGGCCATGTTATCCATGCTCAGTCAGTCCTTGAAGTGAAGCTCACTGATATTTATCAATCTATGGAAAAAATGAATTTCCAGTTGGACACACACAGATGATTGTTGAAACTGATTTCCAATTGGATCTTCTATTAGTTTTGTCTCTATTGGACTCAATAATGTTTATATCAAATACAAGTTATGCTATGAGAACACTAGAATGGAACTAATATACTTTCTAGTGATTGTTTATGGTCCATGTAATGTGTGAATAAATTGGTATGAAATGTTGAGGTTATTCAATTAAATAGTCCAAACCAATATATCACTTGATGGCATACTGGTATAAAAATGAAAATTTTTCTGGAGTATAAACTTAATTTCAGTCTCATTCCTCTATTTGACTAGAAGTTGGTTCATAGAAAGTAAATTTGATTGTATACAAACCATGAATGTTCTTGGGAATGATTTTCTTATTTGATTGTGTTTTTTGTATCTAATTACTACTTCCCCTGTTTAGATTGTAGATGTAAGTTTATTGAATGCCTTTGATTCCATGGACATGTATTCACTGCTTAGAACTTAGACAACTATATCAAATCTTCAACTAATATGAACTATGCATGGTTAATTTCACATTCTAGAAAGCTATATGTGACACACTATTTGAACAAAATGTGATTTACTTAAGCAGAAGCGTTCGTTAACATCGGATTACTGAAAATCACTAAAAATTAAAACCATTTACAAAGAGATCCATACTTTGGAAAACTCTTACAAAAAGAACCAACATAATTCCATTACATTCTGGTTCACAAGTACATAATGTGTATCATCTCATCTCAAGGATTACAAACATTAACTGCTCTATACACAGGCAGCATAAGAACCTTGAGGCATCAAGCCAAAATCTCAAATCGATTCTTTTTAAAACAACTACTGACTCTAAGGACCTGAGAGTACAGAGATGACACATAGGACTCTATATACACATGTAAAAGACATGACAGTCAGACTATCCACCTAAGATGTTGTTGTTGCCCCTGGTGTTGTTGTCCTTCCCCTGTTGGGTGATCTCTACTTTCTCATCCGTGTCTACCTAAAAATGTGGATCCCACAGGGGTGAGACAATTGAAAATTGTCCCAGTGAGAGATATAACTCTCTGCCAGAAATGTTATTATTGCATATTGATAGAATAAAACTAAGCAAGAGTTCCTTTATATTAATAGCGGTATTAATCATTATATGAACAGAATAGGATAATCTCCTTTCTTAAGGAGAACATTGCATCTACCCATGATATAATTATACATCATTTATCTATTTTGCAAGGAATGCCAGGAATCGTAAATATATCATCTATCAGCTAAAGATACATAAAGAAATGTAACATAAGCCAATAATTTTCATATTCAATCCATAAGCAAGCATGCTATCTAGCTGATTACATTTTACAATCACACTTATGCCCTGAAGAGATGAGGTATACCGCTCATACTCCAACTGATCACTACAAAGTCAAAATCGGTGCCATACAAGGTCAATGGAAGAGTCGGCTGCCATGACCTCCCTTATCTCAGTCAGTATGAGATTCCATGCAGGACATCTTGTGTCTCTGCTAAATAGCTTTCCAGGGTATACTGGCAACTTCGCTATAGAGTTACATCGTCAACTGCACTCCTTTGGCATCGAGAGATTTAATGTTTACCTCACATCGATCTGGCATTAAAGTTATTGGGAAATTCGTGATACATCCATCCCGGCTTCAGGGGATTAGTGATACATCCATCTCGACATATATAATGAAGGATCGAGAGATTTAATGTTTACCTCACATCAATTCCTCCATTAGGGCGTAAGGATATTTTCGCCCATCACCCCCGCATATTCAAAAATATGTGTTTCGGGTTATTCTATAGAGCAACCCATTTCACCATCCAGCAAATTCTAACACTGATGGTTATATGGCTAGGGCACTACATGATAGGATTCCACTTGATTAATTATGTACATTATTGTATTCTTTTAGCATCAGTCAAGTTCTCAAACATTATTATGACAAATGCTACAAAGAAAAGTATAATTCATCTATCAAGTACTTTTTAAAACTTTATAGAACATTGTGAACTTAATCCCTTGTCACATCATGGGAATTCTCATCCCTTAACATCTCATCATGTTGATTATGGAATATGGGTATTCAAACCCTCAGTTCATCAAAGAACACTTGTTACCACTTATCACGTAACTAATACCTTCATGTCATTTGACCAAGGTAAACGTGATACTTGTTACACATGCATCACACATGGCTCTCAAGCCCATTTAGTCTCTTGTTACCTCTTACTAGGCAACAATACATATAATGGCTCACAAGGCCCATAAAGCATTTAAATAATTAACACATCATAGCTCATACATGGCTATGCTCATCATCTCATGATCACTTGTATGATCATCACATAATAACAGTTATATCAATTACATATCAGCACTATGCAATGTAAGAGTAGCATCACTATTCCCTTATTTATGGTTAGGATTTCTCTTACATATCATCACCATCCATTAGATTTAGGGTTTTCCATAATTAACCATTTAGGTTCTCAAGATCATATTATTAATGATCAAGCCCTAATTCATTGCTCCACACAGCTAGGAGCCAACATTGATAACATAAGTATTTAATCATGCTTATTTATTCTCATCACTTATCATTAAATGAATTATCAACACAAGATATAAGTTCCTCTCTTAACTTTACCAGAATATGATTACATCATACTTTATTGATTCGGCTTAACCTTTTCATAAGGCATATTAGCCTACACTTATGAAAGTGTATTTCAATGTAATAATTGACATGACACACTTCATGTGCTACTCATCCAAGTATATTAGATTTAGAATACATCAAGGTGTATCAATCTTGAGGTGCTGGAAGTGATATCTATCATATCTTGATGTATCACTTCCCTCATCACCTTTATCTTAAGTTCATCACTATTCTTGTATTAGGGTATCTCCCATCCTAACATTGTATGCTCCAGTTCATCACATTTTTCATGTAATGTAATGGTCATAAGTCACTTATTTGAAATATGCAACCATTATCAATGATATGGACTCATCTCGAGTTAAGGAACTATTGATATAAAGATATCCATTATCAACCTCTTTAGGTGTTTCACTTATCAATATATTAGTCACTATTCCATTATTAGGAATAGGATTTCCCATCTTTATAAATTAGGGTTCACATAACATCTCCCCATATATGGGTTCCACATAGCATTACCTGAAATTAGGGTTTCTCAACTCAACCCAAAGTTAGGGTTATGGTTTATCATCATATTGCCCAAGATTAGGGTTTCATGTACTATAAACCAAAATTATGGTTTCTCATACCTTTACCCTGTATTAGGGTTAGGGTTTCAATCTAGGGTTTCATATAGTAACACATAGCATTACCCTGGACTAGGGTTTCATATCACCCTATATTAGGGTTACCCTGAATTAGGGTTTCTTACAACATTTCCTCAAATTAGGATATCATGAAGCTTTATCTGAATTTAGGGTTTCATGAAACATCCTCTCTTAAATTAGGTTTTACCAATAAAATACCCTAAATTAGGGTTTATCATATAATTTTCTTAAATTAGGGTTACTCCATCACACTAGATTAGGGTTTCACTTAGCATCACCCTAAATTAGGGTTAGGGTTCATTAACCTTCTCGATTAGGGTTTTATGATCTCATCATCCTAGATCATACCCTAATTACATATTTCATCTTGAAAGTGTTGAAGATTAATCACTACATGATTATCACTCATGTATGAGTTCCTCTCTCTCTCTCATCCTTTCTAGGATGTTAATTATTTCAATCTTGATTAGATTGAACCAATTTGAATGAAGGGTTAGCATAGTGTATTAATTCATTGCTTCCATAAGTATCAAAGGTTAACCACTCTAAAGGTACTAATCATATAAGTACTTTAGAGGTACAACCACTGGATTTAACTTGAATATATGCTATTTAACAATCAAAGGATTAATTGGTCTTTCATAACTTTAAAACTATCAATTTCCAAATGGTTTTGTTACTTTTGAACCTTCAAATGATCTTGAGGTATTTGACCTCCATACGATCTTGAGGTGCTTAACCTCCATTCAGTCTTGAGGTGCTTGACCTCCATTCAGTCTTGAGGTGCTTTACCTCCATTTGGTCAACTCTCCCAAATGGTCAACATAACCAAACAGTTTTGAAGATCAAATTACCCATTCGATCTTGATCAACTTTACCCATTCAATCTTGATTGACTTTACCCATTTGGTCTTGATCACTTTTACCCATTTGGTCTTGATTAATATTACCCATTCGGTCTTAATCAATTTTACCCATTCGATCTCGATCAATTCCATTAATTAAAGCTTCAATCAAATTGATTAGGGTTTACCTTGTTGAAATGTGCATCAATTGCACCCTTGAACACTCATCAATTTATAACCCTTGGATCTCCAAACCTTCATCACAGCCCTTGGCCTCCAAACGGTCTTGAGACTGTTTGGTTTTCAAATGGTTTGAAGACCGTTTGGGCCAAAACAACCCAAAATCAAATTATCAACTAGGGTCTCAACCACTCTACCCGATTAGGGTTTGCAATTGGTGGATTCTCCATCATTGGGACTATTATAAATCATTTAATTAGAACCATTGTATCAACATCCAACTACCTCAGCCTTTTACCTTCAAACGGTTTGAGACCACTTGATCCCAAACGGTCTTGAGACAGTTTGGTCTCAATTGGTCTTGAGACTGATTGGGCTCAATTATGAAACCGTTTGCACAAGATATTATTAAGGTGTGTGCTTCATATGACATCATCATCTTCAAGCTTCATACCTTTGAAAATTTCAGGGATTCTTGTGGTGATTTTAACAATCAATCAAAAGTAATTTTGAGAATGAAGAAAGATTCAACATATGTAAGAGGAAGGATATCAATAATAACATTTAAGGGTTCAAGTCATATAACCCACCTTCAAAGTTGAAACCAAGCTTCAAGATTCACGTATCTAATGGTGAATGAAGATTTCTCAACCTCCCAAGGTCCATCCTCAAGCCTTTGAGTGAAAAGAATTGGCTAGGGTTGAAGATTGAATGGAGAAAAGAAGAAATCAAGCATTGATTTGCGATTTCCACCATGAAATCAAGGTTGAAGATGATTAAGGAGCTTACCTACAGGTTGGGGAACGTCCTCCTGTTGATCCTAAGTTCCCTTGTGCTCGGCCCAAACAAGGAGAGAAATAAAATCCGAAAAAGAGTCTTTGTGTGAGTGGGAAAATGAAGTGTTTATAAGGGAATTTCAATGAGAGAGAAAGTGATGTAAAAATCCTTTAACTCTCAAAATTGGTGCCACATCTCCCCCTTAACTCCTTGCATGAAAATACATCTTCCCTAACTTATAATTCCTCTTCATTATCCATGAATTAAAGAAAAACAAATTAAGCACCTTAACCATTATAATAATAATATCCAAAACTGAGTGGATATTACTTTTTAGTTAACTAATGTGAGTGGGCTCTCCACTCACTTTAGATATTTCATGGCCTTTGCAAGGCACAAGGACTTTCACACTTATGAAAATTCAACCATCTCATTTTTGGTTGAAGGGCACTTCCATTAATATAATTATTTTTGCATTAAATTGACTTATGTTCCCAATTATGCTTAAATCTTGATTATTTTAATATCAAGATTCTCTCTCCTCCAAAGTAGTTCAAATGAGATGACCCTCTGATTTTCTTATCTCCAATTGATACCAAGAAATATTAGGGACTCTCTATAAGTGGTATTTTGCATATTGAACCCTAGGTTTTAGGTAAATTGCACATTATACCAAAACTAGGTTTTAATGCACAAACATTGCTCAACAAGTTCTTTCTTGGTACTCAGGCTTGTAGAAGCCACACCTCTGCATCATTTTCATTCTTATGATGCTTCAACACTTGAGGAACATTTTATCATGTAACATTTGCAAGTTAACCCCTCAACTTAGGTAATTTACACTTTAGTCCAAAATAAGAAAAATAGTGTTTCAACATTATTCAAAAAGGACTAGAATTGAAACATAAGTTCCTCTTGAGACTTAATTACTTTTCAAGATATAAGAGCAAGCATATAATTAGCTTTATTAAGCAAAACATCTAGGGTTAAGGCATAACCTAGGTCAGGGATGTTACACTATATTTGTAAACAAGCCATGGAGATACATGCATATTGTCTTGTGGTTTTGACAAGTAGGTCTGCACCATCTCAGTAGCATAAACAGACCACATAGAGATACACATGTATTGTCTTGTGGTTCTAACAAGAAGGTTCATGTACACCTTCTTGACAGCATGCCCATTTCATTGTAAATGATGTAGCCCGCTTTTTCTCAGTCAATGTGTTCATCTTAAGGTTTGTTTAGTTAATCATTATGTCCACTTTTTATCTAACACCTTATATTGGGTCTTCCTTACAGCTAAATATATTGGTCGAGAACAACAACACTGATTGTGGCATCTTCTTACATTCTTGAGAAGGCTTAAACAATGATGCCCCATGCCACAAACCACAAGAAAACTGAAAACGAACCGCGAAAAAAAGCTTAAACAAACAAATTACAAGAAACATAGGAAATTAAAATCATTTTCATTAAGCTCCCAAATAAAAAAAACCTTTACATATAAGTCCTTTCATGTTACAAGTACTTACCATGTATGTCATCAGCTGGTTACAAGAAAATCTATCCCAAACATATATATACATAGACACTATGTCCATACATGAAAAGGACATACAGGTCAAACCACGTAGTGAAGCACGTCTACAAAGCACACCCAAAAACTATCCCAAAGACCTGAGTGTACAGGGATGACTCTAGAACTCTAAAATCAAAAGGGCCATCAGTAATACTTCCAACCTAGTTAGCTATTGTCCTTTTTGTTGTTGCTCAACCTGTGTTGAACGATCTCTACCTCCTCGTGCACATCCACTTAAAAAGATGTGGGAAACTCATGGGGTGAGATTCCAAATCTCAGAGGGAGATATAACTCTCCACCAATACTATTATTAGCATAGGTAAGATGATTAAGGATCAATAGTAAAGCTACAACCATGATAAGTAGGTAATCATCACTAACAAAATAAGAAATTGCAATTAGAATATGAAACATCTTATCATCATAAAAGGAATATGAAGAACATGTATTTTCACTACTAACCATTCTATACAAGCAAGCAAGGCCTCATCTAATATTTTTGTATTTCATCCTATGCAAGTATGCTACACGGCTGATTATGTGTTTTATTATGCCCCGAGGATTTGAGTCGTACCACCCAAATCCAACAAACCACTACTATGTCGAAATGGGTGCCCTACAAGGTCCATGGAAGAGTAGGAATCCACGACCTCACCCCTTCGGTCAGTACGAGTGAACCTATAGTGACATCACCAGTCAAACTGCTACCAGCAACATATAGTCCAGCTGTACAAGTCTATTCCACCTTGATACAGGTCACAGCGCTAGAGGAACTGGGCTATAGCCCGCAGCCACGCTCCTACCAGGGTATGGCCCGCAGCCAATCCTATATGACATGTCACTGATCTACGGCCCATAGTCGCACTCCTGTCAGGGTATAGCCCACAGCCAATCATGTATCACATATCACTAGGAGACCATCTCATGCATGGTTGTCTCATATATCCTAGACGTAAGGGGATATTCGTCCTCACCCCTTCACATTCAAAAATATGCGCTATGAGTTAAACTCGTTTCACCATTCAACAAGTGCTAACACTGAACGGATCTATGGCACAGGGCAAAGCTACATGATTAAGTTCCACTTGATTAGTTAGGTCATTTAAGTGTCTTTTAGCATCAATCAAGTTACAATGTATAAAATCATAACAATTTCTACAAAGATAAGGGCATAATACTCTTCTAGCAGATAAAACATATAGGGTGTAAACTTGCCACACTATCACCATATGATGAGTGTACATCATCAACAAAGCCACATGTCATAGGATATCAACCCCTCAACTCATCTCATATTAGGCCAAAAGCCACTGCCAGGTCATAGGACCATTCAATCATATACCACTAGTGCCACATCATGCCTCTCAAGGCTCATTCAACTTATATAATGTCTCATTACCATAGCACACACTAGCTATAATTTTCGAATTTATAACACTTGTATGGTTAGAAGTTGATAAGAAAGAGAGAAGGGAAACCACATAACATTATAATCATTTCATAACAAGGAAACAAGCAAACTCATTATTCACCATTAAGGTTAGGGTTTCATTTTCAACCGATTAGGGTTTATAAGACTAGACTCAAGCATCAGCCCTAGAACCATCACCCTCCATCATCTTGGAGTGCTCAAGGATTAGGGAGCATCATTAGAGTTGATTGGATAACATTCTCAACAACATTGTATATGGCTTATGTGTCATACATATTTGGTTATCATTAGGTGTTTACATGTATTTCTCATCCACCTATCATCACCCTATGTTGACCGCATAACCACATAGGTCGCGATCACTTACCATGGTCTATGTCTCAATCGTGACCCTCGTGTGCTTAAACATGCATCACATGTCATGACCCTCAACATCTAGACCATGTCGCACTCACGACACTTAGGGTTTGGGTTCACCCAAGCACCTCAACCAGAGGTGTCTCAACCTCAACCCATGTCGCGACCCCAACCTGTGTCGTGACCTGAGACAAGCAATCTTCACCCATGTCATGACCCAAGACCCTCATGGTGCGACCCCACTATCTAGGTTGAGTCTCAAATCAAGTAAAATAGGAACACAGCCCCAACACCTAAGATAACTCGACCACCACCCACCAAGGGTCTCAGTCTAACATCACTAGGTTGAACTCAACCTCAAAGGAGCATCTCGACCCAAAAGCTACCAAGGTCATGACCATCATGAAGGGAGTGTCACGACCTCTCAAGATGCTCCACCTAGGTCACCAAAATAGAACTAAAACTGAAGGTGAAACCATTGATGTCATTAAGAAAAGGCCACATTCAACCGGCCACCAAAACCCTAAATCATGGTTCAAGAAGCTATCAAGGAATAATCTCCAAAGCTTCAAGCACACAATCTAAGGGTTGGAAAAGATCCACTAAAATCTCCACACTCGTCCACAAGAGTACCTCAAGAACAAGAGTACACCAAGGTTAAAGGGTAGCTCAAAAGAAAACAAAACCTTAAAATTAAAACTAAAGTAAAAAGGGGGGAAAGAAAGAAGAAACTCCCTCTCACTTGGGTGTCACCTTGTCAAAACATGGCATGTTACCCTTGTGATGAGGAGCTTACTCTTAAAAATGACCACCATGTCAAAACACAATCTAATCCTAAGAAATAGAAAGAAGATGGGTAGAAGATATGAAGAAAACATCAAAGACAGAAGATAAACACACACCAAGATTGGAGATGACCAAGGATCACCACAAGCACCAATTACAAGGGATGAACCACCTCCAAGGCACCAAGAACACTCTTTTCTTCACTAAGATTCAAGGACGAGCACAAGAGAAGGGAGGATGAATATGACCAAAAAGAACCACTTGCATGGTGAGAAGAGGGTTTATATTGCAAAGGAGGAGGGAGGTATGACAAAGGATTAGGTGTCAACAAGATAGGGCTCCAAAGAGACACTTGTCCACTAAAAGGACCAACATGCAACCATATGCAACACATTTTGATACACTCTAGGTAGTGAATTGACCACCAAAGAAACTCCACCCTTTAGGTCACGATCGTGACACACCAAGAGCTCCATGGTCGTGACAGACCCTAGCAACACCACTAGGTCGCGACACCAAGACCTCTACAAGCAACTTAGGTCGAAACACACCTCTCCAAGCCTTTGTCTCAACCCAAGACAACCTTGGTCACAACCACTACATCAAGGGGAAGTGTATCAACCATGACACCCCCTCAACAATCCCTAGGTCGAGACAAACCACCAAAGGTCACAAGGTCAAAGCACACCAACCCTAAGAAACCCTAATCACCACTAAGGGTGACACCACTCAACTTGGGGTCAAACAAAGTACCCCAAAGAAACACACACTCTCTCTCATGAAGCTAGGAGAGATAAGGAACACTCTAGAGGTGGAAAATTGCACATCAACCCCCTATATTGGGTAAATTGCAATTTGTACCAAAACTAGCACAAAGACCACAAACATCAACCAAACAAGCTCAACCTTGAAACTTAAGCTCGCCACAAGTCCTAGTCACATCTCAAAAGATTAGAGAAAGGTTCTAAGCACATGATTAAAACAAAGCAAATAGGGTTACCCTAAAACTCAGGTCAAAGTCCTTACAAGCCATAAACCCCTAACAAGGATTTTGCCCCCAAAATCCTAAGAGAAAAGAGAGGGGTACTTCCTATTCATCTCTTACTCGAGCTCCCACGTGGCTTCCTCAACACCATGGTGATGCCACAGAACCTTCATAGCACTATGTCCTTTTTATTTAGCTTCTTTACCCTTCTATCAAGGATTAACACTAGGCCTTCCACATAGGACATATCCCCATCAAGATCCTCTGCCATAGGCTATAACACTAACTCTGCATTAGGATGGCACTTTCTCAACATGCTTACATGAAACACTAGATGCATCCTATGCAATTCAGGTGGCAACTCCAACCTGTAGGCCACCTTCCCAACATGTGCCACCACAGGGTAAGATCCTAAAAACCTGGGAGACAACTTACCCTTCTTCCTAAACCTCAAAACACCTTTCCAGGGAGAGACTTTGAGGTATACCATGTCTCCCACTTGGAACTTCAAGGGTCTATGATGGTTATCTACATACAACTTCTGTCTATCTTGTGTTGCCTTCAACTGTTGTTGAATCACTTTGATCTTTTCTGTCATTTGTTGCACAAGCTCAGGACCAAGAAGTTGGTACTCTCCTGTCTCATACCAACACAATGGAGACCTGCAACATCTCCCATACAATGCCTCATATGGTGCCATGTTTATGATACTATGATATCTGTTGTTGTAGGCGAACTCTGTCAAACTAAGGTGTATGTCCCAACTGCCCAAAAACTGAAGAACACGACCTCTCAATAGATCCTCCAAAGTCTGAATGGTCCTCTAAGACTGACCATCTATCTATAAGTGAAAGGTAGTGATGAACCTCAACTGCGTACCCAAAGTTGTGTGAAGTCACTCCCAAAAGTGATTTGTGAACTGAGGACCTCTATCAGACATGATAGTTGTCGGAACACCATGCAAATGCATTATCTCATCAACATAGATCTGAGCAAGCTTCTTAGTTGTATACGGCTTCTTTATAGGAAGGAAATGTGTAGACTTGGCAACCTGTCAACGATCACCTAGATGGAATTATGACCTTTGGTTGTCTTAGGCAGACCAACCACAAAGTCCATAGTTACATGATCCTATTTCCACTTAGGTATAGGCAACGGTTGCAACGCCCCTATTGGATTTTGATGCTTAGCTTTGACCTACTGACACACAGCGCATCTCGCAACAAACTCAGTCACATCCTTTTTTAAGACAGGCCACCAATACATATCCTTCAGATTATGATACATCTTGGTGCTACATGGGTGCATAGCGTACATGGATGAGTGAGCCTCTTCTAGCACCATCTTTCTTAGGTCATCAGCATTAGGAACCACTACTCTTCCATGGTAAAAAAATCATCCCATCATCTGACTTGTGGAAGCCATCATGCTTCTCACTGCCAAACTCTGATCTAATCTACTATATCACAGTATCAACCTGTTGTGCCTCTGTCATCTATTGTCTCAACATGGGCTTCACTTGTAATTGTGCTAACAATCCTGTTAGTAAGGAAACTTCCAGGTTAACATTCATCTAACATAGGGAGATCAATATGTCTCGCTTGTGGCACACCAAAAAACTTAGTTGGGCTCTATCCATAGGTGTAGACAAAGACTTATTTCTCAACACATCTACCACAACATTTGCCTTCCCTAGATGATGATCAGTCATGCAGTCGTAATCCTTGATTAACTCCATCCAGCATCAATGCCTCATGTTCAACTCCTGCTATGAAAAGATGTACTTTAGGTTTTTGTGATCCGTGAAGATCTAACACTTCTCGATATAAAGGTTGTACCTCCAGATCTTCAAAGCATGGACTACATAAGCTAACTCTAGGTCATGGGTCAGGTAATTATCCTTGTGTTTCTTAAGTCGTCGGGAAGCAAAAGAAACCACTTGCTTGTCCTACATCAGCACACAACCCAAACCATTCCTGGACACATCACTGAAGACTATGTATCCTTTTCCTTGTTCAGACAAGACCAGAACCAATGCACTTGTCAACTTCTCCTTCAAGATCTGAAAGGCATGCTGACATTTGTCATCCCTGACAAATGTTTCATCCTTTCTTGTCAACTTTGTTAGGGGCAAGGACATAGCACTGAAGTCTTGATGAACCTCCTATAATAGCCCACCAAACCTAGAAAGTTGTGCGTTTCTATCGGTGTGTTTGTCTGATCCCACTGTTACTGACTCAACCTTCTTAGGATCCACACGAACTCCCTCAGCATATATAACATGCCCTAGGAAAGCTACTTCCTTTAACCAGAACTTGCATTTGTTGAACTTGGCATAAAGTTGATACTGCCTTAGCATGGTCAATGCCTGACGAAGATGTTGTTCATATTAATGATTGTCACGACTGTATATCAAGATGTCATCTATGAATACAACCACAAATAGGTCAAAAAATGGCCAGAACACTCTATTCATCAAGTCCATGAATGTTGTCGGTGCATTGATCAGCCCGAACGGCATAACCACAAACTCGTAGTGACCATACCTCATCTGAAAACCCAACTTAGGAATGTCATCCTCCTTGATCCTCAAATGGTGATATTCTGACCTCATGTCTATCTTCAAGAACACTACCACACCACATAACTGATCAAATAGTTCATCTATACTTGGCAAGGGATACTTGTTCTTTGTCGTCACCTTGTTCAACTGTCTATAGTTTATGCACAGCCTCATAGACCCATCTTTCTTCTTTACAAATAGCACTGGAGTGCCCCACGGCAACGTACTCATCCTGATGAAACCCTAGTCAAGCAGCTCTTACAAAAGTCTCTTCAACTCTACCATCTCTGCTAGGTCCATCTTGTACGGTGTCTGGGCTATTGGTTGCGTGTCAAGAACCAGATTGATCTAAAAATCAATCTCTCAAGGTGGGGGAACACCTGGAAACTCCTCAGGAAACATGTGCTCAAACTCCCTGAAAACTGACACATCCTGAATACTAGGACTCTTCACCTTAGTATCCAACACACATGCCAAGAAAGCCTCACTGTTACAACCTCAATTTTTCATATGTTTTCATAATTGAATCATAAAGATGTTGTGAATATGGACTTAATTGAAAAGGTTGTATGCTTTGCTTCAAAAGATGGATTTCTTTGCAAATATCCCTTTGGATAGGAATTTCGTGATTCCTATTATTAGATTAATCCATTAATGGACATAAAAGAGAAGAAAAGAAGAAAAGTCCAAATAAAAGGAAAAGATACAAGATAATGGATATTAAGCAAAGTAATTATGAGAAATACATAGAAAATTCTAGAAAGTGGAGTTAATGGCCACAATTAAATAAATTTCGTTTCTATGTGATTTCTAACAAAAGAAATATAAAAAGAGGAAAAAGGAAATGAAAGATAAAGAGAAATCCTTGAAAAGAAATATCTTAATTAATAAATAAATAAGTAAGATAATGAAAAATGAAGAATTTGGATGCATTTGGAAGGATAATAAGAATCCTTCAAAAAGGATTTCGAAATCTTAGGATTTCTTATGGGTCCAAGATTTCAAAAGAGAGAAATAAATCAAAAGAAAAACAAGAAATAAACAATTAACCAAGAATATTTGAAATAAAGGAGATAATGCAAGAAATAAAGAGAGAAGAGAGGGTTTGGCCATAATGGGTGATATTCCGAACCCCACTTGCTTTCCTGTATTGCAAGGAATAGAAATAATGGGAAATAAGAAAATAACAAAGAGAAAATATGTGAGAAATAAGCCTAATTGAGTAATATCTTGCACCTAAAGAAAAGGCATATTTTCTTTTATATAATGAGCCCAACTAGGTAGATTAAGTCATTATTAAGTTTCCCTCAAAATTTGAGATTAATTAGATACTCGGTTTGGGAGTTATGGCTTTTACAAATTCCCCTAAAGTGCTATGATTATAATAAATGTCACACATTTATCTATTTAAAAGAAAATAGCTTGGGACGACACCAGCCATCGGATCAAGATCTGACGCCAGTTGTGCATCTCCTTCCTCAAGTCTGAGAAGGAAAGCGTCGCGAGAACAGAGGGACTTTTCCCTTAATTTTTCCTCATAAATATGACCATGTGCAAGGAATGAAAGGGGATAGGCGGCTCCAGGAGAAGATTTTGAGCCAACCTATCCTAGGTTTTAGGTAGTTTAAAGGATGCTGGAAGGAATGTCCAATTGGGCCAAAAGCAAGGGCGGCACTGAATTGGGAAAATCCTAGAAGAGCCCTAGATCCTATAAATAGGACCCCCCCTCGAATTGGGCAGACCCTCACGAGCTCGACCAGCTCCTTCCCTAGTCCCCTCATGCCCCGAGTCAATGATATTGAGAAGCTCCGGTGAGCTCTAGGTTCGGTGCCACCGCGGGAGTCGTTCACTGAGTCGGGTAGGCGCAAGCAGCAATAGCGGTCCGATCATGATCCACGAAGGGCCACAAAGGAGATCAACGGCCCTGGTTATCCGTGACTTCAACAATCAGTTAATGGGCACGTGTAGCGCAAGCCACACGATCCCGCTCGGTCAACGATGACCGAAGATCCAACGGTGTTGGTTTTTCCGAATTTAGCAAGGTTAGTCGCCTCTCTAACCTATATTCAAGAAAAAGGTTGGATCTTGTATAGATCATTAAAAATAGATCCTTTGGCCAAAAAATATAAATAAGTAGTGCTCTTTTATCAGAAAAATTCAAGGAATGCAATAAAAATGTAATAGAAGCCTAATTATGCTTGCATTTCAAAAAGTATGTGAAGATGCTATCTTAAATGGTTTAATTAATGGAAAACCCTAATCTTTGATGATTAAGGGGTATATGGAAGTTTAAAGTTGATGGTTACCTGATGTTAATAAGAAGGACAAATTAGATCCAAAAGGGTGATCTTTATGCATAATTGGTTTAATTTAGGGTTCCATGTACATGAATGAGCTTTAATGGGCCTTAAAACCCTAATGTTAGTAATTATGATCCTTAATGGCTTCAATTGGTCAAATTCATGTATAAAGCTAAGATTTGATGGTTCTAAGCTATTTTGAGTATAAAAGTTCCTAATTGTGGATAAATATCCTTAATATGGTAATTAGGGTTTTCTAATGGATAAAGGTGGAATTAGTAATAAATAGAGTTCATATGTGAATTAGACCATAATGAACTATGAGTTGTTAATCCGGAAGGAACCAAAGATGATAATTGGGCCTAATGATCGTAAAGGATAAAAATGGTAGTTGTAATGTAAAAGAGGCATAATAGAATTGTTTGACATTTAATTATGCCTATGATGTTGAAATTAGGGTTTGTGGACTAAAGAGCATTAGAAGTAATAAATATGGAGGCTAAAACCTTAATTGCAATGGAAATCCTAAAAGTGGACTAGAAACCTAGGAAGCGAGCTAGGTTTAATAGACCTTGATGGCCTTATCAATGATAGGAAAATTGGATGTAATTTTAGGATCATCTTGTGTGCTTGCTTGTTTACTAGATTTCTTACTTAGTTGGATTATTTCTACACTCAAGTCAGCCTGACAGGTATGTGGTTAATTATGGTTAATCGCATTAGTTTCCTAAAGGTTTTCTAGATGGTTAATCGCATTGAATGCAACCTATCAGTTTGGATGTTCATACTTGCAAATTATTAAGTCACTATGATTATCACAACTATAATATTAGTGTGTATTCTCGCACCTACATGCCACCCTGATGGATGATGCAAAAAGGTCAAGCCCAAGAGGGAAGACCCATGGGCACCATGAGTGGTGACCCCAGACACTAAGCTCGGGATTGAGAAGGTGGTCTTTGTTGCATGACTAATGGGCACCATGAGAGGTGACCCCAAGCACCAAGCTCGAGATAGAGAATGTGGCCTTAAGTTAATGGCAAAAGAGAAACCGTAAAGAGGGTATTCCAGGGTTAGGGAAAAAGCGGTGGAGAATGTCACATTGAAAGCATAAATTGACTTGTTAATTAACTTGATTGTGATATTTAGATTGTTAGCCATATTTGTGAAATTTAGGTTGTCCCCACATACCGCCATATTCCTATATGTTGACTGACGTTTTGTTTGTTAGCATTTTAGGTACAACCCAGAAAATAACAAACAGTAAAGTGACACATTGTGAAAATAGGAAATAAAGTACGAGGAGGATTAGATAGAATAGATTCAAGCTGTGGATAGAAGTAGATATCCAAAGTTTCTAAAAGGTATGCAAAGTTTTATTTTATACCAGCTTTCAGTATAGTTTGGTAGAATTTTATAATTATTACTGATTATTTGTCGAACCTTTGATCCTGTTAATTGGGATAATGACTCTGACCTCTTGGTCTCCCTTAATTGGGGGTTACTGGGAGGCGGGGTCATTACATTTGGTATTAGAGCATAGGTTCCTCATCTAATCTTTAATAATTATTAAATTTTACAAACTTTGTAGAACCCAAGGGAGTTATTAGAGGATTTTCCAAAAGATAGAGGTGTCTAGAAAATGATCATGTCTGGGGCTGGCAATATTTTCCATCACACTACTAGTCAGAATACGAGGACTCCCAGATTTGTGTGACTGCCTGGCTAATGTCTTAGGATCTAACTCGAAATAAGATACCTTTAGGACTCTCATATCTATTTTCATCCCTTCTCAACCCTAATTTTGTTAGGATTATAAGGTTTAGGGTTTTCTCTCTCTTCGTCACCCTCTTGAGGATAGGGTATGCATGATAAGGTTAAGGAATCCTCCACCAAAATTAATAAAAAAGCATGTAAATAAGATGCCATGGATATAAGCTTAATAGTTTAAGCGTAAACTAAAGAATAGTTGCATGCTTAGGGCATATGACATGTGTTGTCATGAGAGATATGAGGTTAGACCCTCTAGTCAGGAGGACGAGTAGAGAGTTGGTTTTGGAGGCAGAGATCTCCATTAAAGGTAGAGACCTAGTACATCATATGAGGATGATGCTAACCCTAACCCTAAGTGGTGGTTAGAGAGAGATGGCATGATGAGTTATATGTCATGGTCGACCATGTGTGTGGGTGGACATGCTTTTGGTTTGGATACCCATGACGATATGAGCCATGTGAGGTTGGATGACCTAGTGCCTTTGGTGACCCAACCCTAGAAAGGGTCGTGCATGTTAGAGTGAAGGATAGCTCCTTCAATGATGAGGTTAGTGAAGAACCTATAGAAACCCTATGGGCTTATAGGAGCATGGCTTAGTATGCACCCAGAGTACGTCAGTAGTGCGGGCAGTAGATTGAAACCCTAGCCAGGAGAGTATGTCATATAGCTTATGAGATAAGCATAAAGTGTTATGGATAATTGTAAAGGAGTGAAATCACCCCTTTACTAAAAAATTGAAGAATTGACATCCATTCCAAACACTCTCAGAGGTATGATGGAATGGGCATAAATTTTCCAAACTTATTAAACATTGGTATACAAAATACCATTAGAAAGCAACGGAATAAAAAAAATAACTGACTATATTCAATTTCATAAAAGGTTTACAAAAATACATCAAATTATCCCATTAGTGTTTACATCAAGATACACAATCAAGATCTAGATAGAGGGAAGTCTAGACTACTACAATCTTGTCTCTAAGAAAAATCTACATCAACTAAGTCCAAGCCAAAATCTATATACTCCTTATCTTGTTCATCACCTTGCTCATCACATGGGTGGTTGGGAAAGCACCCAGCAAAAGGGAGAGGAAAACAAGGTATGCGTCAAAACTAATCTGGGATATCAAGATAAGTACAACAATTAAAAATAGGCTAGGGTTCATCATATGATTAAGATAACAAGAGTATGAGGCTATATTCAAAAGAAACTTGCCATTAACAATTATATCAAAAAGGATTTGCATGTAAGATAATTATGTCTACCTAACTAAGTAGGGTTGAGGCACCTACCAGACCTCTAACCTTACGTGACGGGAGAATAAGACATTCCCAGTCACCTACAATATTATGGGGAGAATAAGACATTCCCCAGGGTGATTATTTACATGCCCTCTGTGGGTGGTTGTACATAAGTACTGCTACTTTAAATTAAATAGAACATAAATCCACATGCTAGAAAAGCAGTCATGGCAAGAGTAGTCATAATATTCAATAAGCATGGCAGTGGGGTATAAGACCCAAAGCAGAAGAAATTATAATCTAATTTGAGACATGAACAACATTAGGATTCAAGAATAGAATATTTAGGGTTCATTTAAACCTCATTAGGGAAATATAGGGTTGGGTTTCAATTATCCCAGCATAGGGTGTAAGGAATGCACATACATAGCACATACATAAAGAGGGATTGCATATACATAGAACATACATAAATAGGGAATTTCACATACATAGCACATGCCTTTCATTATGATTCATATTACCCACTTTCATCACTTGATTGAGTCCATGATCAATTTTTCCTATTTTCAATTCGTATGATATATATGCATTAAGGTAGAGAAAACACATATTTTTACTTTTTATAGCAAAACATCGATTTAGACTATGAAAACATCACCATAGACTTAGTTAGGTTCTTCTGATTAAGAAAACATATAATTTTGCATATTTTGGAGTTACGATGATTAGAGTGTATTTTTGGTGTTTTTTTAAGTGATTAAATCAAATTTTTAGTAAAGGGTGATTTCACTCTCCTTTACAACAGGTTTAGTGAACATTTATTCACTAGTTGTACCAATATAAGGGTTTATGCACAAATACCTCAGTGAAAGCTTAATTATCATAATTAAGTGTTATAAACCTTAATCTATTTTTTTATATGATTTTAAAATATAAAATGAGTCTAATTTTCAAATTTTGTTCGATTTGGATGTTGTTTGTGCAAGTTATGCAATTTTAGGTACATTATGAACTTTTATGCAATTTACCCAATTGGGAGGTTTTCTTTGCAAATTATCAATTGAATTTTAATCCTTAGATATTCCCTTACCATTTACGAGATTTTAAACCATTGGAGAACCTAGTTTCACCTTGGTTTGCTGGTATTTCTTTCCAAGGGCATTATAGGGATTACCCCCTTTATAAAGATGCTTATCCTTTTAAAGCTATCAACCAATGAGGTTATTTCTTTCTTGAAAAACGGTGGGGATGGCCTAGAATAATCTATGGGCTCTTAGAACCGACTTTTGATATGCATGAAGCCTCTATGAGATATCCTCTTGCATGGCCATCAATCCCTAGGCTAAAGACACATGGAAAGTCCCTTAAGACTCCTCATGCTTCACCTCTTTCTATATATAGCCATGTATACCCCTTCCCAACTCACAATTAGAAAACTCTTGCTCTACTTTTCTTTCCTCTAGCTTAGATAATAGTTCCTTCTGTATTTGGCCACGAATTTTCTGCCCCAAGGTAATAGAGGGAGCCTACCTTGGTGAAGAAGGCTCCTAGGGATTCCAAATTGCTCTATTAGGGTTTCTAAAGCTCCTCCTTGGTAATTTCGACCAAAACTAGTAAGTTTCCTCCCTTAATTTCCTATTTTCATACTGATAATCTTCTTTACACCTTCTTCTAGGTCGGAACCATGACCATACATGGTAAAACTCCACCTCATCTCTATGCTCTTTTGCTAGGGTTTATCACCTCTAAGTTGAGAAGGTGATCTTTGTCCAAGAAAGGAGCTAGGCTTGGAGCAACCAGACCTTCTAAGCTCGTATCCATTCTGTTTGGAACTTCTTATCTTCCCTAGAGGTGATTTTCATAACCCACTTCTCATATATTGTTTGCTACATGCTTAAAATTCATGCATCTATGTTTAAAATCGATGATTTCCATCTCTATTTACCATGTTCATCTAGGGTTTTGGCTTCTTACCGGTTTACCTTCTCTAGAAGATCTAGTTTGGATAACTATTAATCTAAAACCATGATATTAGGTCGAATGGTGTTTTCCCTCCCTCTCTCTCTCTTTGCTTATCTCGTTTGGTTTGATGATGTGTCCTTTTCTGATTGGCCAAATTTCAATAATTCATAACTTTTGATTCCTTTGTCCAAAAACTAAAGTAAAATATGTCCTAAACTCAGAAAAACATTTTATTTTCAATAATAATATTTCCAAGTATTGGTTTTGAGTTTTGTCAATGGTGGTTTTCTAGAAAATGATTTAATCACTTAAAAAACACCAAAAATACACTCTAATCATCGTAACTCCAAAATATGCAAAATTATATGTTTTCTTAATTAGAAGAACCTAACTAAGTCTATGGTGATGTTTTCATAGTCTAAATCGAGGTTTTTCTATAAAAAGTAAAAATATGTGTTTTCTCTACCTTAATGCATATATATCATACGAATTGAAAATAGGAAAAATTGATCATGGACTCAATCAAGTGATGAAAGTGGGTAATATGAATCATAATGAAAGGCATGTGCTATGTATGTGAAATTCCCTATTTATTTATGTTTTATGTATATGCAATCCCTCTTTATGTATGTGCTATGTATGTGCATTCCTTACACCCTATGTTGGGATAATTGCAACCCAACCCTATATTTCCCTAATGAGGTTTAAATGAACCCTAAATATTCTATTCTTGAATCCTAATGTTGTTCATGCCTCAAATTAGATTATAATTTCTTCTCCTTTGGGTCTTATACCCCACTGCCGTGCTTATTGAATATTATTACTACTCTTGCCATGACTACTTTTCTAGCATGTGGATTTATGTTCTATTTAATTTAAAGTAGTGGTACTTATGTACAACCACCCACAGAGGGCATGTAAATAATCACCCTGGGGAATGTCTTATTCTCCCCATAATATTGTAGGTGACTGGGAATGTCTTATTCTCCCGTCACGTAAGGTTAGAGGTCTGGTAGGTGCCTCAACCCTACTTAGTTAGGTAGACATAATTATCTTACATGCAAATCCTTTTTGATATAATTGTTAATGGCAAGTTTCTTTTGAATATAGCCTCATACTCTTGTTATCTTAATCATATGACGAACCCTAGCCTATTTTTAATTGTTGTACTTATCTTGATATCCCATATTAGTTTTGTAACACATACCTTGTTTTCTTTCCCCTTTTGCTGGGTGCTTTCCCAACCACACAGGTGTTGGTGCTGAGCAAGGAGTAGGACAAGTTTGAAGAAATTCATCTCAATAGTAGATCTCAAGCTATCTGAAAGGATGTCTAGGTTTCTATAGCTAGATCCTTTTCTCTTATCTTTATCTTTTGAGAACAATCATGTAATGAACAATGAAAGCCATGTAATAGGCTTAGTTCTTTTATTTCTGCTGCTATTGACATTTTGTAATGTATCTGGTGCATGCTTATTTACTTGGAATATTATACATACATCCCTCAATATCTTTTATCTTTCTAAAAAGGTGGATGTTTTGTACTTCCTTTAAATTTTAGTAAGGAGGTGATCTCACCTCTTTACAATAATCTTGAGCAAACATAAGTTTGAACATAGGCTTCACCCATGTAGGGGTATGCTTGTGAGCTTGATCCTTTAGGGAGAGAGAACCTCTAGTAGTAAGGTTGTTTGTAAGGGTAGCTCTAGAGAGAGAGAGCAGGACCCCAGTAGGAAGGTTGGAAGCCTAGACTCTGAGATATGAGGAACAGTGGGGAGTTGAGGATGATGTGATCTAAGTGTATGGTAGCAGTTGCCTCATGCATGATCCCTAGAGGTTGATGGTATCTTGGTTGCCTTTAGAGGAACCAAACCCTAGAGAGAAGATGAGAGTGGTGGTACCTCTGTGCCTATGGTATAGGTGTTTACCTTCTAGGGTTAAGAAGAAGAGTTCCTTAAGACCATGAAGAGGTTTAGTAGCAAGTTGTGAGGCCTTTTACCTAGTTGGTTTTCCTTGAGGAGGACTCCACTCTGAAGTGTTGTTCAAGTAGAAGGATCATGGGAAGTGCATGTCATACCATGTACATGCTTGGTTTGTGGTTAAAAAGGTTGAGCATGCAGTGGGATATCTAAAAAGAAAACCTAGGGTTCCTAGGCCTAAGAGGGGAAGAGGTGTACCTGATGCTCATGATGAGATTTGAGTTTCTATAGATTCTAGCATGGCACTCCTCATGTTTATAGGAAAGGGAAACCCCTTAAGTATAAGGTATGTTTGATGAACCCCTCACAGCTAAGTTGGTGACATGGGAAGGCGTGTTCTTGGTCCAATGTTGAGGAATGAGAACAAGTATGACCTAGCATGGTCTAGTAGGTGGTCTACTTGTTCCTTAGTAGCTTGCTAGGGTCAAGCATTCTCATGTGGATGTAAACCCTTGACATAAGGACGTTTGTGACCTTTGATGTAGTTTCCTCCCATCCTGGGAGAGGGACCCTTTTGTAGGGTGTATACCAGTTTTATTGGTTTTAAGGTAACCTAAGGAGGTCTAACAGAATCTTGAGAAGCTAAGTGAAGAGTACATGGTAAGATAATGAACTTGTAGACCCATAGATAACCATCTCTAAGTGCATGTGGATGTGTTACCATGGAGGTAACCGGTATGGGGCCTTACCAAGAAAGGCAAGTCGCCATGACCCTTATGAAAGGATGAAAGTTAGCCCTTGAATGCAGAGAGAGATGATGGAGACTTGGGTAAGGTTCTAAGTCAGACATGTACTGTGTTAGAATCCTAATTCTATCCTAGGGTTAGGTAGGGATAAGGCTAGTGGAAGTAGGAGTTTCCTAATTCCCTAGTTGCACATGACCATAGGGTCGGGAGGTAATAGCTATCATTGTCTTAGGGCCATGGGTTAGGAGATTGATCACCTTCATGAACTCATGGGACCCAAAGGGCAGATGAGGAGGGCACTCTCTGGATGCATAAGGGAAGAGGGATACCCCAAAAGTGTCGGCACCCTACAGACCTAGAGGATATGACCAAGGATTGTGTGGTGACCCAAGTGGGTTCGAGACCAGTTTTTCATGGATGTAACCTTGATATCGAGATGTTCATGAGGTAGAGACATATATTGCACGTTTCAACTCGGATTTGAAGGTGTACTGGCAATGTGGGATGTACCATCTCTACTCTTAGAATAGGAAGAACGTTGTGTTTGGACGGCCGCCAAATGCTTATTACCTCTTGTTATGGGAGTTAGAGATAGGACAGTATGCCTGCCATACACCAAGGATAAAGATGATGTGAGTTGGAAAGTTGCTATGAGGTATGAGGATAGAGATGATAACGTACCCTTGTGGAGTGAATGATGTAGGGATGGTTTACAAACATCAAGAGAACTAAGGGAGTCATCTTATGAGGATGTTTTTATTATGAGCTATGTGGAATTTGCGAGTTATACAAGGTTGAGTTCGATAACCAAGAGGATGAGCGTAGAATTTTCTGGATGAAGATAGACATAGAGTTTGAGACGAGATGATAAGTGGAATACATGGAGGTGGATGTCTTCAAAATTACCTAATACATAAGAATGTGAGGAGGTAATGGATGCTTTGGTTGAGATGCAACTGTCTAGTTTAACTAGTGGATAGGCTCAAAGAGGTTGTTAGGTTAACCCTAAGTTGGAAAAAGGAGATATGTTTGGCTAACACTCAAATGTAACGAGATCTGTTGATCAAGTTAGTGGTTGTTTGGTTAGTCAGCCTAGGCCTTGATGCGATAAAAGGATGGTTGTAGAACCTCAGATGCACTTCTCTGGAAAAGAAGGTGATGAAACCCCGACTAGAGTGGTTTAGGGTTTCTGAGGAATCAATCTTGAGGGATCATGACATACAGGAGATCATGATTTTAAGTCACCATACACCATGGTACTACTAATATGGTAAGTTTTAGTAGTACTTTGGATGTCTAAGAGGAAGTTGCATGTGGCTTGTTACCATGCATGTCAGGAGGTGAAGGAGGAACACCAGTAACCCAGTAAGTTAATATAAAGTATAAAAAGTCCCTGAGAGAGAATGGGAGTTCATCACTATGGATGTCATGGTAAGTCTCACCTGGACCAAGGAAGGTCAAGATGCAATATGGGTTATGGTAGATCGCCTAACCTAGAAGACATACTTTAAGAGAAAGAGAAAGAATACTGTCAAGGGACGGATCCGGTTGAACTACATATGGGAGAGAGATGGTTCAACCCCACCATGATGTGAGTTCAAAAGTTCTTGAGTATAACCTAAAGATTCACTTCCATCAGGTGGAAGTAGATACATGAAGAACTCGATGTGAGTACAGCTTATCACCCCTAACTAATGGTTAGTATGATCCCGACAAGAGGGTTTGATGAAAGTAGGTGTGCTCATTCAGGGAGATACATGGGGAGCAGTTCTTGCCCTATGAGAGATGTGATGATAACCACCATAGCTAGTATCGAGATGTAAAGAAGCTCTGTAAGGGAGGTTGTGTCGGTCACCACTTCATTAAGATAATGTTGGTGAAGGGACCTCGTGAAGGTCAGAAAAGGACCACAATGTGTGTAGATGACATCGCTTTGATCATGTGATGGCTGAGGAAGCCCAGGGGCAACATGATTCATGAGCTGATGCAAAGCAGACTGACATGTAGTTCACTGTGGGAGAATATGCTATGTGAAAATTCGACCCCTCTAAGCTACAGTTGAGTCCCCGATATATGGGTCCTTTTGAGATGGATTGGGGGAGATGGTTAGGTTTAGCCTTTCCCCTCAGGATAACGTGATAGACGATGTCTTCCACAAGTTCGATCTAGAGCATTAAGTGAGGTAACCAAGCCATGTGTTGATCCATGAACCTATTTAGCTTTGAGAGAAGATGAAATGTATTGAGTAGCCTATGAGGGTATGAGGTACCAAGGTGAGAAAGAACTCAGATGCAAGAATATGAAATGATGAAGGTTCTTGGGAGGCACCATGGAGAGGGTAAAACCACATGGGAGCCATGATGGACATGAGGAAGTCTTATCCTATTTGTTTGAATGTTTGAGGGAATTTTGAGGGAAAAATTCCTATAAGAGGAAGGATGTTACAACCACAATTTTGCATATGTTTTCATAATTGAATTATAAAGATGTTTTGAATATGGACTTAATTGAAAAATTGTATGCTTTGCTTTAAAAGATGGATTTCTTTGCAAATATCCCTTTGGATAGGAATTTTGTAATTCCTATTATTAGATTAATCCATTAATGGACATAAAAGAGAAGAAAAGAAGAAAAGTCCAAATAAAAGGAAAAGATACAAGATAATGGATATTAAGCAAAGTAATAATGAGAAATACATAGAAAACTCTAGAAAGTGGAGTTAATGGCCACAATTAAATAAATTTTGTTTCAATGTGATTTCTAATAAAAGAGATATGAAAAGAGGAAAATGGAAATGAAAGATAAAGAGAAATCCTTGAAAAGAAATATCTTAATAAATAAATAAGTGAGATAATGAAAAATGAAGAATGTGGATGCATCTGGAAGGATAATAAGAATCCTTCAAAAAGGATTTCGAAATCTTAGGATTTCTTGTGGGTCCAAGATTTCGAAATCTTAGGATTTCTTGTGGGTCCAAGATTTTAAAAGAGAGAGAGAAATCAAAAGAAAAACAAGAAATAAATAATTAACCAAGAATATTTGAAATAAAGGAGATAATGCAAAAAATAAAGAGAGAAGAGAGGGTTTGGCCATAATGGGTCATATTTTGAACCCCACTTGCTTTATTGCAAGGAATAGAAATAATGGGAAATAAGAAAAAAAGAAAGAGAAAAGATGTGATAAATAAGCCTAATTGAGTAATATCTTGCACCTAAATAAAAGGCACGTTTTCTTTTATATAATGAGCCCAAATTTGGTAGAGAGGTAGAATAAGTCATTATTAAGTTTCCCTCAAAATTTAAGATTAATTGGACACTCGGTTTGGGAGTTATGTCTTTTACAAATTCCCCTAAAGTGTTGTGATTATAATAAATGTCACACGTTTATCCATTTAAAAGAAAATAGCTTGGGATGATGCCAGCCAACAGATCGAGATCCGACGCCAGTTGTGCATCTCCTTCCTCGAGTCCGAGAAGGAAAGCTCCGCGAGAACAGAGGAACTTTTCCCTTGATTTTTCCTCATAAATCTGACCATGTGCAAGGATGGAAAGGGGATAGGCAGCTCCAGGAGAAGAGTCTGAGCCAACCTATCCTAGGTTTTAGGTAGTTTAAAGGATGCTGGAAGGAACGCCCAATTGGGCCAAAAGAAAGGGCAGCAGTGAATTGAGAAAACCCTAGAAGAGCCCTAGATCCTATAAATACGGCCCCCCTTGACTTGGGCAGGCCCTCACGAGCTTGACCGGCTCCTTCCCTAGTCCCCTCGTGTTGGCTAAATTGACATTAGTATAATTCCTTTGTTTTGATGATGACAAACATTTCATTCTTGTTGATCTAACATGCTACTTGAGTGTTTCAGGAATGAGGTGGATGACAAAGTACTAGGGAATCTATATGCTTGAATGATTGTAAATTTCATGAAATGTAATCAATTATAAACTTGTACAAATATATAATGTACAAGTACTTAGACTTCATGTAAATCAAACATTAGATCTTCCCTAGCCAATCACTACACTTAGATAGATCATCCCCTTCAATAGTGTCACATATGCACACTCATACATACACTTAATGTCTTTATTTGAAACATTGAAACAGGGTCTATCTCGGTTGACAAAATCCTCGACCGAGACACTCTCGGTCGACAAATTTCTCGACCGAGAAAGACCCAAGTAGCCGTTAGACACAGCTGACAAGGTAGTTGGCAGTTGGAGATAAACATTGCAAAACACTTGATCCAGAGAGCTTGTCGGTCGACAAAACTTCGACCGAGTAGGTGTCTCGGTCGACCATTTCTTGACCGAGATGGACTCTGACAGCAACTGCAGAATTAATTAACTAGCCATTGTTAAAGTAACTAACTTATACCTAATGGCTAGTTAAGCACTTAGAAACCCCTAGAAAGTGTCTAGAACGTCCTTAAGCACTTGTAGGACATTCCAATAAATAGGACATGCCTTAGGACACCTAAATTCACTTGTTTTTACACTTGAGCAATCTTTGAGCATACACTTACATTGAGCAACCTATTTGTGAGAAATTGAGCATATTGACAATTGGCTATTTCTTCTCTCAGCTCAAATTTCGTGTCCTATAGGCTAGCATCTCCTATCCACAGCAATCACAATTCCATACACATTGGTTAGGAGATCTACACGCTTGATCTAGGCAAATCAATCCTTGTGCTTCAAAGGATAAGTTGTAATTTCCATTTTCCTTTCTTGTTCACTATTATTGTTGTACTCTCCTTGCTACTCCTAGGTTGGAGGTTGCGGATTGGAGAGGTTGGAAATCTTCTTGGTGAAGAAGGGGACCTTGCGCTACTTCAAGAAGGCTAGTGCAACGGGAGGTTACTTCTAAAGAGGAAGGCTAATTCATGGGGGAGCTTGGAGTTACTTCAAGAAGGCTACCTCGGGTTGGTGCATCTACTTCAAGTGAAGGCTGTTCAAGGGGTGTAAGAAAGTATTGTATTTTGTGTAATTCCTTGTGAAGGTAATAAAATTGATACTTTCAAAATCCCGGTTGGGTAAGCAACCGGGTAGTGGACTGACAACCTTAGTATTTGCTAAGGTTGGAACCACTCTAAACCCTTTGTCTCCTTCTTGGTTTCTCATTTGTGGTTGTTTGAGTTAAATTATTGTTAATTTAGTTTAAAACCCTATTCACCCCCCCTCTAGTGGTTTTTCAATTGGTATCAGAGCAGGCTTCAAGGAGCTCTAATCGAGTCTTGAAGAATGAAGGGTGATGGTGTCTACAACCGCAAGCAAAGGAAAAGTATGGACAAATCTTCAACAAGTTGCAATTGGTGCTTAGGAACAAGCCATACAACACCTAGCTGTCCATGGAAGTCAAAGAAGGAAGAAGTGCATAAAGAATGTCTAATTGCTACTATAAGTGAAGAAGAAGAAGAAGAGGTAAGTCTTTTTGATCTACCTAAAGAAGAGTTAATTTCTAGTCTTGAAGATACACGTAATAAATATATTGAGTGCAAGAAGAAATTAAAGAAATATATTAAAGCGAATGATGAGTTACATGCTAAGCTTCTTGCTCTTACATCTGAAAATGTAGATCTCAAAAAGGTTATTGAAGATCATGATATTAAGCTAAAATCTGTAGAAGCAAATTGCAATCTTATTTCTCTAGAAAAGATAAATTTGCAAACTCAAGTAAATGATCTTCAAAAACAACCTGTTCTGTGTACACATCTAGATTATGATATTATTGTGAAAGAAAGAGATTCTTTATCATATAATCTAGATCAAGCAAAGCTAGATATCAAGATGAGAATGGATGAGATTGTTAAGTTGCAACAAGAAGTTAGTAGTTTGAGTAACAATGATATCCTTGATAAAATCTTAAGTGGTCCTTATTGTCAAATTGGAAGGAGAGGTCTAGGTTATAAGCCTAAAGGAAAATCTTATCAAAAACCTAGTTGGAGAAGGACACAAGTACTAGAGAGTCAATCTATGTATGTACCTAGAGGCAAATATACATATGTACCCAAGTACAACCTACAACAAGATCATAGAAAGAGACATGAGGTTGATTCTATATGTTGCCATTATTGTTTACGCCTTGGACATTATTCCTTTTCATGTCCTTACAAGAAAAAGGATGTCGAGTTAGTATGGGTTCCAAAACCCACAAACTAGACGAATAAGATTAAGTTGAGATATGACCAACGAATTTAGTTGTAAATCTATATGTCTATCTCAACTTAACACAATAAGATAAAAAAATTCAAGTAACTTAAAACCTCTAAACTTAAGACTACATACTTTTTAAATCTGCAAAAACACATCCTTTACAAATTTGCTTTTAATCCTCAAAACATAAAGATTTGGATATAATTAGTTGAGATTTGATTTAAATGTTTCTTTGATATTCATATAATCTATCTCAACTAAACTGAGCTTTCAAATAGCATAATTGAATTAAAAATGAGCCATGATTTAATTGAAACAAATTACTGAAAACAACTCTGAAACAGTACAGAACCTTTCTCGGTCGAGACACTGTCGACCGAGAAGAACTGTCGGTCGAGAAATGGTCGACCGAGCAGGTTTCTGTTGTCAAGACTGAAATAAATCTGCTGAAATTGTTTTTCAATTAACCTAGTTTGCTATCAAATTGTTATTGATGATTGAATTAACATGCAAATCAAGAATAAAACCTTGGAAGACAATTTTTGTAGTAAGACATATTGATCTTTTGCATTATATAACATTATGAATATGAAATCCTTAAACATATTGCAAAAGTGCTATAAGAAGACTGATCTTGAACAAACCTTATTCATTGTTTGAAAAGTTTCTTAGGCATAATCAGTTATAAAAGTTTGTCTTAAAATTGAGAACTTATATGAGATTATTTTGGTTTACTCTCTAAATGGTTGGATTTAAAACTGAAAATCATGATTAGTTTGACCAAGGAAATTATTATTTTTATCATAATCTACATCGTTTTCCTAAATAATCCTTGGAATATCTATACATGAACCATGTGTTTGTTGAAATTTAGTTTAAATGATCATAATTATTGCATTTATATGTTGATCATTGTACTATGGATATGCTTCATCATGATCATTATGTTTCATTGGTTTGTCTAAAATAATCTTTGATCCATTAATACAAACCATGACTGGATATTATTCTTGATCATTGTGATTCAGATCATTGAAAATGCCATTAAAGCATCTTGACATAATAGATAATAATTGTGGACATAGCTGGTGATAAAATAATGATGTTGCTATGACAAGCCAAACGGTGTCTCTTAGAACAAAAATATTAATGTTTTTATCTATTTGTTTGTTCTAAGAAATCAAAAGCAAAAATCTTGACTTTAAAATATTAATCTTGCTTTCAAGATATATGTTTCTAAAGAATCTTATGATTAATCTGAAAATAAGGGTATAAGAAGAAATGGGATTTGATATTTATGTACCCATAGCAAAGCTTATGAAACATCATTCACAATGAATGTAAAACATGCATTCCAAAAAAATCAAGGTCAAAGACTTCACTATGATGCCCATATTAAGTCTTCATAATAGGTATATATTAATGTGCTTCAAATTGATATTTATTTAAAGCTATCTGCAGAAATTATACTTCACATATGAATGTTTAAAGTGGAAATCTGCAGAATTTGCCTCTTGGTTGAAATTAAAAATTGACCAAGGGGCACTATGGTCGAAGTCAAGGTCGACCTAAAATAAGCTTGACAAAATTCTTATTTGTACATCATTTTACTACACTTAATCTTAGTATCTTGATTCAAAATGTGTTTATCATATTGAAAACATGAAGTTTTAATAAAAGGTCAAAATCAAATCTTAAAAATCAATTTTTGACCTTAGAATCCTCAAATTATCTTAATTATAAGATTAAGGGGGAGCTCACACAAACAAATTTGATTATTTGATTAAGTAGCTTACAAAACATTGTACACCTCATTTGAAGCTTGTTATGACCTTAGTATTTTTACTTTTGGTTATGAAGAAATATACAAATTTCATATATCTTGTTCTTAAAGGAATTCTCTAAAACAAATCAGGGCTTAACATCCTGTGCATTTGGTTAGAGACATTTTTCATGAACTCTAAGATTAAAGGACTCTCATTTCATTTTCAGGGCTTAACATCCCTTGTAAAATGGGTGAGAAATCAATACATATGCCATGAACCTAAAAGGATCTCATATCATTTCAAGGCTTAACATCCTTTGCAAATGATTGAGAAACAAATTGTGGCTAAATTAGACAAAAAATGATATTTATCCCTTGCTTTTAAAACTGAATATCTTATTTAAAGGGGAGCATTTAATTATCAAATTAAGGGGGAGAAATAAAAAGTCATACTAAATGATTATCTTGGATATCTTTTTGAAATGACAAAGGGGGAGAAATAATATAAAATCAAAAACATAAAAATGAGTTTCATAATATCTCGGCCAGCATACACTTGCAAAACAAGAATGGCTACAAAAGGTAAACTTCAGGTATGAAACTCATATGATTTATATTTCCTTATTTTATATTTAGGAAATGTTTATCATCTTCAAAAAGGGGGAGATTGTTGGCTAAATTGACATTAGTATAATCCCTTTGTTTCGATGATGACAAACATTTCATTCTTGTTGATCTAACGTGCTACTTGAGTGTTGCAGGAATGAGGTGGATGACAAAGTACTAGGGAATCTATATGCTTGAATGATTGTAAATTTCATGAAATGTAATCAATTGTAAACTTGTACAAATATATAATGTACAAGTACTTAGACTTCATGTAAATCAAGCATTAGATCTTCCCTAGCCAATCACTACACTTAGATAGATCATCCCCTTCAATAGTGTCACATATGCACACTCATACACACACTTAATGTCTTTATTTGAAACATTGAAACAGGGTCTATCTCGGTCGACAAAATCCTCGACCGAGACACTCTCGGTCGACAAACTTCTCGACCGAGAAAGACCCAAGTAGCCGTTAGACACAGCTGACAAGGTAGTTGGCAGTTGGAGATAAACGTTGCAAAATACTTGATCCAGAGAGCCTGTCGGTCGACAAAACTTTGACCGAGTAGGTGTCTCGGTCGACCATTTCTCGACCGAGATGGACTCTGACAGCAACTGCAGAATTAATTAACTAGTCGTTGTTAAAGCAACTAACTTATACCTAACGGCTAGTTAAGCACTTAGAAACCCCTAGAAAGTGTCTAGAACGTCCTTAAGCACTTGTAGGACATTCCTATAAATAGGACATGCCTTAGGACACCTAAACTCACATGTTTTTACACTTGAGCAATCTTTGAGCATACACTTACATTGAGCAACCTGTTTGTGAGAAATTGAGCATATTGACAATTGGCTATTTCTTCTCTCAGCTCAAATTTCGTGTCCTATAGGCTAGCATCTCCTATCCACAGCAATCACAATTCCATACACATTGGTTAGGAGATCTACACGCTTGATCTAGGTAAATCAAGCCTTGTGCTTCAAAGGATAAGTTGTAATTTCCATTTTCCTTTCTTGTTCACTATTATTGTTGTACTCTCCTTGCTACTCCTAGGTTGGAGGCTGCAGATTGGAGAGGTTGGAAATCTTCTTGGTGAAGAAGGGGACCTTGAGCTACTTCAAGAAGGCTGGTGCAACGGGAGGTTACTTCTAAAGAGGAAGGCTACTTCAAGGGGGAGCTTGGAGTTACTTCAAGAAGGCTACCTCGGGTTGGTGCATCTACTTCAAGTGAAGGTTGTTCAAGGGGTGTAAGAAAGTATTGTATTTTGTGTAATTCCTTGTGAAGGTAATAAAATTGATACTTTCAAAATCCCGGTTGGGTAAGCAATCGGGTAGTGGACTGACAACCTTGGTATTTGCTAAGGTTGGAACCACTCTAAACCCTTTGTCTCCTTCTTGGTTTCTCATTTGTGGTTGTTTGAGTTAAATTATTGTTAATTTAGTTTAAAACCCTATTCACCCCCCCCTCTAGTGGTTTTTCACCTCATTCCCTGAGTCGACGAGATTGAGAAGCTCTGGCGAGCTCCAGGTCTGGCGCCGTCGTGGGAGTCGTTCACTGAGTCGGGTAGGCGCAAGCAGCAGTAGCCATCCGATCATGATCCACGAAGGGCCACAAAGGAGATCAACAGCCCTGGTTATCCGTGACTTCAACAATTAGTTAATGAGCGTGTGTAGCATAAGCCACACGATCCCGCTCGGTCAACGACGACCGAAGATCCAACGGCATTGGTTTTTTGAATTTAGTAAGGTTAGTCGCCTCTCTAACCTATATTCAAGAAAAAGGTTGGATCTTGTATAGATCATTAAAAATAGATCCTTTGGCCAAAAAATAAAAATAAGTAGTGCTTTTTTATCAAAAAATGCAAGGAATGTAATAAAAATGTAATTGAAGCCTAATTCTGCTTTCATTTCAAAAATTATGTGGAGATGCTATCTTAAATGGTTTAATTAATGGAAAACCCTAATCTTTGATGATTAAGGGTCATATGGAAGTTTAAAGTTGATGGTAACATGTTGTTAATAAGAAGGAGAGATTAAATCCAAAAGGGTGATCTTTATGCATAATTGGTTTAATTTAGGGTTCCATGTACATGAATGAGCTTTAATGAGCCTTGAAACCCTAATGTTAGTAATTATGATCCTTAATGGCTTTAATTGGTCAAATTCATGTATAAAGTTGAGATTTGATGGTTCTAAGCTATTTTGAGTATAAAAGTTCCTAATTGTGGATAAATACCCTTAATATGGTAATTAGGGTTTTCTAATGGATAAAGGTGGAATTAATAATAAATAGAGTTCATATGTGAATTAGACCATAATGAACTATGAGTTGTTAATCCGGAAGGAACCAAAGATGATAATTGGGCCTAATGATCGTAAAGGATAAAAATGGTAGTTTTAATGTAAAAGAGGCATAATAGAATTGTTTGACATTTAATTGTGCCTATGATGTGAAATTAGGGTTTGTGGACTAAAGAGCATTAGAAGTAATAAATATGGAGGATAAAGCCTTAATTGCAATGGAAACCCTAAAAGTGGACTAGAAACCTAGGAAGCTAGCTCGGTTTAATAGACCTTGATGGCCTGATCAATGATAGGAAAATTGGATGTATATTTTAGGACTATCTTGTGTGCTTGCTTGTTTACTAGATTTCTTGCTTAGTTGGATTATTTATGCACTCAAGTCAGCCTGACAGGTATGTGGTTAATTATGGTTAATCGCATTAGTTTCCCAAAGGTTTTCCATATGGTTAATCACATTGAATGCAACCTATCCGTTTGTATGTTCATACTTGCAAATTATAAAGTCACTATGATTATCACAATTATAATATTAGTGTGTATTCTCGCACCTACATGCCACCCTGATGGATGATGCAAAAAGGTCAAGCCCAAGAGGGAAGACCCATGGGCATCATGAGTGGTGACCCCAGACACCAAGCTTAGGATTGAGAAGGTGGTCTTTGTTGCATGACTAATGGGCACCATGAGAGGTGACTCCAGGCACCAAGCTCGGGATTGAGAAGGTGGTCTTAAGTCAATGGAAAAAGAGAAACCCTAAAGAGTGTATTCCAGGGTTAGGGCAAAAGCGGTGGAGAATGTCACATTGAAAGTATAAATTGGCCTGTTAATTAACTTGATTGTGATATTTAGATTGTTAGCCATATTTGTGAAATTTTGATTATCCCCACATACCGCATATTCTTATATGCTGACCGACGTTTTGTTTATCGACGTTTTAGGTACAACCCTGAAAAGAACAAATAGTAAAGTGACACATTGTGAAAATAAGAAATAAAGTGCGAGGAGGTTCTAATAGAATAGATTCAAGTTGTGGATAAAGATATCCAAAGTTTTTAAAAGGTATGCGAAGTTTTATTTTATACCAGCTTTCAGTATAGTTTGGTAGAATTTTATAATTATTACTGATTATTTGTCAAACCTTTGATCTTGTTAATTGGGATAACGGCTCTGACATCTTGGTCTCCCTTAATTGGGGGTTACTGGGAGGCGGGGTCGTTACACTCACAACCCTATCTCAATAGCTTCCCCACCACCATCGTTGATACTAGACACGTCGAAAGAATCTTCCTGTCTCCTTGTAAGATGCACATCTTACCGCCATCTACAAATGTTGCCTGCTGGGAACTACAATCCAAGACCACTCTTACTTCTCCAAAGTGTCCATTCCAAGGATTACATTGAACCCGTGCATGTCAAGTCATATGAGATCCACTTGAATGTTGTGCCCTGAAAAGGAAAGGACACAGGAAGGACACACCTCTAACAACATTGTAGAACTAACTAACGAGGTTTCTAACAACAAACTATCCCTCTTACGACTAACATGTAAAATATAACTGTCCAGCACTTCGTGAGTGATAAAAGAGAGTGTTGCACCCGGGTCAACCAAAACAGATACAAAGCAAGAAGAAGATAAATTAGAATGAAATAACTCCATCTGACATGTCACTACTCGTGGGTTGACTACCGCCTCCGTTTGACTCATAGTGTAGCATCTAGCCATTGTATGTTGTCCCCTAACTGCAACGCTTGGCCACATCCTCATCCTCCTACAGTGATGTTCAGTTGTTTATGCAATCCCTATTGTCTCTACCTTGGTTGTTGAGTCACCTTGTCATCTCTCATTGGATACTCTCATTTTAGATTTCATGTTTGCCCACACTTGTGGCAAGCTCGGGTCTCAAACTACGGCCTAGACGGCCCCGTCACCAATACAAATGCGGTGCTATAAGCTCCACCAGGTAGAAGACTACAACCTCTTCCTCTACTAGGTGACCACTGCATCGGAGCATTGTACCTCTACAATGTCGGTGGTGCATAAAACCTCGACTTTTTTATCATTAAGCATGCTTCTCTATTCATTACCAAAATTGAACTTCATGTACAAGTGGGTAAGTAGCACCTCGACTTTTTAAAGCCTCCTGATGACTATCCTTGGGACGGTGCAGGCCTCTTCCTGGAACTTTTCTCCCGCTTCTCTATCATGGATCGCTCTATCCTCCTAACATAATCCACAAATGTGACAACCATTATTGTTTCTCCAAAGCAGCCACTGGTGTAGACAACTCAACATTCATCCCCTTCTCAAAATGACAAATCCGCTCGTCTTTTGTAGTAGCCATGTGAGGATAGAACTGAAGAAGCTCTATAAACTTGGCCTCGTACTCATTGATCAACATGGATATCTGTCGGATCTGCTCAAATTGACTGATCTTCTTGTCCATATAGGTCTGTGGAAAGTACCATCTAACGAACTCACGTCGGAACTCCTTCCAACCTACAACCACTCCAGGTATCTTCTCCTCTTGGATAGCCCACCAATGGCCAGCACTCCCCTTCAGAAGGTACAACACATGTTTAACCTTATCTGCCTTCAGGATGTTGAGGATTTTAAAGGCTTTCTGAAGCTCAGTAAGACACAGATCAACATCCATTGGATCAGTTGTCCCAGCATATTCCACCGCCCCAACATGGCGAAGCCGTTTAAAGGTCTTCCCAGTACCCAAAGATTCTGCATTGGGAAACGGTGGCTTAGGCTGAGTTGCAGGCATCTTGTGTGCCATATGTGTCATCATAGCCATAAACTGCCCAAAAAGAGACTAAAAGGTAGGGTTTTCGATCATTGCTGGGTCAAATTGGGGACCCTCAAGCACCCAATATTCTTGTGCCTAGTTCCTTGTACCACCACCTGGTGCAGCAACACCACTCTCAGGAGTGTGTTCTTCATATTCTCCAGACATCTTTAGGCTTTTCTACTTCTTCTACATAAGCAGAAATTACTATAAGACAGACTAGAGGACACAAGAACATACACAAACCCTAGTCCTAGGTCCATGTAGACTCAACGAACCTAAATCTCTAATAATAACCAAACTTGTGACGCCACAAATCACAAGAAAACTCAAAACTAATCATGGAAACACACTTAAACAAACAGATAACCAGAAAACAAAGGAAATTAAAACCATTTTCATTAAGCTCCCAAACAGCAAAAACATTTACATATAAGTCCTTTCATGTTACAAGATACTTACCATGTATGCCAACGGCCTATTATAAGAAAACCTTTCTCAAGCACATATATACATATCCACTATGTCCATACATGAAAAGAACATACATGACAAACCACGAATTGAAGCACGTCTACAAAGAACACCCAAAAACCATCCCAAAGACCTGAGTGTACAGGGACGACTCTAGGACTCTAACAACAAAAGGACCATTAGCAGCACTTCCAACCTTGTCATCTACTATCCTTCTTGTTGCAGCTAAACCTTTGATGCACGATCTCTACCTCCTCGTACACCTTCCACCTAAAAAGGTGGGAAACCCACGGGGTGAGATTCTAAATCTCAGGGGGAGATATAACTCTCCACCAACACTATTATTAGCACAGGTAAGATGATTAAGGATCAATAGTAAAGCTTCAACCATGATAAGTAGGTAATCATCACTAATAGAATAAGCAATTGCAATTATATTACGAAACATCATATCATCATAAAAGGAATATGAGGAACATGTATATTCACTACTAACAATATTGTAAAAGAAAGCAAGGCCTCATCCAATATTTTTGTATTTGATAGTATGCAAGTATGCTACACAGTAGATTATGTGTTTTATTATGCCCTAGGATATGAGTCGTACCACCCAAATCTAACCGAATACTACTAAGTCAAAATCAGTGCCATACAAGGTCTATGGAAGAGTCATAATCCATGACCTCACCCCCTCAGTCAGTACGAGTGACCTATAGTGACATCACCAGTCAAACTACTACTA
The DNA here is from genome assembly GCA_963693085.1 of Alisma plantago-aquatica. Classification (NCBI taxonomy): domain Eukaryota; kingdom Viridiplantae; phylum Streptophyta; class Magnoliopsida; order Alismatales; family Alismataceae; genus Alisma; species Alisma plantago-aquatica. The sequence goes on from OY856413.1 coordinate 404,684,867, forward strand.
GAGACATATAGTCTAGCTACACAAGTCTAGCCTGCCTTGGTACAGATCGCGACGCTAGAGGAACTGAGCTACAGCCCGCAGCCGCACTCCTACCAGGGTATGGTTCGCAGCCAATCTTGTATCACATGTCAATGAGCTACAGACCACAGCCACACTCTTGTCAAGGTATGGCCCATAGCTAATCATGTATCACATATCACTAGGAGACCAGCTCACACATGGTTGTCTCATATATCCTAGACGTAAGGGGATATTCGTCCTCACCCCCGCATATTCAAAATATGCGCTCTGAGTTAAACTCATTTCACTATTCAGCAAGTGTTGACACTGAATGGATCTATGGCATAGGGCAAAGCTACATGATTAAGTTCCACTTGATTAGTTAGGTCATTTAAGTGTCTTTTAGCATCAATCAAGTTACAACATATAAAATCATAACAAATTCTACAAAGATAAGGACATAGTAATCTTCCGGCAGATAAAACATATACGGTGTGAACTTGTCACACTATTACCACATGATGCATGTATTATTTACATTCACAACATCATCAGCAAAGCCACATGCCATGGGATATCAATCCCTCAACTCAACTCATATTATGCCACAAGCCATTGCTAGGTCATAGGACCATTCATTCATGTATTGCAAGTGCCACATCATCCCTCTCAAGTCTCATTCAACTTATATCATGTCTCATCACCATAGCACACACTAGATATGATTTTTGAACTTATAACACCTACATAGTTAGAAGTTGATAAGCAAGAGAGAAGGGCAACCACATAACATTATAGTCCTTTCATAACAAGGAAACAAGCAAGCTCATTATTCACTATTAGGGTTAGGGTTTCCTTTTCAATAGATTAGGGTTTACAATACTAGACTCAACCATCAACCCTAGAACCATCACCCGCCATTATCTTGGAGTGCACAAGGATTAGGGAGCATCATTATAGTTGATTGGATAACATTCTCAACATCATTGTATATGGCTTATGTATCATACATATTTGGTTATCATTAGGTGTTTACTTGTGTTTATCATCCACCTATCATCACCCTATTTTGACCACATAACCACATAGGTCACGGTCACTTACCATGGTCCATGTTGTGACTCTGACCCTCGTGTGGTTCAACATGCATCACATGTCGTGACCCTCAACACTAGACCATGTCGCACCCACGATACTTAGGGTTAGGGTTCACCCAAGCACCTCGACCTCAACCCATGTCACGACCCCAACTTGTGTCGCGACCCGAGATGAGAAACCTTCACCCATGTTGTGGCCCAAGACCCTCATGGTCGTGACTCCACTATCTACAGTGAGTCTTACCTCAAGCAAAATAGGAGTACAGCCCCAACACCCGAGACAACTCAGCCACCACCCACTAAGGGTCTCAGCCTAACATCACTAGGTTGAACTCAACCTCAAAGGAGCATATCAACCCAAAATCTACCAAGGTCACGACATCATGAAGGGAGTGTCGCGACCTCCCAAGATTCTCCACCTAGGTCACCAAAATAGAACTGAAACTAAAGGTAAGCCATAGATGTCATGAAGAAAAGGTCACATACAACCGGTCACCAAAACCCTAAGTCATGGTTCAAGAAGCTATCAAGGAAGAACCTTATCTACGGAAGAAAAAACCATGTTCACCAAGACAACTAAAATTGGACCTAACATCCCTCCAACTCCTAAGTGTACAAACACCATGCATGAGGAAAAGGTAAAGAGCAAAACATGGAGAAAACCTTCATAACACATCATCTTCCAAAACGGGTACAAAATATCAGGGTTTCGGATTGCTTTCAAACCAAGCAAGGGATCACCACCTAATTGTATCTAGAGATTACCACTAAGCACAAACATAGTGAGAAGGCAATCTAGAGGAAGAAGACAGTAATAAGAATTATAAAGAAGTGTAACAATAGGGTAGGTTTAGTGTTATATAATCTGCCTTAAGAAGATAACCACCAAAGCTTCAAGCACGTGATCCAAGGGTTGGAAAATCTCCACACTCGGCCACAAGAGCACCTCAAGAACAAGAGGACACCAAGGTCAAAGGGTAGCTCAAAAGAAAATAAAACCTCAAAATTGAAACAAAAGTAAAAAGGGGGAAAAGAGAGAAGAAACTCCCTCTCACTTGGGTGTCGCCTTGTCAAAACATGGCCTATTACCCTTGTGATGAGGAGCTTACTCTCAAGAACAACCACCATGTCAAAACACAGTCTAAGGTCAAGAAAGAGGAAGAAGATGGGGTAGAAGATCAGAAGAAAACATCAAAGAAAGAAGATAAACACTCACTAAGATTGGAGATGACCAAGGATAACCATAAGCAGCACTTGCAAGGGATGAACCACCTCCAAGGCACCAAGAACACTCCTTCTTGATCCACCAAGCTCCAAGGACGAGTACAAGAGAAGGGAGGAAGAAGATGACTGAAAAGAACCACTTTCATGGAGAGAAGAAGGTTTATATTGTGAAGGAGGAGGGAGGTAAGACAAAGGATGAGGTGTCAACAAGATTGGGCTCCAAAGAGACACTTGTCCACTAAAAGGACCAACATGAAACCACATGCAAGACATGGTGATACAGTCTAGGTAGTGTCTCAACCACCAAAGAAACTCCACCCTCTAGGTCACGACCACGACACACCAAGAGCTCCATGGTCATGACACACCCTAGCAACACCACTAGGTCGCGACTCCAAGACCTCTACAAGAAACCTAGGTTGAAACACACCTCTCTAAGCCTTTGTCTTGACCCAAGAAAACCTTGGTCACGACCACCATACCAAGGATAAGTGTCTCAACCATGACACCCCCTCAACAAGCCCTAGGTCGCGACCTATGTCGAGACAAACCACCAAAGGTCACAAGGTCAAATCACACCAACCCTAGGAAACCCTAATCACCACTAAGGGTGACATCACTCAACCAGGGGACAAACAAAGTGCCCCAAAGCAAGACACTCCCTCTCACGAAGCCAGGAGATAGAAGGAACACTGTAGAGGTGGAAAATTGCACATCAACCCCATATATTGGGCAAATTGCAATTTGCACCAAAACTAGCATAGAAAGCACAAACACCATCCAAACAAGCTCAACCTTGAAACTTAAGTTTGCCACATGCCCTAATCACATCTCAAAATATTAGAGAAAGGTTCTAAGCACATGATTAAGACAAATCAAATAGGGTTACCCCAAAACTCAGGTTAGGGTCCTTACACAAACAACAACATTCTAGGGTTCTAAGCACATTCTTAACCCTATGGAATGCAAGAATCATTGAGGGGCATGGTGATCAAGCTTCTTACACTGGATAGTTTCTAGTGTGCCACTGTGTTTTCCACCATGATCATGCAAAATGTTGAATAGATGATCTTTGTTTCTAGAGGATTGTATGCTTGAATGAGTGCATGAACGTAAAGGTTGGTGAACTATGTGGAAGGGTCCAACGCTTTCTATGGATAGGGAAATCAAGATTTTGTAACGTCCCCTCCTTCGATGTTATAGTACTAACTTCTTTCTATATTTTTGAATTTATGGGAGACTTTATTCTTCTATATTTAGAAAAAAGGTTTGAGTATATTGTTGCTTTGAAGAAGTTCTATCTATAGCCAATAGTTCTTCTAATAGAGATAATTTCCTCCATGTTTTTTCTTAACACCATTATCCATTGACCCTCCTCATCTCTCCAAATATTACTGGTAATTGTGGGCCATCTTTTTACTTGATAAATGTATCAACATAAAGCCTTTATCCTACCTGACGTAGGGAGGGACCAGGTCTCATTGTGTTGGGATTGTTCATTGCTCATTGCTCCATGGAAAATGATCTAGTGATGTCCTATAAATGTAGTTGGATGATGACGACCAGGTCAGCAGTAGATGATCTATAACTCTAGAATAATAAAGCAATGATGCAATCCACCCAAGGAACTTACAATATCAACAATTTATCCACATATATAAATCATTGGTGCATCTTTTATCTTGATGCTCCCTATGTGTGTGTCTATCTTCTTATCCAGTTAGAGAGGCAATCCGAAGAAAAAGGGGATGCCCCATAGGCTGGAATGCATCAGGTATATTGGTGTTATTTAAGGTCACATAATCTTAGTTTACAAATGATCTGTAATTACTAAAAGCCATTGTAACTTGTTTAATGTTGATTACCACATATTCCTATATTTACCTATGTGATATAGGGCATTGAGTATAATAAAATGTTCTCCAGCACATTTGTATGATCATGAATCTTGTAGCTTCTTACTCACTTGTCATTTGCAAATTCAAATATTGATCAATCATGTAGTGAGAGTTGGCGTATTATGACATGGTCCATAACTTGTTCAAATATTGATCATTTGCAAATTCAAATATTAAACAATCATGCTCCAATCTATGTTTTATGGATTTCATGTGAGTTATCTTAGTCATGAGTCATACATTAATGTCAGCATGGTCATTGAATCCTGGTGCAGAGATAATGTTACCATTGACTCTAGAAGCAATGGAACGAATTATTTTTAGCTAGATTTGTCTTTGAGAAGGAGTGCTTCCCTAAGTACATGGAGGATGTCTAGAGAATGAAGTAGTTGACTATAAGTTATCCATTATCCATGTAGGAATCCTATCTATCTATGTTCGATACATCCTTGCGAGTGTGCATATTCGCCAATGCAAAGATTGTGTATTTGCTAGGAATTTTAAAGGACTCTTTTTAGGTTATATCTAGTGATGTTGAACTTGTGCCAAGACAAAGGACTCTTTTCACATCCTTTCAGCTTGAATACTACTGAGTTGTGGAAGTATATTCTATATTCTCATCTACTGTATGAACTATTTAGAACATCAATCATGGACTATGGGCTCAGATGATTAGCAAACTACACTCTATTTTTGTATATTAATAACAAGCTCCATTTTGTCTCCTGAGACGATGCTTCTTGGCAGTGACAAGTTATGAATTTTTTCTCAACTTGTGCTCTGTTTATCTAACACATACATGTTTTTTGTAAAGAAGTGAAACCACCTCTCGACTAAAAAATTTTAAGAATCAAACCTCCAAACAAACTTACCCAATCGATATGTTGGAGTGGGTGTAAAATTTTCAAATCTTATTTTTGGTATACAAAACAACCAAAGTGTAGCAGCGGAATAAAAACATGACAATATTCAATTATAAAGCAAGGGAACATCTTAAACTTACATCATAAGGATCCATGCAAGGAAAATATAAACGATATCAAGATTGTCTCCAAGCTTTAACTTCTCAATCTAAGTCCAAGTCAACATGCATTATCATCTAAGTCATCCACATAGGGTTGGAAGTATACCCCAGCAAAAAGAGAAACAATAGAATACATCAGCAAAGGCTGGTATGTGCATACTAAGAAGCAAATTGAGAAATATATATATGGAAAGAGGTACATCAAGTATAGAAGGCTTCCCATGCAAGAGATAAGGACTACCCAAAAGGGCATAAAAGATAGGAAATATCATCACATAACAAAAGAAGATACTTTCCATAATTAAAACAATAAAATAGTGCCACATAAGCACATGTCATAACCATCATCCTGCATGTATGTGAGATAAGCATTACACTAGAATATTATAAGAGACAAAGGTGGCCAAGAATCACACATCTTGAACCTAGTGAGACATGGGCCAAGAATCAGACATCCTACCCTGGCATGGGGAATCACACATCCACCACCCAAACATATATATAACATGGTCCAGGAATCACACATCCTGCCATGGCATGGGGAATCACACATCCACCATCCAAAATATCACAATTTTGCCATAAATCACAATGAGACAAAACCAATGCAATTATACTACTCTAGTGCTACTGAATCACATAGCAGGTAAATGTAGAGGCAAGTAGAAAGTATAGTCAGCATTATACAATGTTTCCATATCACACAATGGACAACACACACATCCACAAATAAGTATCCACATCACAATTGGCAGATATCATCAACAAATCTATCGTATACCATAGCACAAAATAATATATCAAGAGATTATCCAAGACCACAATAAGAAGGATAGTTCACATGAACCATGATATCAAGAGATAAGACATATTGTGTAGGAAAAATTCAAGAGAATGAAAAGATAGGTGAATTGCTCATCATTGAATAATAGGGGATAAAACATACCTCAACTTCATAGTCCAAAGTCACTTCTAGGTCCAAGCCTGGGCTTCCAAAGAACCTATTATAAATATATGTGGAATTAGGGTTAAGTTTCCATTACTTATTCAAAACCCTAAAAATTGCCTTTTTATTATTAGTGGATTAGGTTATCAAAACCACACCATGTTTTAGATTTTATTTTTATGAGTTCAAAACATATTTTATTATATTTTTCTGACTTAAAAATTATTAGTTGACTTTTACAAGTTAATTTTTATTTATTTAGATTAATGAAAAACACATGTGATTCATCATTGGGTTTAGTTATCAAAACTTGTACCATTAGTTATATCTTATTTTTCTGATTCCAACAAATATTTTTCCAAATTTTCCTAACTAGTAAATAATTAGTTATTAATTTTTAAACATCAGACAATCATAAAATTGTAAAAAGAGCTTGCGAGAAAGAGAGAGAAAACTGGCCCATTGACATGGCCCAAACAATGGTGGCCATCTCATCTGATCAAGGCCAGCGTGGAGACATCCAAAGTAAAAGAAAAGAAATCCACAAAGACCAAAAGCCCAAGGTAAGAAAGCTTAAGAAAGAGAAGAGGGCAAGGGTAAAAGCAGAAAATGCTAGGGAAACATCTCACTGCTCGCACAGACACCATGGAGGCAAAGAACAAAGCTTCAAGTCGAGAAGTGAAGAAACTAGTGAAACCAAAACCAAATCGTGACTATTCAATTACAACCAACGGCGAACAACTCGACGAAGGCGACTGCAGGCAAACCAGGGCGAAGGGAGGCTGACACACGAAAAATCACCTCAGAAGACCCAACCGGCGGAGAAGAAGGAAAAAAGAAGGAAAATGATCATACCCAAATCTAGGAGAAATTGGGGGCGACTGATGCTTCAAGGAGTCATCCCAAACCAAACCCAATTCCAAGAAAGGCCCACGAGAACCCCGGAATGGTGGCGAACTCCAAAGGACAACTCAGGTCACCGAAGAACCCAAACAGAGTAGGGAAGGCATGACCTATGGTGGAATAGTCTGAACCAACCCACAGAATAGGTACATATGGGTGTAAGTGTAATGACCGTCTCGCAAAAATAAGATTAACTAATGTGGAAGCGTTCATCAAGCAGCGGATTAGCGAAAATCACTAAAAATTAAAACTTTTTGCAAAGAGGTCCACACATAGTAAATCCTTTTCTTCAAGAGCCAAAGTATAACACATTTACTTTTTGGATCAAAGGTACATATCATGCATCATCTCTTTCTGAAAATTACAAGCATCAGCTGACCTGTTAAGCTCAACACAGGTAGTATAAAATCTCGAGACACTGATCCGAAATCTCAAAAGCACTAACTACTACTCCAAGGACCTGAGAGTACAGAGACGACACATAGGACTCTATATACAACTATACATGTCATGACAGCCAATGTCTCCACCTGAGACTTCATTGTTGTCCTTGTTGCTACTGCTGTTCTTCACCTACTGAAGGATTCCTATTATGACCCGTTTCAAAGTTAATCTGTAAGTATTATGATTAGTGCATATTTAAGATGATTAGGTTGAGTTAAGTAATCACTGATGCAATTAGAGCTTTGAACCAGTGAAATAGTCTAATTAGCATGCTTTCATGCCTTGGGATTGTAGAGGATCTCACACTTGAAAAGATGCAAAAGAAATCAGGTTATTTGGACCTCCGAGGAAAAAGTTATGATGATTTCCAATTTCTGGGGTCAATTTAGCCATTTTTCCAAGATTTTCACTTATAACGATTCTTTTCTTTCTTTCCTTTACGCTTATCATATTCCAGCGATCATCTTCTTGGGTCGGCGCACAGGGCCGACTTCCGTCCAGGAGCAGGATCGCATGGGCGATCCTAAGCTCAATCTCCCAGCAGCCAATTTCTCTTCTCCCTCTTTCTTTCTTCACTATCTTCTTTCTTCTTCTTCCTTCCTTCACTCCACCTTGCTTAGCTAGCCGCCTAGCCACCTTGACAGTGGCAAGTAGCAGCAGCAGCTACTGCTGCGTACGGCCAGGGAGGCCATGGGGTGCGCCCAGTTGTGTGAGGAGGAGCTAATTGGAGTTGGCCTTGGAGTTTAGGTCACAAATCCGTAGCCCAAGCCACAATCAGCAACCCATCCGAGCTCCTCCTTCAACCTGTATGTGAGAGGAACGGCTGCTTGCAGCAGCAGGTCTGAACCAGGACCATTCTGAGCAAAGAACAGCATCAAATCAACCGCTTTGAGTTCGTCCTTGAGATCCAAATCGGATTCTGTTGCTTCCTGTTCCCAATTAGCAACCCAGGGTGCTTGATTCCAACATGTACGTGTGAGCATGGTACTATTGGATTAATGTAGGTTCAAATTGGAGCTATTCGGAGGTTGAAGACAACCCCTGGACGCAATTCCAGTCGAATCCGGACATCCTGAACCGCTGTGAGTAGGAGTTCATTTAGTTATCATCATTTAACTCCTTCGTTGGAATTTTTTGGTAAACTGTGCATTTTTGCACTGATATCAGTGGTTATCAGGCGTTTTATCAGTATTTGATGAAACTTGAATTTTATTTTATAAATTGCTTCTGTATGATTATACATGATCTAGAATAGCTTCTGATCAGTGTAGAACAGTTCAATGATTTTATTTCGTGCAATGGAAACCAAAAGTGCTTGATACAATTACTGGAATAGAAATACTGTTGTGTATGTTTTGGATAATTTAGATATTTGACAAGCTCTGAGAATGCTTTTGTACCTGTTGAGTAGTTTGTTGAATGTTGTACAGTTCATATTCAAAGAATATAATAAAAATGTTAGATTTAGGTGCCCTAACACCGTAGAATCCCCTTTGTGCGGTCTGCGATCTTAAGGGGATGAAACGACCTAACTAGAGGACAGTCCAGACGGTCGGCAACCTGCTAGAGGACAGTCCAGATGGTTGGAGAGACAGACCTACTGGAGGACAGTCCAGATGGTCTAGTAGTTTTGTGAGGCCTACTGGAGGACACTCCAGATGGCCGGGTAGTCGTGTTACCTACTTGAGGACAGTCCAGATGGGCACGGCTCGACACTCCGCCTGTGTGCTCAGGTAGGAGGAGTCCAGTTTACACTCTTCGAGAGTGCAGTGAGGCCAGAGAGCCTGTGGTCCTGTAGCAGACCAGGACGAGAGCAGTCAGACTTAGCATTTCCCGGGTGTGTTGCTAAGTCTTGTACGGTGGGATCATAGTTCGCTATAGATCTTTATATGCAGAGTGCACTGCATATGATTGGGGCATAATAAAATATGTAATCATGTAATACCACAAAAATTTAAAATGTTAAGAGTCTAGAATCACTGTGCAAAAATCTCGATAGTTATTTTTATGTTTAAGATATGCAAATCCTGATATTAAATGCTTCATAGTTATGTACTATATGCTAGTTTCACTATGTCACTAGGACTGCTCTGTATAGTATTGTTCTTATGCTTTATTTCAATTTAATAAACTTGACGAGTTGTTTAGTGATAGTTACATGAAAAACTATTCACTGAGCGAGTAGGCTCACTCCTCTACTCAAACATTTTCAGGTCAGTGACAGTTCCAGGAATCTGAAGGATCTTACCACCCTAGTCAGTAGAAGGTATATGTAGTTAGTTAGATAGTGGTCTCTTAGTCCTTTCCCCTCGGTCCTTGAGACATGGTGTGGAGAGAGTGTGTGTTTAATATGTAAATCAGTTTTGTAATTAACTGACAACTTTATATTCCGCATGTAAATGTAATATGACAATTACTCTATTTATGTTTCTAGCAAGTAAAATTTGAAATGCCTCCGCAAGTTGTGTAAGTTTCACTATTTAAGTAATTTGTAAGATTTTCCTGTTGGTATGCTTAATGTGACTAAGAAAAGAAAAAGTTAAGTGTGGTTTTTTTTTATCCTTCTTACGCCCTAATCTCGTGATTAGTGGGTATTCGGGGTGTAACAGTTTTGGTATCAGAGCATAGGTTGAGTACATAGATACTCAAAGTCCATGTCAGGGGACGATAAGAGACCAATAGGACTAGGATTTAGGTGTCTTTTTTTTCTATCTGCAGTTTTCTAACAGGAAATGTTCTATTATACTATTGCAGATGGTAGAAAGAGGACGTGGTCACGAGAACCAAGTAAAGAGTTTATGTTGAATCGTCAGGGATCATTAGGGTCGAAAGATAGAGTTATAAGTGAGAAAAATAAGAAGTGATATGTCTTTAGCTCTGGGAGGTCTGAGTGTTTAGATACCCTGGCCAGGTGTCTGAATACTTAGATTGACCAGTATCAAGCTACTTTGTCTATTCTTCTCTGGATGCCCTGGCCAGGTATGCAGAGGAAGGATAGGCTAGAGAGAAACCCTAGAAATCTTAGGGTTAAGAAACTGGAAATTTATGTAGGAGTAAGAGATTAAACATAGGATGTGATACAACTCTTTCCTTATATTGCTTATTTGATTGGAAATCACTAGAAATGCTCTTATATGTATGAATTTAGATTTTCAGTCTGTAGAATAAATATGATTCTGTTATATTGTTTTGTGTCATGAAGTGATTTATTTATTGTTTATATTCTTTGTATCAAGTAGACCAAAAGTTATGTTTAAATGAGTTTGCCCTAAGTGGATATTCTTTCCACATGTTTGAGATTAATAGGAGTTGGTTAATCCTGAGTAGCTCTTGGCTTCAGGACTACAGGTTCGGCCTGGTCCGGCTGGCAGGATGTGTTACCGGGATCTAATGACTCCTATTAACAGTAAATAAAAGTAGACTCTGGATAATTTAGACCAGTATCATAGTGAGGATGTACATATACTAAGATGTTGAAACATATGGGAAAGATTAGAATAGCTAAGAATCTGTTGGAACTAATATTGGAGGCTCAATGTTGGAACCTCGTATTAGCAATCCTTAATTGGAAATAAAAGAACATGATATAAGGTTCAGATTAAATTCATTGATTAGTATTATATGAACTCTAAATATGAGAATATGGAAAAGATATGTGAAAAATATGTAAGGGCTAAGATAGTAAGAATCAACCATGGAATGGATTATGCAATAAAGTAAAATACTTTTATGTACTCCAAAGCAAATGGAAAATAGAAGAAAAGAGTTAAGTATATAATAAGTACAAAAATAAGGCGCCTTTGATAGAGTTAGATGAATATGTAAATCATAAGATCAGAACAAGAAACTTAGTTGAATCAAGAGAAATGTTAGAAATGATGACCTTGATTAAAGAATGAGAATTACATGACAAAATTGAGAGTACGGCATGTATATCTTTATTTTGAAATTTAATACATTCATACATACTACCTTTGGATTCTAAGTCTCTATAGACTAACAAACTAGTTCCTAAAATAAAGAATAAATGTGTAATTTAGAAAATGAATGAATCATATATGATGCATAACTACCATGTTAGAAACGTCCAAGTGAATGAAATAATGACACACAATATGATGATGAAACCCTAGCAAGGTAAATTGAGAATGTAATTTATCTGAATGTCCAAGTAAGAGAAAGGAAATTCCAGTGATAAGATAAGAAAGACTTTAGTAAAACTTATGAGATCCAAAGTTTGATTTTCAAACTAAGGGAGGAAAGTCACATCACAATAATGCTATGTTACTGATAAGGACCAAACCCTAGAATGTTTAGAGTTGTAGTAGCTCAAGGGATGTCGCTAGTGATTTGACCTTGAATACTAGTATCTCTATAAAACAAGATCATACGATTTGCACTATGAAAGGTAAGCTAGCACTAATAAAATCCAGGGTTTAAAGGTAGCTAATCTGGAAGGTAGATACACAATATGAAAATGACTCGGAGAAAAGAGTAAGATATAAATTTGAAATGTAATAAGTGTGTGTTTTGAACAAAAGAAGAAATATAATATAAGTGAAGTGTGTTATGAAATAAATTCTTACAGTAATAACATGAAGTAAATAGTAAAGAATGAGGAGTATTACTCGATACATGATTTGGAGTTAGATGTTGTAGTTCATGCTCTTAATTCATGGCATCACTATCTTTATGATGTGACGATAGATTATCATCTTGGAAAGGTGAATGTAGTAGATGATGCCTCAGCAAGAAGTTAAGTTCAACAGCCGATGCATTCTCTATGGCATGTTTCGAGAGAGACATGCTAGTAGAAATGTGAAAGTTGAACTTAGACTTAGAAGTGATAGAGTAGAGTGGTTTGATTGCATAGATGCAAGTCAAGCCTACTTTTTATGATTAGATCAAGGAACTTCAGTAGAATGATAGTAAGTTACAGTAGATCATGCAGGATATGACAAAGGGAACAAGACCAGAGTTCAGGTTTTTAGATGACGGATTGCTATATCAACATGACAGGTTGTGTGTACCTGGAGATGGTGATTTGAAAGAACAGATTCTTGAGGAGGCACATGTATCGATGTATGCCATGAATCTAGGTAACACTAAGATGTACAGGAATCTCAAGGAATTGTACTGGTGGTCAGGTATGAAAAAGGATGTAGCTGAGTATGTGACTAGATGTAGTGTGTGTCAGCAAGTTAAGGCCGAACATCAAAAACTTGCAGGTACCTTGCAATACCTTCATATACCAGAATAGAAGTGGGAACATATCACAATGGATTTTGTGATAGAGTTGCCCAGGACACCTAGAGGTTGTGACTCTATAGGGGTGATTGTGGATAGACTGACTAAGTCTTCTCACTTTCTTCATGTTATTTCAACATTTGATGTACTAAAGTTGGCTAAGATATACGTGGATGAGATCGTCAGGTTGCATGGTATTCCAGTTTCAATTATATCAGGTAGGGATCCTAAGTTCACATCCAGGTTTTTGAAATCAGTGGACAAAAGTTGAGATTCTGTACAACTTTCCACACACAGACGGATGGTCAGTCAAGAGAGGACCATTCAAATTCTTAAGGACATGCTGAGAGCATGCGTCTTGTATTTCAGTAGAAGTTGGGAAGAACACTTGAGTCTTATAGAGTTTGCATATAATAATAGTTACCATTTCAGTCTTGGTATGACCCTGTATGAAGCTCTATATGGTAGAAAGTGTAGATCACCCATATGTTGATATGAGGTAGGTGAAAAGCAGATTCTTGGACCAGAGATAGTGGATTTGACTACTGAAAAGATTACAGTGATCAGAGAACAGTTGAAAGCTGCATAGGACAGGCAGAAGAGTTAAGCTGAGAAGAGACGTGGACCTCTTGAGTTTGAGGTTAGTGATGAAGTGTATCTGTAAGTTCCACCATGGAAAGGAGTGTTGAGGTTTGGTAAAAGAGGAAAACTGACTCCTAGGTTTATGGGCATGTATCCTATCATTGAGAGGATTGGACCTGTAGCCTATAGGTTGGAATTGCCATCCGAATTGGCTAATTTACATGATGTGCTTCATGTATCGATGCTGAAGAAATGTTACCCTGGTACAGAGAAGATAGTGGACCCAGAACCTACACAGCTCAGATCAGATGTGTCCTATGTTGAGGGACCAATACATATAGTTGATCAGAGGATCAAGAAGCTTAAGAATCGTGAAATACCATTAGTGAAAGTTCTGTGGAGGAACCACAACTTAGAGGAAGCTACGTGGGAGCTCGAATTTGAGATGCGTAACAAGTTTCCTTTTCTCTTTTAGGAATTTCGGGATGAAATTCTTATAAGGGAGGGAGATTGTTATGACCCGTTTTAAAGTTAATCTGTAAGTATTATGATTAGTGCATATTTAAGATGATTAAGTTGAGTTAAGTAATCACTGATGCAATTAGAGCTTTGAACCAATGAAACAGTCTAATTAGCATGCTTTCATGACTTTGGATTGTACAGGATCTCACACTTGAAAAGATGCAAAAGAAATCAGGTTATTTGGACCTTCGAGGAAAAAGTTATGATTATTTCCAATTTCTGGGGTCAATTTAGCAATTTTTCCAAGATTTTCTCTTATAAACGATTCTTTTCTTTCTTTCCTTTACGCTTATCATATTCCAGCGATCATCTTCTTGGGTCGGTGCACAGGGCCGACTTCCGCCCAGGAGCAGGATCGCATGGGTGATCCTAAGCTCAATCTCCCAGCAGCCAATTTCTCTTCTCCCTCTTTCTTTCTTCACTGTCTTCTTTCTTCTTCTTCCTTCCTTCACTCCACCTTGCTTAGCTAGCCGCCTAGCCACCTTGACAGCGGCAAGTAGTAGCAGCAGCTACTGCTGCGTATGGCCAGGGAGGCCATGGGGTGCGCCCAGTTGTGTGAGGAGGAGCTAATTGGAGTTGGCCTTGGAGTTTAGGTTACAAATCCGTAGCCCTAGCCACGACCAGCAACCCATCCGAGCTCCTCCTTCAACCTGTATGTGAGAGGAACGGCTGCTTGCAGCAGTAGGTCCGAACCAGGACCATTCTGAGCAAAGAACAGCATCAAATCAACCGCTTTGAGTTCGTCCTTGAGATCCAAACCGGATTCCGCTGCTTCCTGTTCCCAATCAGCAACCCAGGGTGCTTGATTCCAACCTGTACGTGTGAGCATGGTACTGTTGGATTACTGTAGGTTCAAATTGGGGCTATTCGGAGGTTGAAGACAACCCCCTGGACGCAATTCCAGTCGAATCTGGACATCCCGAACCGCTGTGAGTAGGAGTTCATTTAGTTATCATCATTTAACTCCTTCGTTGGAATTTTTCGGTAAACTGTGCATTTTTGCACTGATATCAGTGGTTATCAGGCGTTTAATCAGTATTTGATGAAACTTGAATTTTATTTTATAAATTGCTTCTGTATGATTATACATGATCTAGAATAGCTTCTGATCAGTGTAGAACAGTTCAATGATTTTATTTGGTGCAATGGAAACCAAAAGTGCTTGATACAATTAGTGGAATAGAAATATTGTTGTGTATGTTTTGGATAATTTAGATATTTGACGAGCTCTGAGAATGCTTTTGTACTTGTTGAGTAGTTTGTTGAATGTTGTACAGTTCATATTCAAAGAATATAATAAAAATGTTAGATTTAGGTGCCCTAACACCGTAGAATCCCCTTTGTGCGGTCTGCGATCTTAAGGGGATGAAACGACCTAACTGGAGGACAGTCCAGACGGTCGGCAACCTGCTGGAGGACAGTCCAGATGGTTGGATAGAGAGACCTACTGGAGGACAGTCCAGATGGTCTAGTAGTTTTGTGAGGCCTACTGGAGGACACTCCAGATGGCCGGGTAGTCGTGTTACCTACTGGAGGACAGTCCAGATGGGCACGGCTCGACACTCCACCTGTGTGCTTAGGTAGGAGGAGTCCAGTTTACACTCTTCGAGAGTGCAGTGAGGCCAGAGAGCCTGTGGTCGTGTAGCAGACCAGGACGAGAGCAGTCAGACTTAGCATTTCCCGGGTGTGTCGCTAAGTCTTATACGGTGGGATCGTAGTTCGCTACAGATCTTTATATGCAGAGTGCACTGCATATGATTGGGGCATAATAAAATATGTAATCATATAGGACCACAGAAATTTAAAATGTTAAGAGTCTAGAATCACTGTGCAAAAATCTCGATAGTTGTTTTTATGTTTAAGATATGCAAATCCTGATATTAAATGCTTCATAGTTATGTACTATCTGCTAGTTTCACTATGTCACTAGGACTGCTCTGTATAGTATTGTTCTTATGCTTTATTTCAATTTAATAAACTTGACAAGTTGTTTAGTGATAGTTAAATGAAAAACTATTCACTGAGCGAGTAGGCTCACTCCTCTACTCAAACATTTTCAGGTCAGTGACAGTTCCAGGAATCTGAAGGATCTTACCACCCTAGTCAGTAGAAGGTATATGTAGTTAGTTAGATAGTGGTCTCTTAGTCCTTTCCCCTCGGTCCTTGGGACATGGTGTGGAGAGAGTGTGTGTTTAATATGTAAATCAGTTTTGTAATTAACTGTCAACTTTATATTCCGCATGTAAATGTAATATGACAATTACTCTGTTTATGTTTCTAGCAAGTAAAATTTGAAATGCCTCCGCAAGTTGTGTAAGTTTCAGTATTTAAGTAATTTGTAAGATTTTCCTGTTGGTATGTTTAATGTGACTAAGAAAAGAAAAAGTTAAGTGTGGTTTTGTTTTTATCCTTCTTACGCCCTAATCTCATGATTAGTGGGTAATGTGAGATCGGGGTGTAACAATTCTTGGGTCCTCGTCTGCGTCCACCTCAAAAAATGTGGTTCCCACAGGGGTGAGACAGTTATAAAAATTGCCCCAGCGAGAGTTATAACTCTTCGCCAGAAACATTATTATTGCATCTTAAGAAGATAAATATGAACAGGGTAATCATATTTATTTGACAGCAGATATTTTAATGTCTAACAGATTAGAACATTATTCTATATCAGAAGCATTGCAACTATAACTTGATAGAATCAACATGTCACTTATTCTTTGATGAGTATGAAGAACATGTATAACATCTAGTCAAACTACATAATCATTACCACTGCATTAACTCTTTTCAGGCTTAGATCATATATCTAAAACCTGGCATTGTCATTGTGGAGTCATGGCCCGTAGCCATACTCTTTTCATAAAGTGTTGGGATCTTAATCCCTCATTTCAATACTGGGAATTCTCATCCCTTCACAATTTCAATACCATAACCATGAAATCCTGGGTATTCAAACCCTTAGCTCATCACCTGAGCATTGTTATCACTTTCTCAGGTAACTAACACCTTTAGGTCATCTGATCAAGGTAAATATGATACTTGCTACACAAGCATCCATCATGTCACTTGAGGCCCATTAACTCTCTTGCCACCTCTTACCAGGCACAAGGTATATTATGGCACACAAGGCCCAATAAACAAATTCAAACTAATAACACATCATAGCCCATACCTGGCTATGCTCATCATCTCATGATACCTGCATGGTTAGCACATATGATAGTAGTACATTAATTATCTATCAATACCATGCAAAACAAATGTATCATTATTTCAAGAGTATCACCCTTATTCCTTTATCAGGATTAGGGTTTTCCATAACATATCTCATGTATCCTTCATCCAATTATATTGGACTTATAACACATCAAGGTATATGACCATATTAGGTCACTATCAATCATCTCCAAGTTCATCATGGAGCACCACGGCCGTGCAACCAGGAACGGTCGTGCAAAGAAAGTCACCACAGTCGTGCTACCTTGCATGGTCATGCAAAGGGATTTCACCTCATGAATCATATTCGAGCATGAATTCTATTCTCTCATTAGGGATTAGGGTTTCACATACCATCTCCCTTCTTTAGAATAGGGATTGCATATAGCATCACCCTTCATTAGGGTTTCATATCACATTGCCCATAATTAGGGTTTACTAATCATTCCCAATTAGAGTTTCTCATGAAATCACCCTCAATTAGGGTTTCACATGGATACACCCTCAACTAGGATTTCACATGGATACACCCTCAACTAGGGTTTACATCATGTATTGGATCCATGCATTTGTTATGCATTATTGATTAGTACCATTAAGGTTATCTCTCACCTAATTACATTGAGTTTCCAAAAAGGTTTGATCAATTAGACCTTCGATAACATGAGGTATCCAAATAGATTGATCAATGGAACCTTCAATTGCACTAGGTATCCATTTGGATTAGTCAACTGAGTCTTTAATTTCATTGGGTACTCAATTGGATCAATCCATTGTTCCTTCAATTACATTAGGTACTCAATTGGATTAACCAATTGATCCTTCAATTGCATTAGGCATCCAATTGAATTAACCAAATTGATCTACAAACGGTTTGAAACCGTTTAAGCAAAAATCTTTGAAACCGCATGGACTTGAAACTGCATGGGTCTCAAACAGTTTGAGACCGTTTGGTCCAAACCTCTCAAAACCGCATGAACCAAAAAGTCAATCAAGACTTCAACAACACTCAATTCCAATCAATGGAGCTTCAATCAATTGGATCATCAATTCAATCATCAATTGAATCATGAACTCACCCCTCAATTGGGACTTCAATTAGGGTATGATTTCAATGGGATTAGGTTTTATAATCACCAATTAGAGCTTTGAAGTTGATCATCAATCAAACTACTAATTGTGTTTCAATTGATTGCATTGGACCTTCAACCATTAAATTCATGGAACCAATCATCAATGGGACATATGCTCATACTTCAATTGAGTTTAATAGGTCAACCTTCAACTGATTTGACCCTCAATTGACCCTCAATTGATTATCAAATAGGGTTTGAATCAATTGAATTAGGGTTTGGAATCGATGATCCTTCAATACTAATCAATGCAAGATTAGTTACATTGAAACCATTGAACCATCATTCAAATTGATCATGACCTGACCCCAAACGGTCTTGAGGTCGTTTGGATGACCACCAAATGGTCTTGAGACCGTTTTCCCATCATATCATCAAAATCCAAGTCAACCAATAAAGATTTGGATCATTGTATTGATCATCAAATCAGCAATTGATCATACTTCAACTTAGTATCTTTGGATCTTCAATTGCTTAACCATACTCAACCCTAGACCTCCAAACGGTCTTGGGTGACCTCCAAACGGTCTTCAGACCGTTTGTATGAGCTCCAAATGGTCTTGAGACCGTTTGGCTCACCCAACCCTTGGATTCTAGTGAAAAATCATTAGGGTTTGAGCCATTGAGTTGATCATCAAATCAGCACTTAGTTGCAAAGTGATTTGATACCTGTGGACCTTCAAACACTTAATCATATCCAACCCTAGACCTCCAAACGGTCTTGGGTGACACCCAAACGGTTTTGAAACCGTTTGGGTGATCCCCAAACGGTTTTGAAACCGTTTGGGCTAATCCACCCAAAACATCAAATCAACTCATTGGAATTTCAGCACTAATTTCAATTAGGGTTTGCCCAATTGATTAGCCTTCAAATCACGATTCCTTGGGAATTAATCCATCAAATTTGGTGAGTCATTAACCAACATAATTACTAACAGTAATCTCAAACGGTCAACCCTTGGTAAACTCTCTCAAATGGTTTTGAAACCATTTTCTCCCAAACGGTTTGCAAACTGTTTGGTCACTAAATGGTTTGGCAAAACCGTTTGGTCCAACCAAACTTTGAAACCGTTTGCCCAAGATATTTGGGGAGGTGTGTGCTTATGATGATATCATCATCATAAAGCTCCAAACTCACGAAATCTACTGTGATTTCCATGGAAATTGCATCAATCAACTAAAGTTAATTTCGGAAATGTAGAAATGTTCACCAATTGATAAAGAATTGATTGTAATAATAAGATTAAGGGTTCAAGTTATAAAACCCGCCTCCAATTGAGATCCAAAGATCCAATATCACTCCATAAATGGTGGATGAATCTCTTGCAACTCCCCTTAGGCTCATCCTTAAGCTTTTGATTGTAAAAGTTGGCTAGGGTTGAAGAGGAGATCGAAATAAGAAGAAATCAATGATTTATTTTCGATTTCCACCATGGAATCAAAGAGAACGAAGGTCAAGGGCTTACCAACAGGTAGGGAGTCGTCCTCCTGTTCCTCCCTAGCTCCTTGGTCTGTTTTGAAAGCAAGGGAAAGAAAGAAATCCGAAAAAGCCTTTGTTTTGGCTTGGAAAGGGCACTTTTATAAGGAAATTGATGAGAGAGAAAATGCCTTTATAAAAATAAATTAATTCCAAAAATAGCACCACCTCTTACTCCTTGGTTTTCTTGTGTAAAAAGGCAACTAAAAGCTACCGAACTCCCTTCCATTATCCATGATTTAAAGAAAAACAAATTAAGCACCTTAATGCTTATAATATTAATATCCCATATGTGAGTGGAAATTACTTTCCTTTATAATAAGGTGAGTAGAGTTTCACCTCCTTCAGATATTTTCGTTCCTTATCTTGGAAAAATAACGTCCATCCTTATTCAAAATCAACCAATAACATTTTGGTTGAAGACCCTTTAATTAATACATTCATTTTTGCCCTAAATTGAATTAGGGTTTCACTTAAGATTAAATCTTGATTATTTTAATATCAAGATTCTCTCTCCTCCAACTTAATTCAAATGAGGCACCCCTCTCATTTTATTTGCTCTAATTGATGCCAAGAAAAATTAGGGACCTTATTGAAGTGGTAATTTGCATATTGAACCCTAGGTTTTGGGTAAATTGCACATTATACCAAAACTAGGTTTTAATGCACAAGGATTGCTTTACAAGCTTAAACTTGATGCCCAAGCTTGTAAAAACCATAACACTACATCATATTCATTATTATGATGTCTCAACATCAGAGGAATATCTTATCATGTAACATTTGCAATTTAACCCCTCAACTTGGGTAATTTGCACTTTAGTCCAAAATAAGCAAACATTCCTTCAACATTGTTCAAACAGGACCAAAATTGAAACTTAAGTTTCTCATGAGCTCTAATTACTCTTCCCAAGATAAGATTAAGAATCTACTCAACCTTATTAAGCAAAACATCTAGGGTTAATTCATAACCCAGATCAGGGATGTTACAGTAAGGATGAGCATGGGATGATTTTCCCAGAGTCTGAAGCCCTTCAACAGTGAAGAGATGGAAAGGAAGATGGAAGTAGGGGAGAAACAGGGGATGGGGGCGGTGCCTGGTGAATATGGGATACATTGCTTTGATCCCTAATTTGTATAGGACCATCTTGCTTGGAAGGAAGAAAGGAAGATGGAGGAGAAGAGAGCAGAGGAAAAGGAAGAAGGGTGATGGAGAGATCGGGGTCAGAGAGCGATGTGAGAACAGGTGTGAGAAAAGGAAAGGGAGCCAAGAAATAGAAGGTAGGTGATAAGTTTGTAGCCGCACTATCAATGATCCAACAGACACCAAAGAGCCCGAAAACAATAAACCGAGTAACAACATAAAATGTGGAAACCTTACCCTAATTGAAAACTAATTAAAGTGATATTTAAATAATTATGTCTTTTGTCCCCAACTTAAATTGAGGGTCCAAATCTTATCCAAATAAAGTGGACTTTTGCACAGAGGTCAATTAAGGCATGTAGATTCTGTTTTCCCTTTTGGAAACTTTTAATGGGTTAAATAAATCAAATCTCATTTTCTCTTTCCTCCTTCATTAATGGCATTAGGATGATCCAATTTTTATGAAACTTGACCCATAAGTCATATTTAATGTGTTGAATGTGAATTTGCCATCAATTTTACATTTTGGAGTTGTTTGTATCTTTATTTAATATTTTGAAGGCCCTACACACTTTCTCTCCTAATTTCACCTTTTTAGCAAACTTTCTCCAAATTGGATGAAAACTCACCCAAAGGCTATATTTATTATGTAGATTAGGAATCCAAGATTATTTTCTTCTTTTGGAGTCATTTATTATTTTATTTGATATTTTGGGGAAAACACACATATTCTTATCCAATTTGAATTAAATGAATTATTATTATGTGAATAATGTCAAACTTGACTCCCAAGACCATTGGGACCTAAGGAACACGATTTTAAACTTAGATTTCACTTTTGGGATTTCTTTTTATGAGATATGTCACATGGCCCATTAGTGGCCCATTAGTTCATTATTTATCCAATTAAGTTATGTATGTTCATATTACCTCTAAATGAATTATGTGACATATTAAATTACATTAAGTTGATATATTCATGCATTAGCTTATTGGGAACATCTCTTAAGCCTAACCTCAACCTTGTTTGGCTAAGTCCAAAAGGTCAAACTTCTAGGGTAGGATTCTAGATCTGGTATGTTACAACACTCCACCCCTTGAAAGGATTTCGTCCTCGAAATCTATAAATCAAAACATCAAAAACTAAGTACTCTCCACCCCTTAAAAAGGTTCAACCTAACAAGTCAAACTAATCAACTTTTTAAAGCTACCCACATCTCTTAGTTGTGAAAGTTTTAGAGATTTATGTTTCTCAGGTATCCAACTAAAAGTCATGCCAACTAGGGTTGAGTTTTAGGTCCTCGTGTCTCTGACCTATCAACCCTACATGAACATCCAAAAGTGATAGGGTAAGTCAACTACACCTTTATATCAAACATTGTCACAACTCTGAAGTCAAAACTAGGGTTAGATTCTATTCCAACTAATTCTAGAGTTTCTCATCATTGTGACTTAGTTTGTAATGCTCGGGCCCACTGCCCAAGGCTCTAGTAGAGTTTTAGGAATGACGATTTGCCCCACAGACCACCACTAGCCTTAACTATGTGCTTTATTCTCACTCATGTGCAAGATAGGATCAACTTCCTGACTAGCCACTCATCCTAGTACTACTCCAAGCTGAGCACGCTTAACTATGGAGTTCTTTAGAGATGGACTCCCTAAAAAGGAGGTGCACCTTGGTGATATGGATAGTCCAATCATTCCTTTTAAGATCATGTTATCTGAGGTCTCAAATCCTGGAATGTTATAATCTCCCCCACTTAGACTATTGACGTCCTCGTCAAGGCTCAACTATATGGCCTCATAATCTAACCCCATTTCAGTGCAGACCCACAATGGCCCATGGACACCCAGCTCCCAATCACGAAATACTAGTACAAGGGTGCTACGTCAACCATGGATAGTCATTTCCTACATGCCTGGACCGTACGGCTCAAGACTGGCATGCCACATGCCCAAGCGGGCCCCACCTACTGGAGGGGTTATGGCTCTGATACCATTTGTAATGCCCAGACCCACTGCCTAAGGCTCTAATAGAGTTTTAGGAATGACGATTGGCCCCACAGACCACCACTATCCTTAATTGCGCACTTTTTCCTCACGCACACGTAAGTCAGGATAAACTTTCTGACTGGTCACCCATCCTAGTACTACTCCAAGCTGAGCACACTTAACTATGGAGTTCTTTAGTGATGGGCTCCCAGAAAGGAGGTGCACCTTGGTCATATGGGTAGTCCAATCATTCCTTTCAAGATCATGTTATCCGAGGTCTCAAATCTTGGGATGTTACAATAGATGTTACAACCTCAATTTTGTATATGTTTTCATAATTGAAATGTAATGATTTTATGAATATGGACTTAATTGAAAAGGTTGTAAGCTTTGTTTCAAAGGATGGATTTCTTTGCAAATCTCCCTTGTGATAGGAATTTCATGATTCCTATTTTTATGTTAATCCAATAATGGATATAAAAGAGAAGAAAAGAAGAAAAGTCCAAATAATAGAAAAGATACAAGATTAAGTAAAGTATTTATGAGAAATACCTGGAAATCTCTAGAAAGTGGCATTAATGGCCACAAATGAATAAATTTCGTTTATATGTGATTTCTAATGAAAGAAATAGGAAAGAGGAAAAAGGAAATGAAAGTTAATGAGAAATCCTTGGAAAGAAATCTTCTAATAAAAGAATAAGTAAGATAATGTGAAATAATGGATGTAGATGCATCTAGAAGGATAATAAGCATCCTTAAAAAGGAATTTCGAAATCTCAGGATTTCTTGGGTTCCAAGGAGTCCCAATGGATAAGAAGAAAGAGAAAATGCAAATAATACAAAATAAGAGGATAATGTGATACATAGTTAATGTATTATCAAAAAGAGGTATTTTCTAATATAAGAAAGTATAATTTCGTGCCAATGGATTAAAAGTTAAGCATAGAGATGATGAAAGAAATAATTTTCGAATTCCTAAATATCCAAGGAATATGGTTTACTAAGAAGATAATGGAGAGAGAGAAGATCGCTTCTTAATGAAGGAATATGGTTTCCTTTTTGGAAAGGGGCTTGGATCTCGTGAATGGGCATACTAGGGCTTTGCTACCCTCCCCTACATAAGGGGTAGAACTCTTGGACAAATCTAAGAGGATCACATGCATCCATCTCCCTACTTCTTCCTATTTTCCATCAAAATTTGATTCATAAAGGAATAGATTTATCACTGGAGTAATGGGGAGCTATGGAGTCATCATGATGGAGGTCTGATATTCCCTCGACTGCCTGGGGATGAACGGCTATAATCCTCGTGCCTCTCGACCTTGCGCAGCCTTCTGCGGCGGACCTACACGTCCAGCCGAACATCGCCGGCATCGTGCCTGAAACTAGCCACCTCGGCCACAGCTGGGGCTTCCACAGGTGTGGTGGAGGGCGGCGGAGGCAAAGGGACCATCACGGGTGCCTTAGGGTCCAAGGAAGGAAGGCGGAGACCCCCCCCCCAAGATGTTGCAGTCGGCAGCGCTAGGGTTGCGTGAGGAGGAAGGAGATCGGGTGTCTTTGGATGGTTTTTCCCCTCCGCTCTGTAAAGATCCGACAACTTAAGCAAGGGAAATATGGTCATTTGGTTATGTTTTGAGTCGGCCGCGGCTGCGTTGCATGAGTAGGATGACGTGGCAGCATGCCATTGGTCCAAGTAAGTATTTCTTACAAAATCATATCTAAATATTGGTAGATCGAAATGGTACATATAATGTATGTATTTTTCTCAAAACAAATGTGAGGAATCCAGTAAAAATAGATTTACATGATAATTTCTCTTGAAATTCGAAAAGTAGTTGAAGTTATCAACTTTAATGTATTAATGATTAAGAAACCCTAATCTAAGATGATTAATGTATTGAGAAGGGTTAGATGGATGATTAAAGTTGATATTAACCTGTTGGTTATAAAAAGACACATTAGATCTAAAAGGATGAACTATATGTGTAATTTGATTAATTTAGGGTTCCATGTACATAAATAAGCTTTAGTGGGCCTTGAAACCCTAATGTTAGTAATTATGATTCTTAAATGGCTTTAATTGTTCAAATTCATGAATAGAACTAATATTTGATGATTATAAGCTATTTTGAGTATAAAAGTTTCTAATTGTGGATAAATACCCTTAATTTGGTAATTAGGGTTTTCTAGTGGACTAATGTGATATTTGTGATAAATGGAGTTCATATGTGAATTAGACCATAATGAAATACGAGTTGTCAATTCGAAAGAAACCAAAGATGATAATTGGGCCTAATGATCTTGACATGACTTAAAAGGATAAAGATGGTAGTTTTGGTGTAAAAGAGATATATTAGACTTAATTGACATTCAACTATGCTTATGGATATTGAAATTAGGGTTTGTGAACTAAAAGAGCATTAAACGTGATAAAAGCATTATAAAGGCTAAAACCCTAATGAAATCCTAAAGTTGGCCTAGAAATCCTAGGATGGCATCCAAGCCTATCTTGAGAATGTTTTGGATAAACAATGACACTTGGATGTTATGCATTGATTTTAGGATATTGATGATTGCATGTTTGATTGTTCTTGAATATTATTGCTAGGACATCAAGTTGCTCTGGATTAGGTATGTGGTTACGCTTATGAATATCTCAAACTAGTTTTCTGAGGATTTTTGAAGTTTTCATTGGTGGCTTGAATTAAACTGTTGGATGAATTTAATTCATGCATACTATAATGTGGATATGACTATCACCTAAGATATATGCCTACTAGCTTAGATCCTAGTCCCCTCTGTAGCTTAATAGATTGACCTAGTACATGGCTACCTATGGGTAGGTCCATCAGGTCATTGGATGACTTAAGTACATGGCTACCTATGGGGTAGGTCCATCAAGTCACCATGAGTTATAGATTGGGCTACCTTTGGGTAGGGTTATGTGACTCCACAACCCTAAATAATGGCTACCTGTGAGGTAGGACCATGGGGGTAAGGATCTACCATATGAGAGAGGTGGTATCCAAGTCTATTGTAGGGACAGCACAGAGATAAGGGGATAGGTATGGATTGAGTAGTATTGCTTAAAACGTAACATTGATTGTTAAATGATATTTGGTTGCTTACATTGTTACCATAGTTGCATGATTATTGTTTCCCCCACATACCGGCATATTCATTTATGTTGACCGACATTTTGTTTGTCAGTGTTTTAGGTACAAATTGAAAAGGACAAACAGTAAAGTGGCATATTGTGAAATTAAGAAATAAAGTGCAAGGAGGATTAGTTAGAATAGAGTCCAGATGTGGATAGATGTTAGATATCCAAGTTTTGAAAAAGGTATGCAGAGTTTTATTTTATTCCAGTTTTTAGTATATTCGTGGTAGAATTTAATAATTATTACTAATTATTTGTCAAACCTTTGATCCAAAAAATTGGAATAATGGCTCTGACCTCTTGGTCTCCCTTAATTGGGGATTCTTACATGTTTGAAGTGTTTAGAGAAGAAAAAAAAAAGATCAGCAAGACAGGTGGAATAAGAATTGTGACGAATATACCATATATTCAAGTTAACAGCTGAGGCCCATCCATTCACCTTCGCTACAGTGGACAGAGAATTACCCATGAATGGCATGGGTGCAAAGAGTGGTTTCTCTAACGAGTTATCAGAGGTACTCCAAAGGAAGCTACAATTAACATGGCAGGCATAGGAGCCCCCAGGAAGCCCAAAACGTGTATGCTACAATGGCATAACTAGACCTTGGAAGCCCAAATTTCTACAAGGGTGTTACTACACCTTAGCCAGAGTTCCCATGTGAGCTCCTTTAACCAAGGAAAAGATTGATTCACCACCTAGATCGTGGTCATATAAAACTGCAGTAACTGGTTTGGATAGAATTACCAGAACATACACCTAACCAATTAGATGCATTAAAGTGTCTGTTGGGCGGCATCGCCAGGTATAGGCCCAATACAGAGAGCCAAGTTAGCACCCTATTTTTATTATAATGACAAATTGCATAAAGAATAAAGAACAATTAAATGAAAATAGACGTGGGTAACAAATGATTTATCATATATTCCCTGACAATCTCCCCCGTTACATTTGGTATCAGAGCTCTAGTTCCTCATTTAATCCTTAGTAATTATTAAATTTTACAAACTCTGTAGAACCCGAGGGAGTTATTACAGGATTTTCCGAAAAATAGAGGTGTCTAGAAAAGGATCACATTCGGGGGCTGGCAAGATTTTCCTCCACACCGCTAGCCAGAATATGAGGACTTTTATATCTGTGTGACTTCCTGGCCAATGTCTTAGGATCTGACTCAAAATAAGATACCTTTAGGACTCTCTCATTTATTTTCATCCCTTCTCAACCCTAATTCTGTTAAGATTCTAAGGTTTAGGGTTTTTCTCATTCTTCCTCACCCTCTTGAGGTTAGGGTATGTATAATAAGGTTAAGGAATCCTCCATCAAATTAATTAAAAGCATGTAAATAAGATGGCATGGACATAAGATTAATAGTTTAAACATAAACAAAAGAATTGTTGCATTCTTAGGTTGTATGACATGTGTTGTCATGCCCTCAGGAGAGACCTGAGGATAGACCTTCTTGTTAGGAGGATGAAGTAGAGAGTTGGTCTTGGAGGAAGAAACCTCCATTAAAGGTAGAGACCTGGCATATCCTCTGAGGATGGTGCTAACCCTAACCCTAAGTGGTGGTTAGAGTGAGATATGACATGATGAGATGGATGTTATGGTCGACCATGTGTGTGGGTTGACATGCTTTTAGTTTTGGATACCTATGATAGTATGAACCATGTGAGGTTAGCTGACCTAGTACCCTTGGCGACCCAACTCTAGGAAGGGTCGTGCATGTTAGGGTGAAGGATAACTCTATCCTTGATCAGGTTAGTGAAGAAGCTATAGAAACCCTATGGGATTATATGAGCATGGCATAGTATGCACCCATAGTATGTTGGTAAGTGTTGGTGGAAGGTTGAAACCTAGGCCAGAAGGGCATGTTGGATAGCTTATGAGATAAGCATGAAGAGCTCTAGATAATCCTGAGTGAATGTAGGTTTCACCCATGTAGGGGTATGCATGTGAGCTTGATCCACCCTTTTAGAGAGAGAACCTCCAGTGGCAAGGTTGTTTGTAGGGTTCGCTCTAGAGAGAGAGAGCAAGACCCAAGCAAGAAGGTTGGAAGCTTAGACTCCGGGATAGGAGGAATCCTGAGAAGTTGAGTATGTTACGACCTAAGTGGATGGTTGTGGTTTCCTCATGCATAGTCCTTGTGGTTCTTGGTTGCCTTTAGAGGAACTAAACCCTAGAAGAAGGATGAGGTTGCTGGTACCTATGTGTAGATGATATAGGTGCTTACCTTCTAAGGATAGAAAGAAGAGTTCCTTAGACCCTGAGGAGGTTTAGTAACAAGTTGTGAGGCCTTATACCTAGATGGTTGTCCTTGAGGAGGACTCGACTCTGAGGTATTGTTCAAGTGGAAGGATAATAGGACGTGCATGATGCACCTCGTACATGCTTGGTTCATTGTTAGAGTGATGAGCATGCAGTTGGACAGTTGTTGTATAAGAGGTGAACCTAGGGTTCCTAGACCTATAAGAGGGGAAGTAGTAGTACCTGGTGCACCTGATGCTCATGATGAGATTTGAGTTGCCATAGATCTGAGCATGGCACTCCTCATGTTTAGAGGAATGGGAAACCCCTTGGATTAAGGTGTATGTTGGATGAACCTCTCACATATAGGTTGGTGACATATAGTGGTCCAATATAAAGGAATAGAAACAAGTAGGACTTATCATGGAGACCTAGCCTGGTTTAGTAGGTGGTCTGCTTACTAGCTACATGCCTTAGTAGCTTGCTAGGGTCAAACATGCTCATGTGGATGTAAACCCTGGACATAAGGATGTTTATGGCCTTTGCTACTATCAAGATGTAGTTTCCTCCCATCCTGGGAGAGGGACCCTTTTGTAGGGTATGGATCAGCTTTTGTTGGATTTGAGGTAACCTTAAGAGGTCTCAAAGGATTTCGAGAAGCTAAGTGGAGAGTACATGGTATGAGAATGAACCCACAGACCCATAGATAATCATCACTAAGTGCATGTGGATGTGTTACCATGGAGCTAACCGGTATGGGGCCTGACCGAGGTAGGTAGGTCGCCATGATCCCTATGAATGGATGTAAGTAAGATCACGAATGTTTTGAGAGATGATAGAGACTTGGGTAAGGTTTCAAGTTGGATATGTGCTATGTTTGGATCCTAAGTCTATCCTAGGGTTAGGTAGGGATAAGACCGATGGGAGTAGGAGTTTCCTAATTCCCTAGTCACCTGTGACCATAGGGTCGGGAGGAAACAGTTGTCATTGTTTGAGGGCCATGGATTAGGAGATTGATCACCTTCATGAACTCATGGGACCCAAAGGGCAAATGAGGAGGGCACTCTCTGATGCATAAGGGAAGAGGGATGACCCCAAAAGTTCTGGCACCCTATAGACCTAGAGGATATGACTAAGGAGTGTGTGATGTCCCAAGTGTGTTTGAGACCAGTTCTCCATGGAAGAAAAACCTTGATATCAAGATGTTCATGATGTAGAGACATGTGATGCACGTTTCAGTTTAGATTGTAGGTGTACTGGCAATGTGGGATGTACCATCTCTACTCTTGGAACGGGAAGAACTCTATATTTGGACTGCAGCCAAATGCTTATTTCCTCTTATTATGAGAGTGAGAGATAGGACAGTATGCATGCCCTACACCAAGGATAAAGATGATGTGAGTGGAAAAGTTGCTATGAGATATGATGATAGAGATGATAGCATACCTTTGTGGAGTGTACAATATGTGGATGGTTTACAAACACCAAGAGAACTAAGGTAGTCATCTTATGAGGATTTTTTATCATGAGCTATGTGGAATATATGAGTTATACAGGGTTGAGTTTGATAACCAAGAAGATGAGCTCTGAGTTTTCTTGATGAAGATAGACCTAAAGTCCGATATGAGATGATAAGTGGAATACATTGAGGTGTATGTATTCAACATTACTTAACACATAAAGATGAAATGTGGTAATGGATGCTCTTGTTGAGACGTAGCTGCCTAGTATAGCTAGTGGAAAGGCTGGAAGAGGTGGCTATGTGAACCCTAAGTTGTGAAATATGTTTGGCTAACACTTGGATGTAACGAGATTCGTTGACCGAGTTAGTGGTTTCTTGGTTAGCCAGCCTAGGGCTTGTTGTGATGAAAGGATGGTTGTAGAACCTCAGATGCACTTCTATGGAAAAGAAGGTGATGAAACCCCAACTAGAGTGTTTTAGGGTTTCCAAGGAATCAATCTTGAGGAATCATGACATACAGGAGATTGTGATTTTAAGTTCACCATATACCGTGGTACTACTAAGATAATAAGTAGTAGTAGTACTTTGTATGCCTAAGAAGTGTATGGAGTTGCATGTGGCATGTCGCCATGCATGTCAGGGGGTGAAGGACGAACACCAATAGCCCATTGAGTTGATATAGAGGATAAGAGTCCCCGAGGGGGAATGGGAGTTCATCACTATGGATGTTGTGGTAAGTCTCCCCTAGACCGAGGAAGGTCAGGATGCAATGTGGGTTATGGTAGATCACCTTACCTAGATGGCATGATCTAAGAGAAAGAGAGCGAGTACTGTCAAGGGACAGATCCGATTGAACTACATATAAGAAAGAGAGATGGTTCAACTACACCATGATGTGAGTTCAAAGGTTCATGAGTATGACCTAAAGATTCACTTCCATGCGGTGGAAGTAAGTACATGATGAACTCGATGCTAGTATAGCTTATCATCCCTAACTGATGGTTAGAATGATCCAGACTAGAGGGTCTGATGAGAGCATGTGTGCTTGTTCAAGGTGATACATGGAGATAGTTTTGTCCTATGAAAGATGTGATGTTAACCACCATAGCCTTTATCGGGATGTAAGAAGCTCTGTAAGGGAGGTTGTAGATCACCACTTCATTAAGATGATGTTGGTGAAGGGACCTCGCGAAGGTCAGAAAAAGACCACAGTGTGTGCAGATGAAGCCGCTTTGATCGTGTGATGGCTAAAAGAGAGCCCAGGGGCGACATGAGCCATGAGCTGATGCAAAGAAGACTGACATGCAGTTCACTGTGGGAGAATATGTGATATGAAAATATGACCCCTCTGAGCTATAGCTGAGAAAGCTAAGTCCTCGATACATGGGTCCATTTGAAATGGATTGGTGGAGATCGTTATGTTTAGCCTTACCCCTCAGGATAATGTGATGTATGATGTGTTCCACAAGTCTGCTCTAGAGCACTATGTGAGGTACCCGAGCCATGGGCTGAGCAATGAACCTAGTGAGCTCCCAACGGAGGCTAACTTACCATGAGTCACCTATAAGGGTACAAGATACCAAGGTGAAAGAGAGCTCAGGAGTACAAAATATGAGATGATAAAGGTTCTTTGGAAGCACCACGGAGAGGATGAAGCCACATGGGAGCCAATGATGGATATGGAAAAGTCTTATCCTGAATTATTTATATGTTTGGTAGAATTTTGAGGGAAAAAATCCTATAAGAGGGGAGGGATGTTACAACCTCAATTTTGCATATGTTTTCATAATTGAAATGTAATGATTTTATGAATATGGATTTAATTGAAAAGGTTGTATGCTTTGTTTCAAAGGATGGATTTCTTTGCAAATCTCCCTTGTGATAGGAATTTCGTGACTCCTATTATTATGTTAATACAATAATGGATATAAAAGAGAAGAAATGAAGAAAAGTCCAAATAATAGAAAAGATACAAGATTAAGCAAAGTATTTATGAGAAATACTTGGAAATCTCTAGAAAGTGGCATTAATGGCCACATTTGAATAAATTTCGTTATATGTTATTTCTAATGAAAGAAATAGGAAAGAGGAAAAAGGAAATGAAAGATAATGTGAAATCCTTGAAAAGAAATCTTTTAATAAAAGAATAAGTAAGATAATGTGAAATAATGAATGTAGATGCATTTAGAAGTATAATAAGCATCCTTAAAAAGGAATTTCGAAATCTTAGGATTTCTTGGGGTCCAAGGAGTCCCAATGGATAAGAAGAAAGAGAAAATGCAAATAATACAAAATAAGAGGATAATGTGATACATAATTAATGTATTATCAAAAAGAGGTATTTTCTAATATAAGAAAGTATAATTTTGTACCAATGGATTAAAAGTTAAGCATAGAGATGATGAAGGAAATAATTTTCGAATTCCTAAATATCCAAGGAATATGGTTTACTAAGAAGATAATGGAGAGAGAGAAGATTGCTTCTTAATGAAGGAATATGGTTTCCTTTTTGGAAAGGGGCTTGGATCTCGTGAATGGGCATCCTAGGGCTTTACTACCCTCCCCTATATAAGGGGTAGAACCCTTGGCTGAATCCAAGAGGATCCCATGCATCCTTCTCCCTACTTCTTCTTATTTTCCATCAAAATCCATTTCATAAAAGAATAGAGTTATCCCTAGAGAAATGGGGAGCTGTGGAGTCATCATGATGGAGTTATGATGTTCCCTCGACGACCAAGGGATGAACGGATATAATCCTCGTGCCTCTCAACCTTGTGCAGCCTTCTGCGGCAGACCTACACGGCCAGCCGAACATCGCCGGCCATCGTGCCTGAAACCAACCACCTCAGCCAAGTTGGGGCTTCCACAGGTGCGGCGGAGGGCGGCGGAGGCAAAGGGACAATCGCGGGTGCCTTAGGGTCCAAGGAAGGAAGGAGGAGACCCCCCCCCCCAAGTTGTTATAGTCGGTAGCGCTAGGGTTGCGCGAGGAGGAAGGAGATGGGTGGTTTTAGACGGTTTTTCCCCTCCGCTCTATGAAGAACCGACAACTTAAGCAAGGGCAATATGGTCATTTTGTTATGTTTTGAGTCGGCCACGGCTACGTTGCATGATTAGGATGACGTGGCAGCCTTCCATTGGTCCAAGTAAGTATTTCTTACAAAAATCAAATCTAAATATTGGTAGATCGGAATGGTACATATAATATATGTATTTTGCTCATAAAAATGTGAGGAATACAGCAAAAATATATTTAGAGGCTAATTTATCTTTCAATTCGAAAAGTAGTTGAAGTTGTCAACTTTAATGTATTAATTATTAAGAAACTCTAATCTATGATGATTAATGTATTGAGAAGGGTTAGGTGGATGATTAAAGTTGATATTAACCTATTGATTATAAAAAGACACATGAGATCTAAAAGAATGAATTGTATGTGTAATTTGATTAATTTAGGGTTCCATGTACATAAATAAGCTTTAATGGGCCTTGAAACCCTAATGTTAGTAATTATGATTCTTAAATGTCTTTAATTGTTCAAATCCATGAATAGAAATGAGATTTGATGATTCTAAGTTATTTTGAGTATAAAAGCTTCTAATTGTGGATAAATACCCTTAATTTGGTAATTAGGGTTTTCTAGTGGATTAATGTGATATTAGTGATAAATGGAGTTCATATGTGAATTAGACCATAATGAAATACGAGTTGTCAATTCGAAAGAAACCAAAGATGATAATTGGGCCTAATGATCTTGACATGACTTAAAAGGATAAAGATGGTAGTTTTGATCTAAAACAGATATATTAGACTAAATTGACATTCAATTGTGCTAATGATGTTGAAATTAGGGTTTGTGAACTAAAAGAGCATTAAACGTGATAAAACAATTATGGAAGCTAAAACCCTAATGAAAACCTAAAGTTGGCTTAGAAATCCTAGGATGGCATCCAAGCCTATCTTGAGAATGTTTTGGATAAAACAATGACACTTGGATGTTATGCATTGATTTCAAGATATTGATGATTACTTGTTTGATTGTTCTTGAATATTATTGCTTGGACATCAAGTTGCTCTGGATCAGGTATGTGGTTACGCTTATGAATATCTTGAACAAGTTTTCTGAGGATTTCTGAAGTTTTCATCGGTGGCTTGGATTAAACTATTGGATGAATATAATTCATACATACTATAATGTGGATATGACTATCACCTAAGATATATGCCTACTAGCTCAGATCCTAGTCCCCTCTATAGCTTGATAGATTGACCTAGTACATGGCTACCTATGGGGTAGGTCCATCATGTCATTGGATGACTTAAGTACATGGCTACCTATGGGGTAGGTCCATCAAGTCACCATGAGTCAGAGATTGGGCTACCTTTGGGTAGGTCCATGTGACTCCACAACCCTAAGTAATGGCTACATGTGAGGTAGGACCATGGGGGTAAGGATCTACCATATGAAAGAGGTAGTATCCAAATCCACTGCATGGACAACACAGAGATAAGGGGATAGGTATGGATTGAGTGGTATTGCTTGAAACATAACCTTGTTTGTTAAATGATATTTGTTTGCTTACATTGTTACCATAGTTGCACGATTATTGTTTCCCCCACATACCGGCATATTCATTTATGCTGACTGACGTTTTGTTTGTCGGTGTTTTAGGTAAAAATTGGAAAGGACAAATAGTAAAGTGGCATACTGTGAAATTAAGAAATAAAGTGCAAGGAGGATTAGTTAGAATAGAGTCCAGATGTGGATAGATGTTAGATATCCAAGTTTTGAAAAAGGTATGTTGTTACACCCCGATCTCACAATTTCCTCAAATCATGAGATTAGGGCATAAGATAGGACTTATATGTAACACAAAGAACACCCTTAACTTTTTTTTTCTTTAAAACTCTTGTTTCCCCGCATTGAACCACATAACATCTTAACAAAGGAATATGAACATTTCTTTTACTAATCAGACTTCAATAGTAAAGATACATGTATAAACATTCATGATGTCTCTCACACCTTATGCACATAAAACTTGCTAATTAGCATACATATCAAAAGAGGAACAATATTACACATCGTAATTACAACTCTCTCTCTTATCTCTTACTGAGCGAACTACGATCCCACCGTACAAGACTTAGCGACACACCCGGGAAATGCTAAGTCTGACTGCCAGCCCTGGTCTGCTGCAGGACCCCAGGCTCTCCGGCCTGACTCATAGGCTCTCCGGCCTCAATGCACTACTCTGAGTGCTCTAGACTCCTCCTCTAACCTGAGTACACAGGTGGAGAGTCAACACTGGGTTACCACCGTGACATCGCACGCGTTGTTGTTGAATAACCCCTATTTACTCCAGTGCCACCGTGACATCGCACGCGTTGTTGTTGAACACTGTCTCACTGTCCTCGTGCCACCATTACTCCGCACGGTTAATGTTGCAACACGAGTTTCACCCCCCTGGTGCAGACCTCTCAAAGGGGTTCTACGGTGTTAGGGCACCTAAGTCTAACATTAATATTATAGATAAATGTGAACAGAAATCATAACTCATTTTACATTTCACACAAGGCTCACACGGCCTGCCATATCATATCATATAAAACATCATAGCTCATGTATTCAACATATACCATGTCTCAGTAACATCCCTTTCTAGGGCATGTCATATCTCATCACCTGCAATTTACGAGATATGTATTGAAATATAAGAAGCCCTGCAGTATGTAGATATCAACTCAGAGAGAACAAGCATATAAAGTTAAATGCACTAGAAGCATACAATTCAACAGTTAAGTATCACCACATCTCATATCGAGATCTTTCATGTCACCATAACATGATTCATTGAACACCCTATCCTTAGGGTTTCATTTGCCTTATTCATTCATCACATGCCAACACCCTACTCTTAGGGTTTCATTCGCCTCATTCACCTTTTCATTTACCTCATTCACTTGTCACATGGCTCTCATAAGGATTTCATAGGATATAAGCATTCACTAAATAAAGATTGTTTTCAACAAATCATATACATTCGATATACATATGAAACCATGGAAATTGAACTAAATTTAGGTTTCCATGTTATTCACTGAGATATCATGCACTGATGCATGGGTTTTGAGTCACTTTTATAGGCTTATTTTATATCTGTTTTATGTATGTATTTGTCATTTTCTTGATTATATTTGCATAATTCACTATAGTTGGCCCTTAAACTCTTTTTGCATCAAATTATACTGCTTTTATCATATTTATATGATTTTATATAATCCCCAGACTTATACACATGTTTTGGCACTTTTTCAGGCACTTTTGCATTGTCCGGAGTCGATACTATCGACCCCCAGGTCGATAGTATCGACATTTCATCAAAAAGCAACCCCAAAACGTGATCTTGGAAGGAATAACCTGTGCCATGGTCGATACCATCGACCTAGGGTCGATACTATCGACAGCGTCGGGATCTGGCGATTTTCAGCACTAAAACGGATCGTTTTAATCCGACGGTTGAGCTTTTTCGGAGCCGTAAAGTGGTCCTATGACCTAAGAAGAGCACGGACGGCCCGAGAGAGAGAGGAGATTGTGTTGCACAACATCCAAGAAGGAGAGAGAGAGATAGGAGACGAGAGACGAAGGCCGTCAACCGAGCGATCCGGGCACCTCCGACGGGCGATTTTGCTGTCGGAAGACTGCAAAACGCACGTTTCTCGAGGAGGATCTCCAGGAACACCTTTGTATCAGGGGTTACACGAGTTTGCTCCATGTTTCCCATGTTTTTCTTCTCTACTCCTCTTTCTTTCATTGAGATGACCATGCGGGGCTAATCCCCTCCATCTTTAGGACCGGGAGTAGCCCGGGAATTCATTGTATGATAGTTTTATATCAGTGAATCATATTTTATCTCTTAAATCTGTGGTATAGTTTTGTTTTCTCCATATATTGTTATGCTTGATCACCATAATAATAATCTAATGCCCTTAATCACTTCGACAGAAGGATTAACGGCTGAAAAGAGACGAAACCTACATTAATCGATAAATCCCTTGAACAAGGTGGTGTAAAATTAATGGTGGATACTGAGAGATTGTTCGTAATGCACTTAGTTTAGGGGATAGGTTACTACGACAGTGGAACCGACCTGAACCTAAGTAGTGAATTGTACCACGACAGTGGGCAATTCTGTTTTCAGGCCACTACCCGGAAAGAGAGATAAAATTGAGTAGCTATATAGAATTTAATACAATGAAAACCCGCGGTGAAACCGCAATCCTAAAGATACCCTTTTGAATTGATTAAATTAACATTTAATCGATCGTTTGTTTCGTTTTTGTTTTTATTTTATTTTAATTTTAACAACAACCCTCAATTTGTTATTCGGCTTAGCTGATCGCAAATAGTTAGTAGGAGTCTCCAACAATTCCGAGTATCCCTGTGTTCGACTCGGGCCTCACAAGGCCTGTACTACTCGACGCGTACACTTGCGTTTTTAGCGCGTAGTAAAATACACGTCATGCACCAAGGATAAAATTCAAATAAGGTAATCCATGAGGTACATCCTAACCACTTATAAGTTTACTAGTCCTTTTCAATAAGGTTGAAACTCTAGAGATATCTCAATTAGGTTAAACCTTAATTACATCATATGGTATAAATCTGAAAGGCATTCTTTCTAGGATGTGTTGTATACGTTTCTGATGTGGATCTACCATCAAAGAGTCATTCAAACAGAGAAGGAATCCATATCATATCAATTTGCAACAACTTAAATTAAACGGACATTTCAGGGTTTAGAATCACATATCAAGCAATTAGGGATTTGGATGCTATAATCAAATCTCGTGCATTATACTGTTTAAAGGAAGAACCCACTCACCCTAAGGTGTGAAAACACCTCAAAACTGCAGCTCAACTCAGGGAATCTCGAACTCACATCAAATCCCTAGCAAATCTCCCAATTCTTCTTCCATTCAACTCGGGAACCTTGAAAATGAGGGATTATGAAGAAAGGGTGAGAAAAGAGGGAATTTCGACATCATCTTGGATCAAATCAGAGCATGGACGGAATCTTGACATGAGAGAGAAGATCCACCATAAAAGTCTATGCAAAGAATCCAAACTTACTTGATTTCACCCTTCCTGGAATCACAAAACCCTAAATCAACAATTCCCCCACTTTCTTCTCTCAAACCCTAACTCTCCCTCTCTCTCTAGGAGCTCGTTTCTCTGGAATGAATGACGAAGAATGAGAGCTGTGTGTGTGTGTGGTCGATCATATAAGTCAATTTGAGCTGCTTGGGTCAATTGCATATTGACCCAACACTCAACTTTAATTATATTGGCTGAATATTCAGTTTCACAATAGCTTATGTAATTCGCCTACTGAATAGCTAACAGAAGCTCCAAAAATTATGGAAATTTTATATGTTATGCATAATGGAGCTTCAGACCTCCAGTAAAAATTTGAGATCATTTCTAGTTACCAATAATTAATTAAAAATCAAACAGTGCACTGCTATATTGCAGTCTGCAGAATATTCGGCCGAGTTTGTCCTGCACAGAACTCGACCGACACCCTTACTGTAGAGATCAAAAAGTCATCCAAAAATTATGCCAATTTAACAGAGTGTCTAAAACTGTGTTTTTCAAGCACAGTTAAAATTTTAGATCAATTGGATATACCAATAAAAAGATAAAATTCAATTACCACACTGCTGTATAAATCTGGAAATATGATCGGTCGAGTTTGAAACTCGACCGATAAACAGGTCAGAACATTCTTCAAAAATTCTGATATTTTCCAATGTTGTTCATATTTTATATATACAAATCATATCCGAATTTGAAGTAAATCAGAATTACACATAAAATACTAAAAATCATTTAGTGAGACATTCTACTTATCAAATTCTGTATTCATATGTCATTAAAACCCTATTTTGGGCCGATTAGGGTCTATGCTTCTCAAACCCTAATTCTCAAGACAAAAGAACATTTAGACTTCTTATCATAGTTAAAACATTCTA
Source organism: Alisma plantago-aquatica (assembly GCA_963693085.1). Classification (NCBI taxonomy): domain Eukaryota; kingdom Viridiplantae; phylum Streptophyta; class Magnoliopsida; order Alismatales; family Alismataceae; genus Alisma; species Alisma plantago-aquatica. The sequence continues at coordinate 404,723,613 of OY856413.1, forward strand.
ATTGTGTTATCGTCATTAATTATATTTCAAGAGTGATCAGTCCAATTAATCATGTAATCATCTTGGTAACCCTAGTTTACCAATTAGGCTCAGATGGGGTCGTAACAACTCTCCCCCCCCCTTAGAATGTTTCGTCCTCGAAACATAAACCTACAAGAAAGATACATTCAAGGTTATTCTAAGCTTCTAAAGCCTTCCATGTCATTATATACTTATATTTCATACCTGAATGTAGTTTTCAACATTAGATCTTTTAATTCTTTACTACATCACAACATATTTCAAATAGTTCTCAATGATATCAAGCAAATTCTTTATGCCGCAGTCAAACATAGAATGCAAAGATAAACCACCACACTTTCATTGTGCAACTCTGATACTCTTATACAACTATCTCAACTTATGCGGCTCAGAAAGTTCTATTGTTCTGTATCACCTTTAAGTGACAAAAGCGAGTTCACCATGCTGTTTTAAACTTTAATAAAGTGCTATTCAAATAGAAAAACAGTCTTGAATTAATTGCACAATACTACTCTTGGCATCCCCACTGGGTCATGGATGCATGAGGTGAAGCATTACCACCTCATTCCAAACTATCCTGTTTCGATCATGGGACCTGTGGGTTATGGGCCCACACACAATTCAAAGTGTAACCATCGTATTATATCATTTTAGGGTTTCAACAATAGTAATAAAGTAATCCACCATTGTATCAGTCATTCAAGCATTAATCATACTCAATTACCATCACTCAGTTATATTAGAGCTAGGTATAACAAGCTACACCTCATTAGGGTTACTTGTCCAGAAAATATGATTATCATCCCTTTCTATTAATATGAGTGGATAAGTATGACTACCTTGTTCAGGGTATCTCTCCATGTGTTCTGACATCATCCAAACCGTATCACCATATCAGAAATACACAATAGTAAGATGCATATCATGTATGAATTACTACGACTATCATACGCCTTTAATTAACACATAGCTTGCACAAATACACTGAAATCATATGTAGAACCAACTTTCATACCTTAATATGCCTTCAACAAATCATACATGTAAAAACAAATTCACATATTACACAAAGCTAGTGTTTTCCCATATCTCTCTGCTCATTCATTACTTTACTTTTTGCTACCTATCCTTTTCATATGATTATATACAATAAACATCATTATTATTGAAGTATTTAAGATAGGAATAGATTATTCATCATTCTTACTATCACACAAGAATTTATTTCTTATCGCACTTTATCATATTGTATGTCACTATTACATTCACTAGATGACCCCACCAAGGTAGTTATGCACCATATATGATTCATTTTCTCTTATCATTTCATTCCCACCTTGCTCTCATTAAGGAATATATGAAAGAGAAGATGATTTTAAGACTTGGAATACTTGTATTCAAACATTCCCTTAATACATTCTCGTATGTAGATTTACTTAGTTATCAACAAAGATATTTGATTAATTAGCACTTGCTTGAATCTCACAACCTCTTTATTTATAACTTTTCCATCATATTTCAAACCCTTTCTTACGTTTCATAGTCCTCTTACCATATACTACTCTTTAACCCGTCATCTTTAATTCTAAATTTTTCTCTTATGTCCATGTTGCTTATTCATATGTATGGTCATGTATACCATGTTGCACATATTTCCTCCTTTATCTTTATACTATTGTGAAGTTAACGTTCTAAATTAATAGCCCTTCTATTAGTTTTTCCTCATGTTGAATACATTACATATTCTTCATTTTTAAATCAAGTGGATCATGCATGGGTCAAACATAGTTTCTCTTTCAATCAAGTTTTTCTCTCCTGAATACAGTCTACCTTTGTATGACTTATTCATTCGTTAAACTACACCTATGTTCTTTGCTTAGAAACTAGTTTGTTGTTCTAGTCTTATGAATTACATGTTCATACGATCCTCTTCACTTTTACTCTTTTGAAGACTCTTTACTTCTATGGACCTATTGAATGCTCAACCCTATTCTCTACTTAGCCTTTGCTTTAGAGTTCATAAAAGCATTATACTCTATTCTATGATTCATTCTTCATGATTGATTCTTGCTATCTTGAACCATACATATATTTCACATATCTTTTCTATATTTCATATGTATAGTTCATATAATATTAATCAATAAACTGATTATGAATCTCATATCATGTTCCTTTATTCCCAATTAAGGGTTTCTCATATGAGGCCCCAAAATTGAACCTTAGATATCAGTTTCAACTAATTCTTAGTTGTTCTGATCTTGCCCATATGTTTCAACATCTTACTGTATGTACATTCTTACTCTGATGTGGGTCTAATTATTCAAATTCTATTCTTATTATACTATTGATAGGATTCATTAGATCCTAGTAACGCATCCTGCCAACCGGACCAGGTCAAACCTGAAGTCCTGAAGCCAAGAACTACAAGAATTACATTCTTCCTGAACTGCCACTCACAGCTCAGAAACTCGGCCGATTGCTTCACAACTCGGCCGATCCGCTTGAAACTCGACCGATCAACTTGCTGTTTGATTTCCTGAAAAAGAAACTCGGCCGTATTACATACAACTCGGCCGATCAGTTTGCTGTTTGATTGCCTATTAAGGAAACTCGGCCGAATCACATACAACTCGGCTGAATCGCGTACAAACTGAAAACCTAAACAGACCTGCTGATGTCAATTTCACTCGAATCAGCGGGAAAAACCATAGAAACAAAAGCTCATTCAAAGGTCAATTCTAGTCTACTTGTTACAAAGAATGAAATCAATAAATGCTACAATTGCATAGTGTACAACAGATATTAAAGACCCATATTTCAAAGTATTGAATATTTCAATTCAAACATATAAGAGCATTTCTATACATTTCCAACAAAAACAACATTATGAAATGTAAGTTCTATCTCCTTTTACATTTTTGCTCTTAATTCTTGTTTCTTTTCTCATTTTCTAACCCTAACATTTCTAGGGTTCCTCTCTAGCCCATTCTTCAACTGTATATCTGGCCAAGGTATACGTGAAAGAATAGACAGAGTAGCTTGTACTAGTTGATCCAAGTACTCAGATATCGGGCCAGGATATCCAAATACTCAAATCCCCAAAGCTAACATCAAACATCTCCTATCTGCCACACATAGGACTCTAACTTACTAACTTAATGGTCCTTGACAACTCACCCTAAGCTCTGATACCAAGCTGTTACACCCCGATCTCACAATTTCCTCAAATCATGAGATTAGGGCATAAGATAGGACTTATATGTAACACAAAGAACACCCTTAACTTTTTTTTTCTTTAAAACTCTTGTTTCCCCGCATTGAACCACATAACATCTTAACAAAGGAATCTGAACATTTCTTTTACTAATCAGACTTCAATAGTAAAGATACATGTATAAACATTCATGATGTCTCTCACACCTTATGCACATAAAACTTGCTAATTAGCATACATATCAAAAGAGGAACAATATTACACATCGTAATTACAACTCTCTCTCTTATCTCTTACTGAGGACCTAGAGTGACAAGGACCGACTGACTCAACTAATCTTGTACTTAACTCTTGTAGCAGATCTACACTGATGCTCTGACCATCTTCAAGTCCACACGGTTAACCCTAAAATGTTTAAGTAGAGGGGTGAGCCTACTCGCTCAGTGAATGAGTACTTCAAGGAAACAGTCTAAGGCACTAATGTGATTACAGATATAACTTTGAGTAAACGATATGAAATTTAACAGCAATAAATACTACACTGAGCAGTTCTAAAACAATATAATTGAAATAACAAGGAATGTAAATATTGCATCCAAAGAATAACTACTAGAAGACTATGCTCTAGTCTTCCTTAACTCTTTCATTTATAAGGAACTCTGTGAACCTATATGACCACATTTTAACTTATGCCCTAATCATATGCAGTGTACTCTACATATAAAGATCCGTAGCGAACTACGATCCCACCGTACAAGACTTAGCGACACACCCGGGAAATGCTAAGTCTGACTGCCAGCCCTGGTCTGCTGCAGGACCCCAGGCTCTCCGTCCTGACTCATAGGATCTCCGGCCTCAATGCACTACTCCGAGTGCTCTAGACTCCTCCTCTAACCTGAGTACATAGGCGGAGAGTCAACACTGGGTTACCATCGTGACATCGCACGCGTTGTTGTTGAATAACCCCTATTTACTCCAGTGCCACCGTGACATCGCACGCGTTGTTGTTGAACACTGTCTCACTGTCCTCGTGCCACCATGACTCCGCACGGTTAATGTTGCAACATGAGTTTCACCCCCCTGGTGCAGACCTCTCAAAGGGGTTCTACGGTGTTAGGGCACCTAAGTCTAACATTAATATTATAGATAAATGTGAACAGAAATCATAACTCATTTTACATTTCACACAAGGCTCACACGGCCTGCCATATCATATCATATAAAACATCATAGCTCATGTATTCAACATATACCATGTCTCAGTAACATCCCTTTCTAGGGCATGTCATATCTCATCACCTGCAATTTACGAGATATGTATTGAAATATAAGAAGCCCTGCAGTATGTAGATATCAACTCAGAGAGAACAAGCATATAAAGTTAAATGCACTAGAAGCATACAATTCAACAGTTAAGTATCACCACATCTCATATCGAGATCTTTCATGTCACCATAACATGATTCATTGAACACCCTATCCTTAGGGTTTCATTTGCCTTATTCATTCATCACATGCCAACACCCTACTCTTAGGGTTTCATTCGCCTCATTCACCTTTTCATTTACCTCATTCACTTGTCACATGGCTCTCATAAGGATTTCATAGGATATAAGCATTCACTAAATAAAGATTGTTTTCAACAAATCATATACATTCGATATACATATGAAACTATGGAAATTGAACTAAATTTAGGTTTCCATGCTATTCACTGAGATATCATGCACCAAGGATAAAATTCAAATAAGGTAATCCATGAGGTACATCCTAACCACTTATAAGTTTACTAGTCCTTTTCAATAAGGTTGAAACTCTAGAGATATCTCAATTAGGTTAAACCCTAATTACATCATATGGTATAAATCTGAAAGGCATTCTTTCTAGGATGTGTTGTATACGTTTCTGATGTGGATCTACCATCAAAGAGTCATTCAAACAGAGAAGGAACCCATATCATATCAATTTGCAACAACTTAAATTAAATGGACATTTCAGGGTTTAGAATCACATATCAAGCAATTAAGGATTTGGATGCTATAATCAAATCTCGTGCATTATACTGTTTAAAGGAAGAACCCACTCACCCTAAGGTGTGAAAACACCTCAAAACTGCAGCTCAACTCAAGGAATCTCGAACTCACATCAAATCCCTAGCAAATCTCCCAATTCTTCTTCCATTCAACTCGGGAACCTTGAAAATGAGGGATTATGAAGAAAGGGTGAGAAAAGAGGGAATTTCGACATCATCTTGGATCAAATCAGAGCATGGACGGAATCTTGATATGAGAGAGAAGATCCACCATAAAAGTCTATGCAAAGAATCCAAACTTACTTGATTTCACCCTTCCTGGAATCACAAAACCCTAAATCAACAATTCCCCCACTTTCTTCTCTCAAACCCTAACTCTCCCTCTCTCTCTAGGAGCTCGTTTCTCTGGAATGAATGACGAAGAATGAGATCTGTGTGTGTGTGTGGTCGATCATATAAGTCAATTTGAGCTGCTTGGGTCAATTGCATATTGACCCAACACTCAACTTTAATTATATTGGCTGAATATTCAGTTTCACAATAGCTTCTGTAATTCGCCTACTGAATAGCTAACAGAAGCTCCAAAAATTATGGAAATTTTATATGTTATGCATAATGGAGTTTCAGACCTCCAGTAAAAATTTGAGATCATTTCTAGTTACCAATAATTAAATAAAAATCAAACTGTGCACTGCTATATTGCAGTCTGCAGAATATTCGGCCGAGTTTGTCCTGCACAGAACTCGACCGACACCCTTACTGTAGAGATCAAAAAGTCATCCAAAAATTATGCCAATTTAACAGAGTGTCTAAAACTGTGTTTTTCAAGCACAGTTAAAATTTGAGATCAATTGGATATACCAATAAAAAAATAAAATTCAATTACCACACTGCTGTATAAATCTGGAAATATGATCGGTCGAGTTTGAAACTCGACCGATAAACAGGTCAGAACATTCTTCAAAAATTCTGATATTTTCCAATGTTGTTCACATTTTATATATACAAATCATATCCGAATTTGAAGTATATCAGAGTTACACATAAAATACTAAAAATCATTTAGTGAGACATTCTACTTATCAAATTCTGTATTCATATGTCATTAAAACCCTATTTTGGGCCGATTAGGGTCTATGCTTCTCAAACCCTAATTCTCAAGACAAAAGAACATTTAGACTTCTTATCATAGTTAAAACATCCTAATTGTGTTATCGTCATTAATTATATTTCAAGAGTGATCAGTCCAATTAATCATGTAATCATCTTGGTAACCCTAGTTTACCAATTAGGCTCAGATGGGGTCGTAACAACTCTCCCCCCCTTAGAATGTTTCGTCCTCGAAACATAAACCTACAAGAAAGATACATTCAAGGTTATTCTAAGCTTCTAAAGCCTTCCATGTCATTATATACTTGTATTTCATACCTGAATGTAGTTTTCAACATTAGATCTTTTAATTCTTTACTACATCACAACATATTTCAAATAGTTCTCAATGATATCAAGCAAATTCTTTATGCCGCAGTCAAACATAGAATGCAAAGATAAACCACCACACTTTCATTGCGCAACTCTGATACTCTGATACAACTATCTCAACTTATGCGGCTCAGAAAGTTCTATTGTTCTGTATCACCTTTAAGTGACAAAAGCGAGTTCACCATGTTGTTTTAAACTTTAATAAAGTGCTATTCAAATAGCAAAACAGTCTTGAATTAATTGCACAATACTACTCTTGGCATCCCCACTGGGTCATGGATGCATGAGGTGAAGCATTACCACCTCATTCCATACTATCCTGTTTCGATCCTGGGACCTGTGGGTTATGGGCCCACACACAATTCAAAGTGTAACCATCGTATTATATCATTTTAGGGTTTCAACAATAGTAATAAAGTAATCCACCATTGTATCAGTCATTCAAGCATTAATCATACTCAATTACCATCACTCAGTTATATTAGAGCTAGGTATAACAAGCTACACCTCATTAGGGTTACTTGTCCAGAAAATCTGATTATCATCCCTTTCTATTAATATGAGTGGATAAGTATGACTACCTTGTTCAGGGTATCTCTCCATGTGTTCTGACATCATCCAAACCGTATCACCATATCACAAATACACAATAGTAAGATGCATATCAGGTATGAATTACTACGACTATCATACGCCTTTAATTAACACATAGCTTGCACAAATACACTGAAATCATATGTAGAACCAACTTTCATACCTTAATATGCCTTCAACAAATCATACATGTAAAAACAAATTCACATATTACACAAAGCTAGTGTTTTCCCATATCTCTCTGCTCATTCATTACTTCTTTACTTTTTTCTACCTATCCTTTTCATATGATTATATACAATAAACATCATTAACATTGAAGTATTTAAGATAGGAATAGATTATTCATCATTCTTGCTATCACACAAGAATTTATTTCTTATCGCACTTTATCATATTGTATGTCACTATTACATTCACTAGATGACCCCACCAAGGTAGTTATGCACCATATATGATTCATTTTCTCTTATCATTTCATTCCCACCTTGCTCTCATTAAGGAATATATGAAAGAGAAGATGATTTTAAGACTTGGAATACTTGTATTCAAACATTCCCTTAATACATTCTCGTATGTAGATTTACTTAGTTATCAACAGAGATATTTGATTAATTAGCACTTGCTTGAATCTCACAACCTCTTTATTTATAACTTTTCCATCATATTTCAAACCCTTTCTTACGTTTCATAGTCCTCTTACCATATACTACTCTTTAACCCGTCATCTTTAATTCTAAATTTTTCTCTTATGTCCATGTTGCTTATTCATATGTATGGTCATGTATACCATGTTGCACATATTTCCTCCTTTATCTTTATACTATTGTGAAGTTAACGTTCTAAATTAATAGCCCTTCTATTAGTTTTTCCTCATGTTGAATACATTACATATTCTTCATTTTTAAATCAAGTGGATCATGCATGGGTCAAACATAGTTTCTCTTTCAATCAAGTTTTTCTCTCCTGAATACAGTCTACCTTTGTATGACTTATTCATTCGTTAAACTACACCTATGTTCTTTGCTTAGAAACTAGTTTGTTGTTCTAGTCTTATGAATTACATGTTCATACGATCCTCTTCACTTTTACTCTTTTGAAGACTCTTTACTTCTATGGACCTATTGAATGCTCAACCCTATTCTCTACTTAGCCTTTGCTTTAGAGTTCATAAAAGCATTATACTCTATTCTATGATTCATTCTTTATGATTGATTCTTGCTATCTTGAACCATACATACATTTCACATATCTTTTCTATATTTCATATGTATAGTTCATATAATATTAATCAATAAACTGATTATGAATCTCATATCATGTTCCTTTATTCCCAATTAAGGGTTTCTCATATGAGGCCCCAAAATTGAACCTCAGATATCAGTTTCAACTAATTCTTAGTTGTTCTGATCTTGCCCATATGTTTCAACATCTTAGTTTATGTACATTCTTACTCTGATGTGGGTCTAATTATTCAAATTCTATTCTTATTATACTATTGATAGGATTCATTAGATCCTAGTAACGCATCCTGCCAACCGGACCAGGCCAAACCTGAAGTCCTGAAGCCAAGAACTACAAGAATTACATTCTTCCTGAACTGCCACTCACAGCTCAGAAACTCGGCCGATTGGGTCAGAAACTCGGCCGATTGCTTCACAACTCAGCCGATCCGCTTGAAACTCGACCGATCAACTTGTTGTTTGATTTCCTGAAAAAGAAACTCGGCCGTATTACATACAACTCGGCCAATCAGTTTGCTGTTCGATTGCCTATTAAGGAAACTCGGCCGAATCACATACAACTCGGCCGAATCGCGTACAGACTGAAAACCTAAACAGACCTGCTGATGTCAATTTCACTCGAATCAGCGGGCAAAACCATAGAAACAAAAGCTCATTCAAAGGTCAATTCTAGTCTATTTGTTACAAAGAATGAAATCAATAAATGCTACAATTGCATAGTGTACAACAGATATTAAAGACCCATATTTCAAAGTATTGAATATTTCAATTCAAACATATAAGAGCATTTCTATACATTTCCAACAAAAACAACATTATGAAATGTAAGTTCTATCTCCTTTTACATTTATGCTCTTAATTCTTGTTTCTTTTCTCGTTTTCTAACCCTAACATTTCTAGGGTTCCTCTCTAGCCCATTCTTCCACTGTATACCTGGCCAGGGTATACGTGAAAGAATAGACAGAGTAGCTTGTACTGGTTGATCCAAGTACTCAGATATCAGGCCAGGATATCCAAATACTCAAATCCCCAAAGCTAACATCAAACATCTCCTATCTGCCACACATAGGACTCTAACTTACTAACTTAATGGTCCTTGACAACTCACCCTAAGCTCTGATACCAAGCTGTTACACCCCGATCTCACAATTTCCTCAAATCATGAGATTAGGGCATAAGATAGGACTTATATGTAACACAAAGAACACCCTTAACTTTTTTTTTCTTTAAAACTCTTGTTTCCCCGCATTGAACCACATAACATCTTAACAAAAGAATCTGAACATTTCTTTTACTAGCAGACTTCAATAGTAAAGATACATGTATAAACATTCATGATGTCTCTCACACCTTATGCACATAAAACTTGCTAATTAGCATACATATCAAAAGAGGAACAATATTACACATCGTAATTACAACTCTCTCTCTTATCTCTTACTGAGGACCTAGAGTGACAAGGACCGACTGACTCAACTAATCTTGTGCTTAACTTTTGTAGCAGATCTACACTGATGCTCTGACCATCTTCAAGTACACGCGGTTAACCCTAAAATGTTTGAGTAGAGGGGTGAGCCTACTCGCTCAGTGAATGAGTACTTCAAGGAAACAGTCTAAGGCACTAATGTGATTACAGATATAACTTTGAGTAAACGATATGAAATTTAACAGCAATAAATACTACACGGAGCAGTTCTAAAACAATATAATTGAAATAACAAGGAATGTAAATATTGCATCCAAAGAATAACTACTAGAAGACTATGCTCTAGTCTTCCTTAACTCTTTCATTTATAAGGAACTCTATGAACCTATATGATCACATTTTAACTTATGCCCTAATCATATGCAGTGTACTCTACATATAAAGATCCGTAGCGAACTACGATCCCACCGTACATGACTTAGTGACACACCCGGGAAATGCTAAGTCTGACTGCCATCCCTGGTCTGTTGCAGGACCCCAGGCTCTCCGGCCTCAATGCACTACTCTGAGTGCTCTAGACTCCTCCTCTAACCTGAGTACACAGGCGGAGAGTCAACACTGGGTTACCACTGTGACATCGCACGCGTTGTTGTTGAATAACCCCTATTTACTCTAGTGCCACCGTGACATCGCACGCGTTGTTGTTGAACATTGTCTCACTGTCCTCGTGCCACCATGACTCCACACGGTTAATGTTGCAACACGAGTTTCACCCCCCTGGTGCAGACCTCTCAAAGGGGTTCTACGGTGTTAGGGCACCTAAGTCTAACATTAATATTATAGATAAATGTGAACAGAAATCATAACTCATTTTACATTTCACACAAGGCTCACACGGCCTGCCATATCATATCATATAAAACATCATAGTTCATGTATTCAACATATACCATGTCTCAGTAACATCCCTTTCTAGGGCATGTCATATCTCATCACCTGCAATTTACGAGATATGTATTGAAATATAAGAAGCCCTGCAGTATGTAGATATCAACTCAGAGAGAACAAGCATATAAAGTTAAATGCACTAGAAGCATACAATTCAACAGTTAAGTATCACCACATCTCATATCGAGATCTTTCATGTCACCATAACATGATTCATTGAACACCCTATCCTTAGGGTTTCATTTGCCTTATTCATTCATCACAAGCCAACACCCTACTCTTAGGGTTTCATTCGCCTCATTCACCTTTTCATTTACCTCATTCACTTGTCACATGGCTCTCATAAGGATTTCATAGGATATAAGCATTCACTAAATAAAGATTGTTTTCAACAAATCATATACATTCGATATACATATGAAACCATGGAAATTGAACTAAATTTAGGTTTCCATGCTATTCATTGAGATATCATGCACTAAGGATAAAATTCAAATAAGGTAATCCATGAGGTACATCCTAACCACTTATAAGTTTACTAGTCCTTTTCAATAAGGTTGAAACTCTAGAGATATCTCAATTAGGTTAAACCCTAATTACATCATATGGTATAAATCTAAAAGGCATTCTTTCTAGGATGTGTTGTATACGTTTCTGATGTGGATCTACCATCAAAGAGTCATTCAAACAGAGAAGGAATCCATATCATATCAATTTGCAACAACTTAAATTAAACGGACATTTCAGGGTTTAGAATCACATATCAAGCAATTAGGGATTTGGATGCTATAATAAAATTTCGTGTATTATACTGTTTAAAGGAAGAACCCACTCACCCTAAGGTGTGAAAACACCTCAAAACTGCAGCTCAACTCAGGGAATCTCAAACTCACATCAAATCCCTAGCAAATCTCCCAATTCTTCTTCCATTCAACTCGGGAACCTTGAAAATGAGGGATTATGAAGAAAGGGTGAGAAAAGAGGGAATTTTGACATCATCTTGGATCAAATCAGAGCATGGACGGAATCTTGACATGAGAGAGAAGATCCACCATAAAAGTCTATGCAAAGAATCCAAACTTACTTGATTTCACCCTTCCTGGAATCGCAAAACCCTAAATCAGCAATTCCCCCACTTTCTTCTCTCAAACCCTAACTCTCCCTCTCTCTCTAGGAGCTCGTTTCTCTGGAATGAATGACGAAGAATGAGAGCTGTGTGTGTGTGGTTAGGGGTGAGCAGAATTTGGTTAATAACCGATTAACCGAATGGTTAATTTCGAATGGTTAATTTTTTTTAGACTATTTGGTTAATTCGGTTAATTTGGTTAATTTAATTCGGTTAATCGGTTAAATGGTTAATTTTATAGTTAAAGATATTTTTGGTATGGTTAACCAAATTAACCGAATAGTTATAATTTATTCTTAAATAATATCCTACACACGTATATATACATATATAGTTGCACATTTATTTCAAAAAACTTCCCCATATACATAGTAATCAAGTTTTCACGAGCCATACAACATTATATTTCCAGAAATACCACTATAATATAACAATTGTTCAAAATTCAATGAGTATTTCAAATAACATTATTACATATGTGTTATTTGGTTAACCAAATTAACCGACCGAATTAACCGTTAACCGATTGGACAATAACCGAATTAACCGATGCAATTCGGTTAGGTTAATGGTTAAAATCTCAAATCACAAATTAACCATTTAACCGAACCGAATTAACCGTAACCGACCGAATTAACCGAATGCTCACCCCTATGTGTGGTCGATCATATAAGTCAATTTGAGCTGCTTGGGTCAATTGCATATTGACCCAACACTCAACTTTAATTATATTGGCTGAATATTCAGTTTCACAATAGCTTCTGTAATTCGCCTACTGAATAGCTAACAGAAGCTCCAAAAATTATGGAAATTTTATATGTTATGAATAATGGAGTTTCAGACCTCCAGTAAAAATTTGAGATCATTTCTAGTTACCAATAATTAATTAAAAATCGAACAGTGCACTGCTATATTGCAGTCTGCAGAATATTCGGCCGAGTTTGTCCTGCACAGAACTCGACCGACACCCTTACTGTAGAGATCAAAAAGTCATCCAAAAATTATACCAATTTAAAAGAGTGTCTAAAACTGTGTTTTTCAAGCACAGTTAAAATTTGAGATCAATTGGATATACCAATAAAAAGATAAAATTCAATTACCACACTGCTGTATAAATCTGTAAATATGATCGGTCGAGTTTGAAACTCGACCAATAAACAGGTCATAACATTCTTCAAAAATTCTGATATTTTCCAATGTTGTTCAAATTTTATAAATACAAATCATATACAAATTTTAAGTAAATCAGAGTTACACATAAAATACTAAAAATAATTTAGTGAGACATTCTACTTATCAAATTCTGTATTCATATGTCATTAAAACCCTATTTTGGGCCGATTGGGGTCTATGCTTCTCAAACCCTAATTCTCAAGACAAAAGAACATTTAGACTTCTTATCGTAGTTAAAACATCCTAATTGTGTTATCGTCATTAATTATATTTCAAGAGTGATCAGTCCAATTAATCATGTAATCATCTTGGTAACCCTAGTTTACCAATTAGGCTCAGATGGGGTCGTAACATATGCAGAGTTTTATTTTATTCCAGCTTTTAGTATAGTCATGGTAGAATTTAATCATTATTACTAATTACTTATCGAACCTTTGATCTGGGAAATTGGGATAATGGCTCTGACCTCTTGGTCTCCCTTAATTGGGGGTTACTGGGAGGTGGGGTCATTACATTATTGGATCCAGGTACCTAGAAGAAGGATGAGGTTGTTGGTACCTATGTGCAGATGATATAGGTGCTTACCTTCTAAGGATAGAAAGAAGAGTTCCTTAGACCCTGAGGAGGTTTAGTAATAAGTTGTGAGGCCTTATACCTAGTTCATTTTCCTTGAGGAGGACTCGACTCTGAGGTGTTGTATAAGTGGAAGGATAATAGGACGTGCATGATGCACTCGTACATGCTTGGTTTGTTATTTGAATGATGTTCATGCAGTTGGACAGCTATTGTATAAGAGGTGAACCTAGGGTTCCTAGACCTATAAGAGGGGAAGTAGTAGTACTTTGGATGCCTAAGAAGTGTATGGAGCTGCATGTGGCATGTCACCATGCATGTTAGGGGGTGAAGGACAAACACCAATAACCCATTGAGTTGATATAGAGGATAAGAGTCCATGAGGGGGAATGGGATTTCATCATTATGGATGTTGTAGTAAGTCTCCCCTGGACTGAGGAAGGTCAGGATGCAATGGGGGTTATGGTAGATCACCTTACCTAGATGACATGATCTAAGAGAAAGAGAGTACTGTCAAGGGATAGATTTGGTTGAACTACATATAAGAAAGAGAGATGGTTCAACTACACCATGATGTGAGTTCAAAGGTTCATGAGTATGACCTAAAGATTCACTTCCATGTGGTGGAAGTAAGTACATGATGAACTCGATGCTAGTACAGCTTATCACCCCTAACTGATGGTTAGAATGATCTAGATTAGAGGGTCTGATGAGAGCATGTGTGCTCATTCAAGGTGATACATGGAGACAGTTTTGTCCTATGAAAGATGTGATGTTAACCACCATAGCCTTTATCAGGATGTAAGAAGCTCTGTAAGGGTGGTTGTGTCAGTCACCGCTTCATTAAGATGATCTAGGCGAAGGGACCTTGTGAAGGTCAAAAAAAGACCACAATGTGTGCAAATGAAGTCGCTTTGATCGTGTGATGGCTGAAAGAGAGCCCAGGGGCGACATGAGTCATGAGTTGATGTAAAGAAGACTGACATGCAGTTCACTGTGGGAGAATATGTGATATAAAAATCTGACCCCTCTGAGCTATAGCTGAGAAAGCTAAGTCCCCGATACATGGGTCCATTTGAGATGGATTGGTGGAGATGGTTATGTTTAGTCTTACCCCTCCAGATAATGTGATGTATGATGTGTTCCACAAGTCCGTTCTAGAGCACTATGTGAGGTACCCGAGCCATGGGCTGAGCAATGAACCTAGTGAGCTCCCAAGAGAGGCTAACTTACCCTGAGTCACCTATAAGGGTACAAGATACCAAGGTGAGAGAGAACTCAGGAGTATAGAATATGAGATGATAAAGGTTCTTTAGAAGCACCATGGAGAGGATGAAGCCACATGGGAGCCAATGTCGGATATGGAAAAGTCTTATCCTGAATTATTTATATGTTTGGTGGAATTTTAAGGGCAAAATTTCTATAAGAGGGGAAGGCTGTTACAACCTCAATTTTGCATATGTTTTCATAATTGAAATGTAATGATTTTATGAATGTGGATTTAATTGAAAAGGTTGTATGCTTTGTTTCAAAGGATGGATTTATTTGTAAATCTCCCTTGTGATAGGAATTTCGTGATTCCTATTATTATGTTAATCCAATAATGGATATAACAGAGAAGAAAAGAAGAAAAGTCCAAATAATAGAAAAGATACAAGATTAAGCAAAGTATTTATGAGAAATACCTAGAAATCTCTAGAAAGTGGCATTAATGGCTACAATTGAATAAATTTCATTTATATGTGATTTTTAATGAAAGAAATAGGAAAGAGGAAAAAGGAAATGAAAGATAATGAGAAATCCTTGAAAAGAAATCTTTTAATAAAAGAATAAGTAAGATAATGTGAAATAATGGATGTAGATGCATCTAGAAGGATAATAAGCATCCTTAAAAAGGAATTTCGAAATCTTAGGATTTCTTGGGGTCCAAGGAGTCCCAATGGGTAAGAAGAAAGAGAAAATGCAAATAATACAAAATAAGAGGATAATGTGATACATAATTAATGTATTATCAAAAAGAGGTATTTTCTAATATAAGAAAGTATAATTTCATGCCAATGGATTAAAAGTTAAGCATGGAGATGATGAAAGAGATAATTTTCAAATTCCTAAATATCCAAAGAATATGGTTTACTAAGAAGATAATGGAGAGAGAGAAGATTGCTTCTTAATGAAGGAATATGGTTTCCTTTTTGGAAAGGGGCTTGGATCTCGTGGATGGGCATCCCATGCATCCTTCTCCCTACTTCTTCTTATTTTCTATTAAAATCAGATTCATAAAGGAATAGAGTTATCCCTGGAGCAATGGGGAGCTGTAGAGTCATCATGATGGAGGTATGATGTTCCCTTGATGACCTGGGGATGAACGGCTATAATCCCCGCTCCTCTCGACCTTACACAGCCTTCTACGGCAGACCTACACGGCCAGTCGAACATCACCGGCCATTGTGCCTAAAACCAGCCACCTCATCCATAGTTGGGGCTTCCACGGATGTGGTAGAGGGTGGCGGAGGCAAAGGGACCATCACGGGTTCCTTAGGGTCCAAGGAAGGATGGAGGAGACCCCCCCCCAAGCTGCTACAGTCGGCAGCGCTAGGGTTGCGTGAGGAGGAAGGAGATCGGGTGGCTTTGGACGGTTTTGCCCCTCCGCTCTGTGAAGAACCGACAACTTAAGCAAGGAAAATATGGTCATTTGGTTATGTTTTGAGTCATTCGCGGCTATGTTGCATGAGTAGGATGACGTGGCAGCCTGCCATTGGTCCAAGTAAGTATTTCTTACAAAAATCATATCTAAATATTGGTAGATCGGAATGGTACATATAATACATGTATTTTTCTCAAAAAAATGTGAGTAATCCATTAAAAATATATTTAGAGGCTAATTTCTCTTACAATTTGAAAAGTAGTTGAAGTTATCAACTTTAATGTATTAATGATTAAGAAACCCTAATCTAAGATGATTAATGTATTGAGAAGAGTTAGGTGGATGATTAAAGTTGATATTAACATGTTGATTATAAAAAGGACACATTAGATCCAAAAAGATGATCTTTATGCGTAGTTTAATTTATTTAGGGTTCCATGTATAGGAATAAGCTTTAATGGGCCTTGAAACCCTAATGTTAGTAATTATGATTCTTAAATGGCTTTAATTGTTCAAATCCATGAATAGAACTGAGATTTGATGATTCTAAGATGTTTTGAGTATAATAGTTTCTAATTGTGGATAAATACCCTTAATTTGGTAATTAGGGTTTTCTAGTGGATTAATGTGATATTAGTGATAAATGGAGTTCATATGTCAATTAGACCATAATGAAATACGAGTTGTCAATTCGAAAGAAACCAAAGATGATAATTGGGCCTAATGATCTTGACATGACTTAAAAGGATAAAGATGGTAGTTTTGGTGTAAAAGAGATATATTAGACTTAATTGACATTCAACTATGCTTATGATGTTGAAATTAGGGTTTGTGAACTAAAAGAGCATTAAACGTGATAAAATCATTATGGAGGCTAAAACCCTAATGAAACCCTAAAGTTGTCCTAGAAATCCTAGGATGGCATCCAAGCCTATCTTGAGAATGTTTTGGATAAAACAATGACACTTGGATGTTATGCATTGATTT
Source organism: Alisma plantago-aquatica (assembly GCA_963693085.1). Classification (NCBI taxonomy): domain Eukaryota; kingdom Viridiplantae; phylum Streptophyta; class Magnoliopsida; order Alismatales; family Alismataceae; genus Alisma; species Alisma plantago-aquatica. Next base: position 404,741,080 of record OY856413.1, read on the forward strand.
TAGGATATTGATGATTGTTTGTTTGATTATTCTTGAATATTATTGCTTGGACATCAAGTTTCTCTGGATCAGGTATGTGGTTATGCTTATGAATATCTTGAAAAAAAATTCCGAGGATTTCTGAAGTTTTCATCTGTGGCTTGAATTAAACTGTTGGATGGATTTAATTCATGCACACTATAATGTGGATATTACTATCACCTAAGATATATGCCTACTAGCTCAGATCCTAGTCCCCTTTGTAGCTTAATAGATTGACCTAGTACATGGCTACCCATGGGGTAGGTCCATCGAGTCATTGGATGACTTAGTACATGGCTACCTATGGGGTAGGTCCATCAAGTCACCATGAGTCAGGTATTGGGCTACCTTTGGGTAGGGCCATGCCACACCACAACCCTAGGTAATGGCTACCTGTGAGGTAGGACCATGGGAGTAAGGATCTACCATATGAGAGAGGTAGTATCCAAGTCCACTACAGGGACAGCACAGAGATAAGGGATAGGTAAGGATTGAGTTGTATTGCTTAAGATGTAACCTTGGTTGTTAAATGATATTTGATTACTTACATTGTTACAATAGTTGCACAATTTTTGTATTCCCCCACATACTAATATAATTCGTTATACTGACCGACGTTTTATTTGTTGGCATTTTAGGTAAAAATTGAAAAGGACAAACAGTAAATTGGCATATTGTGAATACATGAATTAAAGTGCAAGGAGGATTAGTTAGAATAGATTCCTTATGTGGATAGAAGTTTAGAAATCCAAGTTTTCAAAAGGTATGCAAAATTTTATTTTATTGCAGCTTTTCAGTGTAAATTGGTAGAATTTAATAATTATTATTGATTATTTTTTGAACCTTTGATCTGGATATTGGGATAACATCTCTGACCTCTTGGTCTCCCTTAATTGGGGGTTACCGAGAGGCAGGGTCGTTACATTGTTCAAGACAACTTTGATGAAATCCAGAAAATTTTGTGTACATATAGTAGTATAATGAAAATAATTTTTGAAGATAAGAAACATTGTGAGGTGAAAACATATAGTTGGCCAAAATTCAATGCAAAAACCATGTCACAATTTATCGATATTAAAACTTCCTAATCTCATCCTCAACCCAAACCTTATTACATAAAAAGATCATCATTGATCAAATCTAGGGTCAACATCTCATTTAGAGGTAATTAGCAAAGTCAAGAGTTCTAATAGGGAGAAAAAAATTGAAATAGTCAGATTCCAACTACCATGGGCTCTGATACCATGTTGTAAAGAAGTGAAACCACCTCTCTACTAAAATTTTGAAGAATCAAACCTCTAAACAAACATACCCGATGGATATGTTGGAGTGGGTGTAAAATTTTCAAATCTGATTTTTGGTATACAAAACAACCAAAGTGTAGCAGAGAAATAAAAACATGACTATATTCAATTATAAAGCAAGGGAACATCTTAAACTTACATCATAAGGATCCATGCAGAGGAAATCTAAACCATATCAAGGTTGTCTCCAAGCTTTAACTTCTCAATCTAAGTCCAAGTCAACATGTGTTGTCATCCAAGTCATCCACTTAGGGTTGGAAGCATACCCCAGCAAGAAGAGAAATAATAGAATACATTAGCAAAGGTCAGTATGTGCATACTAAGAAGTAAATTGAGCAATATATATATATATATATATATATATATATATATATATATATATATATATATATATATATATATATATATATATATATATATATATATATATGTGTGTGTGTGTGTGTGTGTGTGTGTGTGTGTGTGTGTGTGTGTGTGTGTGTGTGTCTGTGTGTGTGTGTGTGTGTGTGTGTGTGGAAAGAGGTACATCAAGTATAGAATTCTTCCCATGCAAGAGATAAGGACTACCCAAAAGGGCATAAAAGATAGGAAATATCATCACATAATAAAAGAAGATACTTTCCATAATTAAAAAATAAAGTAGTGCCACATAAGCACATGTCATAACCATCATCATGCATGTATGTGAGATAAGCATAACACTAGAATATTATAAGAGACAAAGGTGGCCAAGAATCACACATCTTGAACCTAGTGAAACATGGGCCAAGAATCACACGTCCTACCCTGACATGGGGAATCACACATCCACCACCCAAACATATATATAACATGGTCCATGAATCACACATCCTACCCTGGCATGGGGAATCACACATCCACCGTCCAAAATATCACAATGTTGTCATAAATCACAATGAGACAAAACCAATGCAATTATACTACTCTAGTGCTACTGAATCACATAGCAGGTAAATGTATAGGCAAGTAGAAAGTATAGTCAGAATTATACAATGTTTCCATATCACACAATGGACAACACATGCATCGACAAATAAACATCCGCATCACAGTTGGCAGATATCATCAACAAGTCTATCGTGCACCATAGCACAAAATATGATATCAAGAGATTATCCAAGACCACAATAAGAACGATATTTCACATGAACCATGATATCAAGAGATAAGACATATTGTGTAGGCCAAATTCAAGAGAATGAAAAGATAGGTGAATTGCTCATCATTGAATAATAGGGGATACAACATACCTCAACTTCTGAGTCCAAAGTCCAAAGTCACTTCTAGGTCCAAGCCTAGGCTTCCAAAGAACCTATTATGAATATATGTGGAATTAGGGTTAAGTTTCCATTACTTATTCAAAATCCTAAAAATCACCTTTTTATTATTAGTGGATTATGTTATCAAAACTACTCCATGTTTTAGGTTATATTTTTATGAGTTCAAAACATATTTTATTATATTTTTCTGACATAAAAATTATTAGTTATGATTTTTGCAAGTTAATTCTTATTTATTTAGATGTATGAAAAACACATGTGATTAATCATTGGATTTAGTTATCAAAACATGTACCATTAGTTATATCTTATTTTTATAATTCCAACAAATATTTTTCCATATTTTCCTGACTAGTAAATAATTAGTTATTAATTTTTAAACATCGGTCAATCACAAAATTGCAAAAAGAGCTTGCGAGAAAGAGAGAGAAAACCGACCCACTGACATGGCCCAAACAACGGTGGCCATATCATATGATCAAGGCTAGCATGGTGTCATCCAAAGTAAAAGAAAAGAAAGCCAGAAAGACCAAAAAGCCCAAGGCGAGAAATCTTAAGAAAGAGAAGAGGGCAAGGGTAAAAGTAGAAAACGCTAGGGAAACATCTCCCTGCTCGCACAGACACCATGGAGGCTAAGCACAAAGCTTCAAGTCGAGAAGTGAAGAAACTAACGAAGCCAAAACCAAATTGTGACTATTCTATTAAAACTGACCGTGAACAACTCGACGAAGGCGACTGTAGGCAAATCAGGGCGAAGGGAGGCTGACACACAAAGAATCACCTCAGAGGACCCAACCGGCAGAGAAGAAGGAAAAAAGAGGGAAAATGATCATACCCAAATCTGGGAGAAATTGGGGGCGACTGATGCTTCAAGGAGTCATATCGAACCAAACCCAATTCCAAGAAAGGCCCATGAGGACCCCGGAATGGTGGCGAACTCCAAAGGACAACTCAGGTTGTCGGAGAACCCAAACGGAGTAGGGAAGGCATGATCGATGGCAGAATAGTCTGAACCAACCCACAGAACATGTACATATGCGTGTGAGGATGAGCATGGGATGATTTTCCAAGAATCTGAAGCCCTTTAGCAGTGAAGAGATGGAAAGGAAGATAGAATCAGGGGAGAAATAGGGGATGGAGGTGGCTCCTGGAAAATATGGGCTACATTGCTTTGAGCCCTAGTTTTTATAGGACCATCTTGCTCGGAAAGGAAAAAAGGAAGATGGAGGAGAAGAGAGCAGAGGAAAAGGAAGAAGGGTTACAGAGAGATTGGGGTCAGGGAGCAATGAGAGAATAGGCGCGAGAAAAGGAAAAGGAGCCAGGAAACAGAAGGTAGGTGATAAGTTTGTAGCCGCACGATCAATGATCCAATGGCCACCAAAGAGCCCAAAAATAGTAAACCAAGTGACAACATAAAATGCGAAAACCTTACCCAAATTGAAATCTAATTAAAGTGATATTTAAATAATTATGTCTTTTTCCCCAACTTAAATTGAAGGTCCAAATCTTATCCAAATTAAGTGGAATTTTGCACAGAGGCCAATTAAGGCATGTAGAATCTGATTATGCACTTGGTTTTCCCTTTAAATTAATCAAATCTCATTTTCTCTTTCCTCCTTCATTAATGGCATTAGGATTATCCAATTTTTATGAAACTTGACCCACGCATCATATTTAATGTGTTGAATATGAATTTGCCATCAATTTTACATTTTGGAGTTTCTTGTATCTTTATTTAATATTTTGAAGGCCCTACACATGTTCTCTCTCCTAATTTCACCTTTTAAGCAATTTTTCTCCAAATTGGATGAAAACTCACCCAAAGGCTATATTTATTATGTAGATTACAAATCCAAGATTATTTTCCTCTTTTGGAATCATTTATTATTTTATTTGATATTTTGGGGAAAACACACATATTCTCATCCAATTTGAATTAAATGAATTATTATTATGTGAATAATGTCAAACTTGACTCCCAAGACAATTGGGACCCAAGTAACATGATTTTAAACTTAGATTTCACTTTTGGGATTTCTTTTTATGAGATATGCCATATGGTACATTAGTGGCCCATTAGTTCATTATTTATCCAATTATGTTATGTATGTTCATATTACCTCTAAATGAATTATGTGACATATTAAATTACATTAAGTTGATATATTCATGCATTAGCTTATTGGGAACATCTCTTAAGCCTAAACTCAACCTTGGTTGGCTAAGTCCAAAAGGTCAAACTTCTAGGGTCAGATTCTAGATCTAGTATGTTACATTTTTTCTTGTTGAAGAAATATGCAAAGTACCAACTGTCTTGTAACAAGGAAGGTTATTATATTCTTGCTTGGTGACCAATGACTTACATATTACTCACCTAAATATCTATCTGAGATCACCTATTTGTGGATTCATTATGGTTTTCTTGCTACAGATTTTAGGGACACATGAGTACAGGAAAACAAGCATTCACAGTGCCTTGTGCATGAGCTTCAGTATGACACATTAGTGGTTATTTACATGTCTTGGCCAATGGGTGTGCAAAATGCCAAATAGTGTGTTAAGGTGAAAGTTTTACATTTGATCTTCCCTCTATTCTCATGTAATATGGACATTATTTTCATAGTTCTTATACATGTAAAGAAGTGTGTGCTCTGTTTCATTTAGCTGTAGATTTCTTACAAATATGTGTTTTCTTATGTTATGTTATTTCATTGTTCATACCATTCTTATCCTTTTCAATTCATCTATATTTACTCTCCACTCTATTATCGCATCAATGCCACCTATAACTCACCATGTGCAGGTTGTCTGACCAAATGGGATGGACATTCCTCATAGCAATTATTAATTGTCCACCAGCTTGGATTTGAAGAAATTGTTCATTATTCATGTCATAGGTGGTGCAACTGTTGATAATAGTATTTTTCTTATGGCGTTGGGCTTATAATATTAGAACATGAAGGTGATTAGATAATCTTCTAATAAAATCTTGATTTGTCACTGATTGAATCTTGATTTAATTTAATAAATTTATTATTACCAATATGGTCATCATTTATTCTTTTTGACTCATTATGCAGTAACCATACCATTAAATTTTGGATTTTTGACTCAGATGTTGATGGATTGGTTAATCTAAAACAAGTGAATGCATTGCCACTTATGATCAAATTGATGACAAGGTCTTCTCAATCTTAGTCCCACCATCAGGTTGAGCAGAGGTTTTCAGAGGACAAAACTATTCCAAAGCATTGTCAGTGTGGAAGGCTTTGGTCAGCTATGAAGCAGCAAAATTGTTAGTGATAGGAACAGTGGTGTCCGGCAAAAGAGGCATAGCAGTGACCAACAACAGGAGGCAGAGTGATGGTTGGCAGTAGGAGATAGAGGTGCAATGACTGGGAGAGGGTCAAGCAGCAACGTCGTCACCTCTGTCACCTCTTGTTTTGCTTAGTTTGGGGCTTATTAGGGTGAGAGTGTCAAACCAATACTACAATCGAGTTCCCCCCAAGTGAAGTGTGACGACACAGTTTCAAATCAAGCCATCACCAGTAAAAATGTGGAATTATCACAAATAATAGAGTTAACGAAAATCACTAAAAATTAAAACCATCTTTGCACATAGATCCTTGTTCAATAGCTTTTACACAAAGGAACAAAGCTTTATATACATACAATTCAAGTCAACATTCAGCATGTCGATTCTTCTCGAGAACAACAAGTATCAGTTGCTTCGCTTTACTATATACAACAGCATTATAAAAACCTCAAGACAAGCCAGTCAAAATCTCAAATTGTTTGTGAAATCATTAAGGACTATCTCCCAAGGACCTGAGAGTATAGAGACAACACATAGACATCTATCTACAAAACCATAGCTGACAGCGTTCTTGATCTGAAATACTACTGTTGTTCTTGCTGACACAATCCTTCTTCTACAGCTCGGTTCCTAGTCCTTCGTCCATGATTACCTAAAAATTTGTGGATCCCATGGGATGAGACTATTCTCCTAGCGAGAGATATAACTCTCTACCAGCAATATTATTATCACAGAAAATAATATGAAAATGAATTGCAGGTATTTCATTGACTAACAAGTATATCTTTGAGTGTAAGGTATAGACATTAATAACAAATCTATAAATCATCTTTTGTTTGAAAAGGAATATGAATAACATGCATAACATTTATCTACTCAGACGTATAAAATAAATAAGGCATCAACCAATGTTTCCATATTTGATCCTTAAACAAGCAAGCTACACGGATGATTACATGTTCACATTTACATTATACCCAGAGGAGATGACATATACCGCTCATGCTCCAACCGACCACTAGTAAGTCAAAATCGGTACCATACAAAGTCAATGGAAGAGCTGGCTGTCAAGACCTCTCCTTTCTCGGTCAGCTTGAGAATACTTAAGTAACACTTAGGTTTGTTGACTCAAGGTCAATTAGGTCAATGTTGACTCACGTCTAAATTGACTAAACCCATGTTTTGATGATGACTAACCATTCCACATATTGGTGTCTAATGCTTCTACTTGAGTGATTTCAGATTAGGTATAGACACACTCCAAATGCCCTAACTTGCGCATCTCAAATTGGAGAAAAGACAAGTCAAAGTCATACAAGTGCATGTTTTTGTAATATGATGTATATCCATTAGAATCATGTTGTAAATCACTTGTAATGATTGTATGACTTGTAATTAAGCTTAGAAAAATATCAGGAACACTTAGATCGAATATTAGAGCACTTTAGATGCATCTTTGAAAATCAATTACATGCACTTGTTCGGTCGAGTTTCCCTAGCCTGAAACTCGACCGATCCACCTTGGTCGATTTTCTGAAGATTGCATCGGTCGAGTTGTGCACTCACAGAACTCGACCGATTGGGTAGTAGGCCATTTCCAGTTGAAATGGTCGGTCGAGTTTCCTCAGGACAAACTCGACTGATCCTTTGAACATCAGTTTGCCTGCTACTTGATCGGTTGAGTTACACCCATTGAAACTCGACCGATTGCATTGTACGGAAAAGTGCAGAAAAGTGTTTCTAGCCATTGTGGAGTTGCAACAAGTGAAAATAGATCCGTTGCAAACCACAAAACGGCTAGTTTTCATTCTTAAGTGTTCCCAAAGGCTAAGAGGCATCCCCAGCTATAAATAGGACCCCTTGGGCTTCATTCCAAGGTTGAGCATTCATTGCAAACTCCTTGTGAGGTTCCTATTCTATAGTTGAGTGCTTCCTACAGCCTCCTCTCTCTCTCTAAGCTTAATCACTTGCTACATCCATTAGAGTGAGTAGGAGATTTGTAAGAGAGCTAGTTTTATATGTATATCTTGTGAGGCTCTCACTTCCACCACCTCCACTTCTCTCATTTGCAATCATGAAGGTGAAGGTTCTCTCTCTTGTCCAAGAGAGGTGAAGAAGAACAAGGGAAGGCATCCCTTGGTGAAGATCAAGGCTAAAGACTTGGAGCTAGAGTGGGTAAGCCCTTAGAGAAGGCAGAAGACTCAAGCTCAAGTGGGTAAGACCTTGGTGAAAGCTTCTCCAAGTGAAGGTGAAGTCAAAAGCTGAAGATCCAAGAAGAGTGGGTAATCCCTGCAAGGCTGAAGACTTGTGCAAGAGTGGGTAAGTCCTTGGAGAAGGCCGAAGACTCTTGCAAAGTGGGTAAGTCCTTGGTAAGGTTAAAGACTCTTTGTATTTGGATGGGTAAGTCTTTTGTTTGGTCATGCATTGTATGCCTTATAAGTGAATATAAGAATGCAATAGTTTGGAAGTCCTAGAGGTTGACCTCTCTAGGCAAGTGGACTGACACACTTCTAGTTTGAAGTGTGGAACCACTCTAAATAGCTTGTCTAATTGGTGCATGTTCAGTCTCTCTCTCCCTTGCTATGTATGTTTTAGTTGCACTCAAATTACCTATTTAGCAACCTTATCTTGTCATATATCTTGAAGGTTTAATGAGTTTTGTTTAAGTGCTTTCAACTCTATTCACCCCCCCCTCTAGAGCATCTAATCATCCATCTAGGATCCAACAAGTGGTATCAGAGCGGGTCTTCTCCAAGCATACTTCAACAAGTAGGAGAAGATGGGTGACTACCTAGGAGGGAGACTCTCGACCAGCCTTCCAATCTTTGATGGGAGCAATTTCCTCTATTGGAGAAGAAGGCTTCAATTCTACATCCAAGGATCAAGTCTCGAGATGTGGCAAATGGTGAACAGCCCATACATTCTACCAAAGACAAATATTGAAGAATGGGATGAAGCCACCTTGATGAAAGCAACGTTGAATGCTAGAGCCATGCACATCCTATATGCCTCCATGACCCCCACCGAGTTCAACCGGATTTCCTCTTGTGAGACGGCCTATGAGGTATGGAGAAAGCTTTGCATCACTTATGAAGGGACATATCAAGTGAAGGAAAGCAAAGTCTACATGCTCAAAGGGTTGCTTGAGAACTTCAAGATGGGAAAGGAGGAGAGCATAGCCAACATGTACTCAAGGCTCAACACCATCTTGAATGGTCTTGCTGTTCTAGGACATCCTATGTCTAGTGGAGAGATCAACTCAAAGATCCTTAGAACTCTCCCCAAGAGGTGGGAATCCAAGGTGACTTCTATTGAAGAAGCAAGGTCTCTTAGGGATATTCCTATTGAAGAGCTCATTGGAAATCTACAAGCACATGAAGCTACACTTGACAAGAGGGATGAAGTAGAAAGACAAGAGAAGAAAGAGCTAAAGAAAATGAAGAAGGCTGAAATGAAGGCTCAAATTGAAGCTATCATGGAACAAGTCTCTCCATCCTCTCAAGCTAAAGAAGATGCCATGTACTCCAAAGGTCGACTCTACAAAGGCAAGTCCTCCTCCATCCGGTGCTTCACATGTGGAAAGAAGGGTCACTACAAGGAAGATTGCCCACAAGGCAAAAAGACACATCTTCACAAGAAGAAATGGCAATCAAGCTCAAGTGGCTCCTCCAACTCAAGCTCAAGTGAAGATTCAAGTGAAGGATCAAGATCAAGCTCTAGTGATGAAGGAGAATGTCATTTTGCTCTTATAGCATCAACAAGTGAAGACTCAAATGAGGTAAATCTAGACTCTTCAGATAAAGAATCTTTAATTTCTATTATTCATGATATTTGTGCCTCTTATAAGTCTTCTAAAAAGAAAAATAAAAAGCTTGCTAGAATTGTTGATAATTTGCATACAGAACTAGATGATCTTGAATATGCTAATTCTTGCTTGCTTAATGATAAAAATGATTGTCTTAGTCAAGTATATTCTCTTAAACTTGAAAATACTAGTTTACTTGATAAGGTTAGATTTCTAGAAGCTCAACCTCTTGTGCCTAGTTCTAATGAAGAGCATACTTTAATTATTGATTCTCTCATGCATGATATTGATGTTCTTAAATCTGAAAACAAGGACAAAGATTTTGTTTTGCATGAATTAGAAATAGAAAATGCCTCCTTGCTTGCTAAAATCAATGGGCATGAATCTTGTTCTAGTTCTACAATAGAGAGAATGATGTTGTTGCTCTTCATATTAATAGAGACTCTTATTTAACTAAAACTCTTTGCTTAGAAAATGATCTTTTGCATGCTAGAGATAATATCAAAAATTTGTCTTCTACTATTGCTTCTCTTAAGCATGATAATGAAAGTTTGAGATCTTCTTTGCAAAGATTCTTAGTTGGTAAAAAGAGACTTAATGACATCCTACACCACTCTACTAAACAAATTGGTAGACATGGTTTGGGGTGATAGTAGTCAAGGGAACAACAAAGATAAAGGACCTCCAATATTCCATGGAGAATCCTCTAGTTCCAAGACTATGGGCACATGAAACTATTGCAATGATTTTGGTCATTATTCAAATTGTTGTCCTTTTAGGAAAGCAACCAAAAGCAATAGGACTTGGGTTGCTAAACTAACCCCTCCAGACCCAAAAACATGATTGGGGACCATTTCATCTTTCTTCTTGTAGGAACTTGCAAATGGATTGACTTGAGCTATTGAATTGCAAATTGACTTCTCAATCCACATGAAAGAAGAAAGGTGAGATGTGTAGAGGATGACAACAAAGAAAAAAGCAATGGTAAGCACAAAGGTAAAGGTTTTATTGCTTGTAACCATTTCTAACTTGTTTTTGTCAAGTTGGTGTGCACTATACATATGGTTTTTGAGTCAAAAGTGGCATTTTGTGATTCTCTTCACACTCTTGCTCAAAAACTATTTCTAATGCTTCTATAGTGCATTACTAACTTGCTTAGACATGTTTGGATATGGTTTGTCATTTTAAGCATGCCCTTAAATATGTTTTTATGAAATATATGTGCTTTTTGACAGCTGGTCTGTCGGTCGAGTTTTCCCTATTGAAACTCGACCGATGGGCACCAATGGGTGTTGCCAGCAGCTGTCATCGGTCGAGTTGACAATGCACAGAACTCGACCGATAACACTGTGCACAGAATATAAATTTGGCTTATTGAGTGAGAATTTCCCTCTCAACTATTTTTTCTCAACCAATAGCCTCATTCTTTGGCACTCTCATTTGGTACCTTTATATATGCATATTGCCATGTTCTAAATTGCCTATCTTGCTTACAACTCTATCTCTCTAATTGCTCTAAATTGGTATATCTATATGTTGCAATTACTTGCTTTGAGTTGTTTTGCAGGTTTTGATGATGATCTCTTTGGATCTCTTGGTTGTGTCTTAAATTGCTTCCGTTGTTCTCTAACTTGCTACATCTATCTAGATGTATATCTTGTGTTGATACAACCTTGAGGTTCTTAGGGGTAATCATCTTATGGTAAGGATGCATATCTAGTGAGTTATATCCTTTCATGCTTCTAAATTTACATATCTCTTTGTTTGGATATATCTCTATATCTACTCATAGCTTGCTTTATCTTGTGTATCCTTGGGTATCTCTTGCTATGATCTAGATCCTACTAGTAGTCCTAACTTGTAATATCATCTACTAGTAGTTCATATACATGTAGTTCTAACCCTGTTTATAATTGTCTTCTTTGCTCATCTATATGCTATGATTGTTTCTTGTCTCACACCTACTCAAGATTATTTCTTTAAATTGCATATCTACTATCTTGAGTTGCTTGCATAACATTGTGATGCAGGGCACATAGAGCTACATTATATGTAGAAATTGGAGTAGTTTTGGATTTTATGCATATTTTGCTCCAGTTTAAATTTTTTTGGTGCAAGACTAGTGTTTTTCATGCAGAAACGACCTTCTGAGCAAGACTCATCGCTTCGCCATGAGCTCCGATGGTTTTTGGTCAAATTCCATCATCTTGAGGGTCAAAATTGTGATTTATTATTTTTCTGCAGTACCTTATCTTGCATTTTGGGTTGTTCAAGTATATGCTTTAACTTGCTTTTCTTTCTATGCTTGGACAAGCCCCTATTTGTGCTCTTCTACTCTCCTTATATATATTTTTGTTATCTCCTTTCTTTTTAACAAGTGATGTTTCCTTTTTCTTCATAACCCCACTTTTTGAAATGACAAAGGGGGAGAAAGGTAATGTCTTCTTTTAAAAAGAGGAAGAAGGCATGTCTTACATGAAGAGGAGAAGCATGTTTATATAAAGGGAAAAGGTAAAGGGGAGAAGACATATATGTGTAGAACATATATGAGTAGAAGATATAGTTTCTATAAATGTTATGAAAGCTAACCATACAGGAGAAATAGCATCAATTGAGGGGGAGTATGAAAACTCCATGCGCATCAATTGAGGGGGGGCATATGAACTCCTTTCTATTGAAACCCCTAGTTTTCTCCAAAGGTATGAATTTACTTAAATGCTTTCAATACATTTATGGAATGGTTTGTCATCTTCAAAAAGGGGGAGAATGTTGACTCAAGGTCAATTAGGTCAATGTTGACTCACGTCTAAATTGACTAAACTCATGTTTTGATGATGACTGACCATTCCACATATTGGTGTCTAATGCTTCTACTTGAGTGATTTCAGATTAAGTATAGACACACTCCAAATGCCCTAACTTGCGCATCTCAAATTGGAGAAAAGACAAGTCAAAGTCATACAAGTGCACATTTTTGTAATATGATGTATATCCATTAGAATCATGTTGTAAATCACTTGTAATGATTCTTTGACTTGTAATTAAGCTTAGAAAAATATCAGGAACACTTAGATCGAATATTAGAGCACTTTAGATGCATCTTTGAAAATCAATTACAGGCACTTGTTCGGTCGAGTTTCCCCAGCCTGAAACTCGACCGATCCACCTTGGTCGATTTTCTAAAGATTGCATCGGTCGAGTTGTGCACTCACAGAACTCGACCGATTGGGTAGTAGGCCATTTCCAGTTGAAATGGTCGGTCGAGTTTCCTCAGGACAAACTTGACCGATCCTTTGAACATCGGTTTGCCTGCTACTTGATCGGTCGAGTTACACCCATTGAAACTCGACCGATTGCATTGTACGGAAAAGTGCAGAAAAGTGTTTCTAGCCGTTGTGGAGTTGCAACAAGTGAAAATAGATCTGTTGCAAGCCACAAAACAGCTAGTTTTCGTTCTTAAGTGTTCCCAAAGGCTAAGAGGCATCCCCAGCTATAAATAGGACCCCTTGGGCTTCATTCCAAGGTTGAGCATTCATTGCAAACTCCTTGTGAGGTTCCTATTCTATAGTTGAGTGCTTTCTACAGCCTCCTCTCTCTCTCAAAGCTTAATCACTTGCTACATCCATTAGAGTGAGTAGGAGATTTGTAAGAGAGCTAGTTTTATATGTATATCTTGTGAGGCTCTCACTTCCACCACCTCCACTTCTCTCATTTGCAATCATGAAGATGAAGGTTCTCTCTCTTGTCCAAGAGAGGTGAAGAAGAACAAGGGAAGGCGTCCCTTGGTGAAGATCAAGGCTAAAGACTTGGAGCTAGAGTGGGTAAGCCCTTAGAGAAGGCAGAAGACTCAAGCTCAAGTGGGTAAGACCTTGGTGAAAGCTTCTCCAAGTGAAGGTGAAGTCAAAAGCTGAAGATCCAAGAAGAGTGGGTAATCCCTGCAAGGCCGAAGACTTGTGCAAGAGTGGGTAAGTCCTTGGAGAAGGCCGAAGACTCTTGCAAAGTGGGTAAGTCCTTGGTAAGGTTAAAGACTCTTTGTATTTGGATGGGTAAGTCTTTTGTTTGGTCATGCATTGTATGCCTTATAAGTGAATATAAGAATGCAATAGTTTGGAAGTCCTAGAGGTTGACCTCTCTAGGCAAGTGGACTGACACACTTCTAGTTTGAAGTGTGGAACCACTCTAAATAGCTTGTCTAATTGGTGCATGTTCAGTCTCTCTCTCCCTTGCTATGTATGTTTTAGTTGCACTCAAATTACCTATTTAGCAACCTTATCTTGTCATATATCTTGAAGGTTTAATGAGTTTTTTTTAAGTGCTTTCAGCTCTATTCACCCCCCCTCTAGAGCATCTAATCACCCATCTAGGATCCAACAAGGTTTAGCGTGACATCTTGTGTCTGTTGTAATTAGCTATGTCGTGGTATACTGGCATCTCCACTATAGAGTTACTGTCGTAGCATGTACTCTCTTCGGGAGAAGACCACTTAGCTTTCCCAGATTATCAGGATGACCACTGAGTGATCCTGTGTTGATTTTATCAGGAAGTACACTGAGAAACCTGATCTATTTGGGGAGTCCACTAAGCACCCTTATTTTAGTTTGAGAGTCCATTGAGCACCCTTATATTATCACATATTCAAAAATATGTGTTCTGAGTAAAACTCATTTCAGCACTCAGTAATTGCTGACACTGAATGGATCTATGGTATGGACAACTATATGATTATATTCACCTTGCTTAATTAAGTGTGTTACTATATCTTTTTAGCATCAATCAAGTTACAAACAAGATTAACAATAATTACTATAAAGAAAAGCATAAAAGCATTTGTCAAATACTTTCATATTCATTGAGTCACATAGCTCACTTAGCATCTCAACCTCTTGTCATTATCTTTCTTGGGTATTCAACCCTTCATTCATCACTGAGCACTGTCACCACTTAGTAGATGATTATTACCTCAAGGTCATCAGACCCAAATACTTATTCACATAGTCCACATAGCTCATTGGATTTGAATTACAAAGTCACATAGCTCTTTCTTGACCATACTTAATGCATTAGGATATTTGCATGATTATTATATCATGTTATCAACAATTTCAACATATGTATTTAACCATGAATTACTAAGGAACACATCCTTCTAATGAATTAGGGTTATATTCAACTGATTAGGGATTCAAGATTTCATTAACATAAATCATACTCCACTCATCTCAAGGGTATTAGTGTATGCTAATTACATACTTATCTTTCAAGTCCTCGTCTCTCTCTCTCATTCTCTCTAGGATGTAAATTACTTAGTTCTCATCTTTAAGGTTTACAATCTTATCATTAACAATTAAGTTAAACTCATTGTAGCTCAATATTGCATAAATCATAAGAATCACTTTAGAGGAGCTTAGTGATTAAATACTTGCTTATCATATCAAATTACATGATTGAAAATGTTATTATTTGAAAATGCATGTACTTACCTAATCACATGGTGGAACCACATCCTCATATTGGATATAGGGTGTATCCCTTATCTCTATATCGGGCATATCATTATGGCTTTTCCATACTTCATGCAACTATATGATACTATCTCTTCTCCTTATCTAGCCATGTTTATTTCAATCTAGACTTCCCTATTAGTCATCCAAAATATCGGGTTATCTCTAGGGTTTCCATATCGGGGTCTATCTAGGGTTACCATACCGGGCATACCATTGGACTTTCCATATATTGGAGATCATATCATGCATTCATGTTGAGCACCATTTCGGTTCCCACCATGTTAGTTCATCTCATAGATTTGTCATATCGTGTAAGCATATTAGGCAGCCTATCAGGCATGGTGTCGGGTACCATGTCAGGCATCATATCGGCCATGTGTATCGGGTTTCAAAGATCAAAGATCATATCGGGTTCCCTATCCTTTTACTAGGGTTTTGCTTATATCAGGCAAGAGTGTTCCTTTACCTTTGTATCATGTACAAGATGGTGGATAGAAATCCTCCATGTCGTTCATAGATCCTATAATGACCCTTCTCCATATCGGGTAAGTCCCCATGTCGGATCCCATATCATTTTCCCAAGCTTTTATCCCATAGCGGGTTGTAAGGTCTTCAACCCATATCGGGTTGTCCAAGAGTGATCAAACCCATGTCGGGTATCCAAAGATGATGTCATCATCATCCTCAAAATCATAAATTGACTCAAATTTATGGATAATGACCCTAATTACATATTGAGACTCATTATTATATCAATTGATCATAATAAACCCTAATTTGCAAATATTCAACAAATTGAATAGTATTAAAGAAAGAATAATAATATTGGAGGGTTTGAGTTCTATAACCAGCCTCTTGAAGAGATTCCAAGCGTCAAGATTCACTCCACGCATCCCAAGGTTGAATATGAGCCTTCTCTAAGCTCTAACACAATATCTTAAGTCTCCTTGGGTGATATCACCTTGCTTGATTGCTTCAACCTACCCCGGAAGATATCCTTCCTCTTCTTTGGCTGATACCAAGCCTCACTTCTTCACTCTCTACACTATGGGAGACACAAAGAGAGGTGTTGCATGATACAAGAGGTAAGGTACTTGCTAGATCCAAAAAATTTGCCAACAAATGAAGGTTAGGGTCTATATACTTGTGGTTTATAGAAAAGAGTGTAATAGGTGTCATTTTCTCAAGGTGCTTCATGCCACCTAGCCATGCAAGGTCGACACATGCTCTTTCATGCTTGCCACTTATTATTTAGCCATGCAAAAATAAAAGTCCAAGGGTAAAAAGGAAGACAAGGATCGGCTCTTGAGTTGTCATCTAAGGCAAGCTTCTCTCCCACTATCTTATTATAATATTCTCCTCTATCTTTTCCAAGACAAGATGCAAGTTGATGTTCCACTTCTTCCTTGATGTGCCTTTCCCATCATGGGTAAGTCACAAACTGATAGGAGGCTCTCCTATGGCTCTATGGCTGATAGAGACCCCCTTCCAACTCCTCAACTTGATATATCTTATGTATATAGCATTCAACTTATGCATTTTCTTGATTTCTTCATTATTAAGAGTACTAACACTTCTAGAGACTTCAAACACATTGTCTCCTTCTTTCTCTCTCCTCTAGGTAATATTGGGTAAGAGTAAAAACAACCTAGAGGTGATAAATTACACATTAACCCTATATTTTGTTTATATATATAGTAAATAGTGCTACAATTGGTGCATCAAGCACTTAGCATTATTCTCACAAGTTTTCACTTAGAATTGGCTTTGCACAAGCCGCCACTTAGCATCATACTCTCTTTCATGATATACAAAACACTTAGAATTCATTCAACATGTAAAATTTACAACATAACCCCTCATCTTGGGTACATTACATATCTCACTTAGATTTTCAAATAATGCACACACAGCTTTGAATATATGCTCAAATTCGAAAATAACTTCACAAAGGCCTTAATTACTTTTCAAAAGATGAGATCAAGATTGTAAGCAACTTACTTAAGCTAAACATCTAGAGTTACGTCATAACTCAGGTCAGGGGAGTTACAATTATCAACCCCTAAAAGAAGGATTTCATCCCCGAAATCTCAAGAGAAAAGAGAAGGGTACTTCTTCCTCATCTCTTCCTCTAATTCCCATGTGGCTTCTTCAATGCCACGGTGATGCCATAGAAATTTTACAAGAACTATATCTTTCTTCTTCAACTTCTTGACTATTTTGTCAAGAATCATCATAGGGCCTTCCACATAGGATATATCTTCATTCAATTCAACCTCTACAGGCTGTAGCACCATTTCTGTATTGGGATGACACTTCCTTAGCCTAGACACATGAAACACTAGATATAGTTTATGTAGCTTAGGTGGAAATTCTAGCCTATACACTACTTTCCCAATCTGTGATATCACTGGGTAAGGTCCCATAAATCTAGGGGCTAACTTACCTTTCATTCCAAATCTAAGAATACCTTTCCAAGGAGAGACCTTGAGATACACTTTGTCTCCAACTTGGAACTCTAGAGGTCTATGACGTTTATCAGCATAAGACTTCTGTCTATCTTGTGCAGCCTTCAACTGCTGTTGTATAACTTTTGTCTTTTCAGTTGTTTGTTGCACTAATTCAGGACCCAAAAGTTGGTATTCTTCAGTTTCAAACCAGCATAACAGATATCTACAACGTCTACCATATAATGCCTCATACGGTGCCATATCAATATTGGCATGATAACTGTTATTATAAGCAAACTCAATCAAGCTCAAGTGTAGATCCCAACTTCCCACAAATTGAAGGACACATGCCCTAAGAAAGTACTCTAAGATATGTATGGTCCTTTCAGACTGCCCATCTGTCTGAGGATGAAAGGTTGTATTGAACTTTAATTGAGTACCCAAGGCTTTATGTAATTGTTCCCAAAAATGACTTGTAAATTGGGGACCTCTATCAGATACAATTGTAGTTGGGACTTCGTGCAACCGCACTATCTCGTCTATATAGATATGTGCAAGCTTCTCCGCAGTATAGGTTGTTTTGACAGGAAGGAAATGTGTCGTCTTAGTTAACCTATCAACTATCACCCAGATGGAATCATAACTTTTGGTTGTCCTAGGCAGACCAACCACAAAGTCCATTGTCACGTGATCCCATTTCCATTGAGGTATAGGTAGGGGTTGTAACATCCCTGCATGCTTTTGGTGTTCTTCTTTAACCTACTGACACACCGGACACTGCATAACAAACTCAGCTTCATTCTTCTTAAAATCGGGCCACCAATACATATCTTTTAAGTTATGGTACATTTTAGTACTTCCTGGATGCATTGCATACATGGATGAGTGAGCTTCCTCCATAACCATCTTCCTTAAGTTATTACTATCAGGAACTGCCATCCTATCATGGTAACAAACTATCTCATCCTATGAATCATGGAAACCATCTTGTTTCTCACTGCCCAATTCTGACTTCATCCGCTGAATCACAGTATTAGCTTGTTGTGCTTCTTTGATCTGTTCCTTCAGAGTGGGTTTTACATGCATCTCAGTTAACAAACCTGCTAACAAGGATACTTCTAATTGCACATTCATTTGTCTCAAAGAGACAAGCATATCACGCTTACCGCACACTAAGGAATTCATTTGTGCATTATCTGAGGGTGAAGATGTGGATTTTCTACTAAGTGCATCAACCACTATATTGGCTTTTCCTAGATGATAATCAATTGTACAATCATAGTCCTTGATTAATTCCATCCAGCAATGTTCTCTCATATTCAGCTCATGTTGAGAGAAGATGTATTTTAATTTTTTATGATTTGTGAATATCTGACACGTCTCTCTATAGAGATAATGCCTCCAGATCTTTAATGCATGTACTACTGTAGCTAGTTCTAGATCATGTGTCAGATAGTTCTGCTCATGTTTCTTGAGTTGTCGAGAAGCAAAAGAAACTACATGATCATCCTGCATCAACACACAGCCTAGTCCGTTTTTAGAAGTGTCACAGAAAACAACATATCCCTTTCCCTGCTTAGGTAAAACTAATATAGGTGCACTAGTCAACTTTTCTTTCAACATCTGGAAAGAGTGTTGACACTTGTCATTCCCAACAAAAGGAACTCATTTTCTTATTAGCCTGGTTAAGGGTAATGCTATAGAGTTGAAATCTTTGATAAACTTCCTATAATATCATGTCAGGCCTAGGAAACTACAAACCTCAGTCAGTGTTTTAGGTTGTTCCCACGTCACAACAGATTCTACTTTCTTAGGGTCAACACGGATACCTGAAGCAGATATGACGTGTCCAAGAAAAGATATTTATGATAACCAGAACTCACACTTGCTAAACTTGGCATATAACTTATGTTGTCTCAACAAGGTCAAAGATTGACGAAGATGGTGTTCATGTTGTTGTCTGCCTCTACTGTATATCAAGATGTCATCTATGAAAACTACTATGAACTAATCAAGGAAAGGCCGAAAGACTTTATTCATCAACTCCATGAATGCATCTGGTGTGTTAGTTAGTCCAAACGACATAACTACGAACTCATAATGACCATACCTTGTTCTAAAGGCCGACTTAGGTATGTCACTCTCCTTGATGCGTAACTAATGATATCTTGATCTCAAATCAATCTTAGAAAACATTGTTGCACCACGCAACTGATCAAACAAATCATGGATACTTGGTAAGGGATATTTGTTCTTAATAGTCACCTTGTTGAGCTATCTGTAATCTATACATAGTCTCATAGACCCATCCTTCTTTTTAACAAAAAGAACTGGAGTGCCCCATGGTGAAGTACTCAGTCATATGAAGCCTTTCTCAAGCAACTCTTGCAACTATTTTTTAAGTTCCGCCATATCAGCTGGTGCCATCCTATAAGGGGTTTGGGCTATAGGTTGCGTATTCGGAACAAGATTAATCTCGAAATCAATCTCTCGAGGTGGAGGAACACCTAGAAGTTCCTCGGGAAACACATCCTCGAATTCCTTAACAACTGAAACTTCAAAGAGACTATGGCCCTTTATTCTGGTATCCAGCACATGTGCCAAGAATGTGAAGCATCCTTGTCGCATTAACTTCTCTACTACCATAGCTGACACTAGGTGGGTTGGGAGAATCTTTCTCTCCCCCTGAAAGACCCATGTCTTATCACCATACGTGAACCTGGCATGTTTGGAATCACAATCCAAGACAACTTTGTACTTCTCTAAGGTGTCCATCCTGAGAATTACACCAAACCCATGCATTTCAAGTGGTACAAGATCCACTTGAATGCTATGTTCCAAGAAGGAAAGAACACAGGAAGAGCATACCTCCCTCAACATCGTGGATCCCTCTAATAGAGTTTCTAATAATATATTATCCTTTCTAAGATTAACAACCATATTACAGTCATGAATCACTTTTCGAGTGATAAAAGAATGTGTAGCACCTGGATCAATCAAAATAGATACATAACATGAAGAAGACATATCAGAATGAAATAACTCCGTCTGACCTATCACAACGCGTGGGTTATCCACTGCCTCCGGCTAATTCATAGCATAGAATCTCATTGTCGCTTGTTGCTGACTTCATCCTCTATTGGTCGGTGCAGATGATCCTGCCTGAGACGCTTGTCCACGTCCCCTAGAGCCACTACTGAACTATTGACTTAGAGAACCCTGCTGGCTCTGCCTTGATGGCTAGGTCACTTCCACGTCCCTAACTGGACAGTCCTTTATCACATGCCATGTCTGTCTACACCTGTAGCAGACTCTGTTATCCCACTACAACCTAGGCGGTCATGTTACTGACATCGATGTTGAACTTTGAGATCTTCCTGAGGGAAAACTACAGCCTCTACCTCGGCTAGACCTCCACTGTGTCTGAGTATTGAACCTTTGTGGTTCCACATGTGCAGAAAACCTTGGTTTCTTAAAACTTCCATACCTCTAATTCTGAAATTGTGCATGTGCTTTCCTACTATTTGCCTCTCGTTTCTCTGTTACGAACCTCTCAACCCATCTAACTGATTCCACAAAGGTAGCAAACCTCTCCCTATTCTCTAGGGCAGAAACATGTGTGGTCAATTCAGCGTTCAGACCTTTCTCGAATCGCCAAATTCTCTCCTCTTCTGTGGTGTCCATGTGCGGACAAAACCGTAGAAGCTCCATAAACTTAGCTTCATACTCATTAACCTTCATTGTTCCCTATCTAATCTGCTCAAACTGTGAAATCTTCTCATCAAGATAGGTCTTTGGGAAGTATCTATTGACAAACTCTTGTCGAAATTCCTACCATCTGACCTTGACACCCGGTCGTTTCTCTTCTTCGATGGCCCACCAATGGCCAGCACTTCCCTTCAGAAGGTATACTGCATGCTTAACCTTATCAACGTCAGGTATCAAAGATCTTAAAGGCTTTCTCAATCTCAGTGAGCCACAAATCTGCATCTACTGGGTCAGCTATGGCAGCATATTCAATGGCTCCTACCCCATGCAACCGTTCAAAAGTCTTACCAGTTCCATGTTTCTCACTAGATTCTAATGTTCTAGGGACTGGTATTGGTATCTGGTCAACCATATGTGTCACCATATTCATAATCTGCCCAAAAAGAACTTGGAAGGTTGGACTTTCTAATAGAGTCCGGTCAAGCTAAGGATTCTCAGGCACGGGTTCATCTCTATCATAATTTCTTACACCACCTCCGGGTGCAGCAACACTGCTCTCAGCAACGTGTTCTTCATGCGCTCCAGACATCTTTGGTTCCTATTTCTTCTCTTGTATAAGATATACTAGAGGACACTAGAACATACTCAACAAACTTAATCCTATGTCTTTGTAGACTCAGCGAACCTTAGGCCCTGATACCAAAACTTTGTGACAACCCAGTTTCAAATCAAGCCATCACCAGTAAAAACACAGAATTATCGCAAATAATAGAGTTAACGAAAATCACTAAAAATTAAAAATATCTTTGCACATAGATCCATGTTTAATAAGCTTTTACACAAAGGACCAAATATTTATTCACACAATTCATGTCAACATTTAGCATGTCAACTCTTCTCGAGAACAACAAGTATCAATTGCTTCGCTTTACTATATACAACAACATTGTAAAAACCTCGAGACAAGCTAGTCAAAATCTCAAGTTGTTCATGAAAATCACTAAGGACTATCTACCAAGGACCTGAGAGTACAGAGATGACACATAGACATCTATCTACAAAATCCTGACTGACAGCTATCGTGACTAGAAATACTACTGTTGTTCTTGCTAACACAATCCTTCTTCGGCAGCTCGGTTCCTAGTCCCTCGTCCGCGATCACTTATAAATTTGTGGATCCCACGGGGTGAGACAATTGTCCCAGCGAGAGATATAACTCTCTACCAGCAATATTATTATCGCAGAAAATTAGATGAAAATGAATTGCAGGTATTTCATTGACTAACAAGTATATCTTTGAGTGTAAGGTATAGACATTAATAACAAATATATAAATCATCTTTTGTTTGAAAAGGAATATGAATAACATGCATAACATTTATCTACTCAGACGTATAAAATAAATAAGGCATCAATCAATGTTTCCGTATTTGATCCTTAAACAAGCAAGCTACATGGTTGATTACATGTTCACATTTACATTATGCCCAGAGGAGATGAGATATACCGCTCATGCTCCAACCGACCACTCGTAAGTCGAAATCGGTACCATACAAGGTCAATGACAGAGCCGGCTGTCAAGACCTCTCCTTTCTCAGTTAGCTCAAGAATACTTAAGTAACACTTAAGTTTAGCATGACATCTTGTGTCTGTTGTAATTAGCTATGATGTGGTATACAGGCATCTCCGTTATAGAGTTACTGTCGTAGCCAGTACTCTCTTCGAGAGAAGACCACTTAGCTTTCCCGAATTATCAGTATGACCACTGAGTGATCTTGTGTTGATTTTATCAAGAAGTACCCTGAGCAACTTGATGTATTTGGGGAGTCCACTAAGCACCCTTATTTTAGTTTGGGAGTCCACTGAGCACCCTATATTTATCAAATATTCAAAAATATGAATTTCGAGTAAAACTCATTTCACCACTCAACAATTGC
This sequence comes from Alisma plantago-aquatica, assembly GCA_963693085.1. Classification (NCBI taxonomy): domain Eukaryota; kingdom Viridiplantae; phylum Streptophyta; class Magnoliopsida; order Alismatales; family Alismataceae; genus Alisma; species Alisma plantago-aquatica. The sequence goes on from OY856413.1 coordinate 404,764,426, forward strand.
TAACACTGAATGGATCTATGGTATGGGAAACTATATGATAATATTCATCTTGCTTAATTAAGTGTGTTAGTATATCTTTTTAGCATCAATCAAGTTACAAATAAGATTAACAATAATTACTATAAAGATAAGCATAAAAGCATTCGTCGGATACTTTCATATTCACTGACTCACATAGCTAACTTAAAATCTCAACCTCTTGTCATTATCTTTCTTGGGTATTCAACCCTTCATTCATCACTGAGCAGTGTCACCACTTAGCAGATGATTATTACCTCAAGGTCATCAGACCCAGATACTTATTCACATAGTCCACATAGCTCATTGCATTTGAATCACATAGTCACATAGCTCTTTCTTGACCATACTTAATGGATTAGGATATTTGCATGATTATTATATCATGTTATCAACAATTTCAACATATGTATTTAACCATGAATTACTAAGGAACACATCCTTCTAATGAATTAGGGTTATATTCCACCGATTAGGGTTTCAAGATTTCATTAACATAAATCATACCCTAACTCATACTCCACTCATCTCAAGGGTATTAGTGTATGCTAATTACATACTTATCTTTCAAGTCCTAGTCTCTCTCTCATTCTCTCTAGGATGTAAATTACTTAGTTCTCATCTTTAAGGTTTACACCCTTATCATTAACAATTAAGTTAAACTCATTGTGGCTCAATATTGCATAAATCATAAGCATCACTTTAGAGGAGCTTAGTGATTAAAGACTTACTTATCATATCAAATTACATGATTGATAATGTTATTATTTTAAAATGCATGTACTTACCTAATCACATGGTGGAACCACGTCCTCATATTGGATATAGGGTGTATCCCTTATCTCCATATCAGGCATATCATTATGGCTTTGCCATACTTCATGCAACTATATAATACTAGCTCTTCTCCTTAGCTAGCCACGTTTATTTTAATTTAGACTTCCTTATTAGTCATCCAACATATCGGGTTGTCTCTAGGGTTTCCATATCGGGCTCTATCTAGGGTTACCATACCGAGCATACCATTGGACTTGCCATATATTGGAGATCATATCGTGCACTCATGTTGAGCATCATTTCGGTTCCCACCATGTTAGTTCATCTCATAGATTTTCCATATCGTGTAAGCATATTAGGTAGCATATCGGGCATGGTGTTGGGTACCATGTCAGGCATCATATCGTCCATGTGTATCGGGTTTCAAAGTTCAAAGATGATATCGGGTTCCCTATCCTTTTACTAGGGTTTTGCTTATATCAGGTTCCTTTACCTTTGTATCATGAACAATATGGTGGATAGAAATCCTCCATGTCGTTCATAGATCCTATAATGACCCTTCTCCATATCGGGCAAGTCCCCATGTCGGGTCTCATATCGTTTTCCCAAGCTTTTATCCCATATCGGGTTGTAAGGTCTTCAACCCATATCGAGTTGTCCAAGAGTGATCAAACCCATGTCGGGTATCCAAAGATGATGTCATCATCATCATCCTCAAAATCATCAATTGACTCAAATTTATGGATAATGACCCTAATTACATATTGGGACTCATTATTATATCAATTGATCATAAGAAACCCTAATTTGCAAATATTCAACAAATGGAATAGTATTGAAGAAAGAATAATAATATTGGAGGGTTTGAGTTATATAACCCGCCTCTTGAAGAGCTTCCAAGCTTCAAGCTTCACGCACACGTCCCAAGGTTGAAGATGAACCTTCTCCAAGCCCTAACATGATATCTTAAGTCTCCTTGGGTGATATCACCTTGCTTGATTGCTTCAACCTACCCTGGCCAATATCCTTCCTCTTCTTTGTCCGATACCAAGCCTCACTTCTTCACTCTCTCCACTATGGGTGACACAAAGAGAGGTGTTGCATGATACAAGAGGGAAGGTACTTGCTGATCTGAAAATTTTGCCAACAAATGAAAGTTAGGGTATATATACTTGTGGTTTATAGAAAAGAGTGCAATAGGTGTCATTTGCTCAAGGTGTTTCATGCCACCTAGACATGCAAGGTCGACACATGCTCTTTCATGCTTGCCACTTATTATTTAGCCATTCAAAAATAAAAGACCAAGGCTAAAAAGGATGACAAGGATCGGCTCTTGAGTTGTCATCTAAGGCAAGCTTCTCTCCCACTATCTTATTATAATATTCTCCTATATCTTTTCCAAGACAAGATGCAAGTCGATGCTCCACTTCTTCCTTGATGTGCCTTGCCCGTTATGGGTAAGTCACAAACTGATAGGAGGCTCTCCTATGGCTCTATGGCCGATAGAGACCCCCTTCCAACTCCTCAACTTGATTTGTCTTATGTATATAGCATTCAACTTATGCATTTTCTTGATTTCTTCATTATTAAGAGTACTAACACTTATAGAGACTTCAAACATATTGTCTCCTTCTTTCTCTCTCCTCTAGGTAATACTAGGTAAGAGTAAAAACAACCTGGAGGTGATAAATTACACATTAACCCTATATTTTGTTTATATATATATATATATATATAGCAAATAGTGCTACAATTGGTGCATCAAGCACTTAGCATTATTCTCACAAGTTTTCACTTAGAATTAGGCTTTGCACAAGCCGCCACTTAGCATCATACTCCCTTTCATGATATACAAAACACTTAGAATTCATTCAACATGTAACATTTACAACATAACCCCTCATCTTGGGTAAATTACATTTCTCACTTAGATTTTCATATAATGAACACATAGCTTTGCATATATGCTCAAATTTGAAAATAACTTCACAAATGCCTTAATTACTTTTCAAAAGATGAGATCAAGATTATAAGCACCTTACTTAAGCAAAACATCTAGAGTTAGGTCATAACCCAGGTCAGGGGTGTTACATGAAGGGTGTGCAAAATAAAAGGCAAATTGACGTACAAAAACATTTGTTCAGGAAGGTCATCGACAATTATAAAAGCAATATAAAGCTATTGATTCAGTTCAGATCAGAATCCACTTGGAGGAATGTACTAGTTTTCCTTTTATAGTTGATTATTTTGATTTTTTCAAAGGATGGATATGTATTGCTTTTTTCAAAATACTGTGTAATAGGAGCAAGTAATACATCCTCCCCATGTACATTTGTTATTAAAATATAAATGAAAGTATAGTTGTTGGTATAATGAGTGTAGCTTGTTCTAATTTCTCCTGTATTGACAAATTACATATATAATATATGCATAATAATCTAACATATATGTATGTGAAACAAATGACACTACATATGTAGCTAGATGCATAATCCAACTACATATATATGTGTGTAGTAACTGTTGCTTGTATTAACTCCACCTTTTTGCTATATACTGAATACATATGCAATTGTAGTTATACAGCTACAATTACACTTACATTTAAATATTTAAAGACAGTGTCTAGCTACGCTTCCGACTACATATGTATTTGTTGCGAATGGATTATCTAATTACATATTTGAAAAATATTGTTAAAGGCTTTAGCTATACGAGCATATATTACAATTTGTATATGTAAAGAAATATGTAGCGAAAGCCTTTAGCTACAAAATATATGGTTTTCGCTACATTTTGTTTTGTAGTTAAAGACCTTTTTTATAGTGGCTCTTGCTCTTTCGAGCTCCCCCTACATATTCCAAACCACTTATACCATCTTATTTGGTAGAGTGATCTAGAACTTCATTGAGGGATTTCTTCCTCTTAAGGAATCTCTGCAAGGACGCTCTTAGTTTGTGATTATCATCACTAAGAGTGATGACAATAGAAGATAAGCTAGCAAGATCATCTTCTGTATGAAGTAAGTCGGTCTCCAAACATAGGGCTTTAGTAAGATAAGAATCTTTCTCCAAAGTAAGACTAGCAACTTCATGACTGAGCAATAAAGGTATGGAAGAGAGAGCATCAACTTGAGCAAGCAACTTAGCATTTTTAGTTCTAACCAAAATAAGCTCGTCAAGATAAAGTCTTTTCTCATCTTTAATAGCATCACAAGCAAGTTTAATATCATCATTTTCAGTTTTAAGTAAAGCGAGCTTATATGTAGGGCTTGGTTTTCCTCAACACTATTGATGTTCTTAAGATAGATACCATTCTCTACTTCAACTCCATTGGATTGGAGCTCAAGGTGAAGATATTGCCCTTGCAAGGAATCAATGCTATCAAGATGCAACTTCTCATTTTAATCAAGAATATCTATTTTAGCATACAAATCATCAATGATCTTTCCTACCCTTTTCTTTTCAGACTTGCATTCGGTATAAGATAAATGAGAAACATTCAACATATCAATAAGATTTTCTTTGGATAACTCGTGCAAACTTACCTCACTTACCTCACCAATGTCTTCACTTGTGGAGGCCATGAGTACAAGATGGCATTCTCCTTCATCGGATCTTGAGCCACTTGAAGAGGATTCTTCCCAAGATGCATGAGTTGCATACTTGCTCCTCTTATCTTTCTTATCCTTTCTATTGTACTTACCTTCCTTCTTGTAGTCATCCTTCTTCTTGTGGTTGCTCTTGTGGTAATCCTTCTTGGCCTTTGGGCATTCATTCGTTTAATGCCCCTTTTTTCGTCATTCATAGCATCTAGGAGTTGAGGATGAGGAAGATTTTCCCTTGAAGTGCTTGCCCATGGAGTAGTTTGCTTCATGATCACTAGGGCCATCACCTTCACTTAAGGAGGGTGACGAGGACTGACAAGCAAGTTGTTGTTGGAGAATCATTGCATCCACTTGAGATTTGAAGGCATTGTCTTTGATCTTCTTTGATTCCTTCTCATCGTGCTTGTCATCTTCTTCTTGCTTGTCTAATCTTGGCTCATGAGCTTGAAGGTTGCCAATGAGCTCCTTGATGGGTAAGTCACCAAGACATTTAACTTATTCAATTGAAGTCACCTTGGGTTCCCATCTCTTGAGAAGAGACCTTAGGATCGTGGAGTTGATAGTCCCTCTATCCAAGGTGTGGCCCAAAGTAGGCAGCCCATTGATGACGGTGTTGAGTCTCGTATACATCTTAGAAACTCTTTCCTTCTTGCCCATCTTGAAATTATCAAGCAGACCATTGAGCATGTAGATCTTTGACTCTTTGACTTGTTGTGTTCCTTCATAGGTAATGCACAACTTGTTCCAAATCTCATGGGTTGTGTCCCAAGTTGAGATTCGGTTGAACTCAGAGGGAGTGAGGGCAGCGTAGATGATGCTTATTGCCTTGACATTTAGATGCGCCTTCTTGAGTGTAGCTTCCTCCCAAGTAGCTACTTCACCCGCCATAGCTTTATATGGAACAATCATCACTCTATACATGTTGTAGTTAATACCTTGAAGGAAGAATTGCATCCTACGTTGCCAATAGAGGAAATTGGTGTTGTCAAAGACCGGAGGCCTCATGGAGAAGCTTCCCTCTAGGTTGAGGGACCCAAGTAATTTGCCCATCTTCTCATCTCATGTGAGATGTGTCGGAGAAGATCGTGGCTCGGATACCACTTGTTGGAAAGGATGGATCTAGAGGGGGGTGAATAGAGCTTAAAAACTTGCACAAAAATAGTTAGACCTTCAATTTACTCCAACTAGGCATAATTGCAAATAGTGAATTTGATGGTGATCTAAACATGCATAGCAAGGGAGACAGAAATTGAAGTAACCAGTTGAAAATGTTGTTTTAGAGTGATTCCACTCTCCAAACTAGGAGAGAGTCAGTCCACTACCTAGAGAGGTCAAGCTATAGGATTTCTTAACTGTGTCTATATTTATATTCACTTATAAGAGTTACAACATGTGACCTTCCTTTTCGGGACAAGGATACCCAGCTTCCCTTTAAGGTCAAGGGAGCCAACAACCTTACAAACAAGATCTTACCTATCCAATAGCTAGTCTTCTACCTCACCAAGGTCTTACTCGCTCTTACAAGCAGCTAGATGCCTTCACCAAGGAGATCCCCTTCTTGCATCGAGTCTTTTGCCTTGAAGGTTTTACCCACTCAGCTCCTTAGATCTTCCACCTTATCCTCCTCCTTCACTCGGAGAAGCTTTATGCACCATCTTCTACAGCTTGAAGAAGCTTGCACCTTCTCCTTCGCTTGGAGAAGCTTTATCCAACTAGATCTTTAGTAAAGGGGTTGGGAAAGGAGAAGCTTTGAGAGCTTTACAATCATACAATGAGGTATCTCTCACACAGGTCATATCTCACTCATAATGACGAATTGAAGTGTAAACAAGAGAGAGAAAGGGGCTCAAGTGGACTGGATGCACTCAACTATAACAAGGAGATTGAATAGCACAAAGATCAACTTTGGAATGAATTCCAAGAGGTACTATTTATAGCTGAGGGTATCCACTAGAGTGTGGGAACACTTATGAATATTTTCTAGCCGTTTTGAGGGTTGCAACGGATATAAATTCAACTTTTGCAACTCTCCAAGTGTCAGGTTCACTTTTTTTGTGTTTATCATATAGTGCATCTGGTCGAGTTTAATAAAGATAACTCGACCGATCACACTATGCGACAAAGCCAATTTAAATCATCTGTCGAGTTTGTCCTAGTGGAAACTCAATCAATCCACTTAAATCAACTTCAGTCTGTCGAGGGATTGGTCGAGTTCTGTGAATATGTAACTCGACCAATCGAAGTCATTCTCAAAATCCATTAAGGACCAATGAATAGTTTGTAATGAATTTTTCAAAATGGCTTTTAAGTGATCAAATGTTTGAATTAAGTGTCCTCGAATTTTTGTAATCTTAGTTACAAGTCATATCATCAACAAAAATGACTACAAAAACTATCTAATATGATTTGGAGTGTTTTCCATAAATATGCATTTGCATTACTTTTGACTTGAACTCAAACGAGCTAGGGCTTGATCGATTTGATCCTTTCGTGTACCTAATGCTTTAAATCAATCTCAAACAAACATATTAGATACATATGAATGGAACGGTTAAGTCGTTATCAAAATATGGACAAAATATAACACTTAGGTCAACAGTTTGTCAAATCATGTTAACTTACTCTGTATTTGTTTATCTACTTGTCGATGAGTAATCTAATGGATTTTTCCTCTACTTGGTCAAAATGAGGAATCTGACATATGAAATATGGATAATATAGCAGTCAATGAAACCTACTAAGCTTACAGTCTTTATTCTCCTTAAGAGGAAGAATTGATAATGTTTCTGGGGATGTTATCTATAAATCAATGAGGAAAAATGCATTGGGATAGTTAATCCTCAATGATGACTCTCTTTTTTTACTATATCAACCATACTCATTTTTATGACCATACAATCTGTGCTTTGATCAAGATAGGATAAGGCAAGATGTATTGTCAAGGTCATCCACCCTATATTGTCCAATGGCTAGCCAAACTGAACTCGATAGATGACAACGGATAGAATGGTATCTTGATTACCTCTAGATGCTTCATCTCCTGACAAGGGACTACCTCTAGGTGTTTCATTTCCTGACAAGGGTGGAACTGGATCAAAGAACCACAAAAACATTTTTGGGTTTTATCATAACATCGGTATTCATATTCTTATATTCATTTGTCTCATGTTTCCATTTAAACTTCGAGTTGGGTGTATATCAATTAGCATCAGCCATCATATTTGCACACAAGCTATCATGTTGTGAGTGTCAATCCTTTTGACACCCTAATTGGTGTTCAACTGCTAATCTTGATGATTAATCAAACACTAGATTAAAGCATAGCCTTCAGACAGTTTATAGTAACTATCCATGTACTCTCATATTTCACGTTAGGTTTAAAGATTTGTGTTAAAATACGCAATGAAACATTAATGGTTTAACCAAGAATAGAGATGAATGACAATGACCTAAGGCGAATGGCAGTGGTTGTATTCATTCATTCGACCATAACTATTATCTTCCACTAGGATAACAATTGTGGAGAAACCATGACAAACACTAGCTAAGCCAAGATGAATAAGATGAGACAGTGTGTGGAGTGAAGTGTTGCATTTGATTGTGGTTACAAATAAAATTTCCAACATATACATAAAGACAAAATATTAGCATAGTTATATAAATGCATACCACTAGGCACATGTAGATTGTGTATCAAGAGAGGAACTAATACACTTACAAAATGTTATACAAAGAATCCAAATCAGATACATTTAAAATCACAATCGTAGCCTATTTATTTATGTAATATACTAATATCATCCAACTACTAATGAGATTTAGTTAACATTGAATAGAATATGCACATTTTTATTTCAACTAATGATCTAATGTTGTACCAATTGAGGAATTGAGGTGATTTACGAAACTGGTAGTATAAATCCGATCTCTTAGATTATATTTTATTATAAATTATAATAAACACGCTAAAATACAAATTGAATGTGCATGTCCTAGATATACTCTAGTTCATTGATATTTTAGTGTTAATTATATGATTAAGAAGATATTATTAGTCAAATGTGATTTTATAATTTTGTACTCAAATGTATCTTACAATAGATACAGATCATGTACAAACATGTGGTTACGCATATGTGTGTATATAATTAATATGGGTATAGGTTTTCGGGCCAAGGTTTATTTTGGCCCTTACCCGACCCATATAAAAATTTAGGTCAAAATCTTAAGCCCGGCCCACCCTTATAAATTACATGGATTGAGCACGGGTCCGGACATGGGTTGGATCCGGTAGGCCTACTCCGATGCTCATCCCTACTTGGTAGGAGTCTCATAAGAATATGTTGAAGTGTACAATCAAAGCTTCTATCTCCATTATTTTTTCTACATAATGAGATTTGAAGAGTATGTGTTGAATTCTCATTGGTCCTCCTATAGAACAATAGAGGATGCCTCTTATACTACTATTTTCCGTGGCTGTGAATACTTATACCTGCCTTAAGACCTAGAGTGCACATAAAATGAGAGATTAGAGGCTAGCAAGAGAAGATTTGACACAAACACGTGATCTAATAAATAAAGAGTGACTAAGAATAACTTGACCTTCAAATGGAATTGCACCGTATGGTGACAGATGATGTTCTCAAAATTCTGTCTTTTAATAATTCAGCTAGTAAAATGTACGAAACCAATTATTCTTTATGGATACCATTTGTAAATATCATATCAAGTCAATATTGAAACTCAAGATGAATTAAAACGTAAACATTTGGTACATATCCGAAGGAGGTGTTTATAGCATTTGTAAATATCGTATCAAGTCAATATTGACACTCAAGATGAATTAACACATAAACATTAAATACACATCAGGAGTTAAATCATAAGAAATGTGTTCTTGTTATCACAAATCATATTGACTTTATAGTGAATCCGAGGTATCACAAGACGCATACAGCGTTGGACCTTCGGTTATTTGCCTCTAGCCCATCTCATATCTACCACCGGAAACAGACACAAACAACATGAATAGCCGAGGTATCACAAGACAGCATACATCTTTTACCTTCGGTTGTTTGTTTCTGACCCATCTCATACCACTGGAAACACACAAACAACATGAATAGCCAACTGTATACACAAAGAAACATTAATGGTTTTAGAGATGAATTGACAAAAGTTTATACACTATGAAAATGTCAAATACAAATACATCATGGAGACCGAGCACTATTATGTATACACTATGGAAATATGATATGCAATGGCATATATTTAATGTAATTTTTTAATCAGACATATATTTAGTGTATATACTTCATAAATATCATGGAGACCAAGCCCAATATGTATATTGTGCGTTGGCTGATGAAGTAAACCAAATTATTTTCCAATTAGGGTGTAAACAATAGTAAAAACTATTGAAAATTAACTGATAATGACTATTGGCTTGGTGTACGCTGTCACAATGTATTTGTTAACATTATAAATACATATGCGCCATGATCATATACACATAAAATGTTTTACACTATGAAGGAAACGAAGCAAAGCAAACTCTAGGAAGGCAACTTTTGACAACTAAAAACTCATAAAATGGCATCCGCTTTATAATGATGGCGTACAAAATTTTGCTTTTCTATGCTAGCACAAATGTAACTGAAATTTAATTGACCGAGATATTACACCATAAATCATCTGTAAGAAAGAAGGTTAAACTAATGCTAGCCTATGAAGAGGCCAAGTGTCCATGCTTTGCAAGATTAAATACATACCATAAAGCACGGTTGGTTTGGAATCTACAAGAATAAAAACCATTGATACGTACAGAACACATTCTGCAACAAAAAATGCAACTTCCATGTAAGGTTTTGAGGAAACACATATATTATGTAAGGATGCGCCTTGAAATTGATTCAAAACACCAACAAATACTCCTCAAATAGACTTCAACTTACACCAATATTTGACGTCAAAGAGACAAATCTACTCAATCATACTTATATTTAGACTCTACAAATGAAAGAAAATACCATTATGCAATCAGCAAAAGCCTCATCAGTTTCTACGAGCATTCTAATTACACCTATATCATCATCTCTACTGCGACATTCGGCACAGCCATAACAAAAAAAAAAGATGCATATAACCATAACGATTACTTCACCTACAGAGTGGAAAGTAAACCCAATTCATCGGGATTGAACCAAGCAATGCTACTTAATAAAGCGTCGATAGTAGTTAAAGTCAAAAAAAGGATTACATATAACTTACAAAAGAACATATCACCTAAAATTAGCAAACGTTGGATACACTGTATAACAAAGCAAATAACCGTCGCACGTTTTCTGAAACACATCACCTAAAATTATACTCCGATTCATGAAAAAAAACACAATATTATTAACCAGAGATAGTTGCAAAAATCAGAGTCGAAGTAAATGTAGGATAACTCGATACCATCTAATTTGAGTCTCAATAGGTAACAAAAATCATAACCAAAAAAGGCTTACAGATTGACAGCAAAGGAAGCACGAAGGACTCAATTACCAAACGACAAATATGAAAAGAGTTTGCAAATACAGACCAACATGAACTAAAAGCTATTATCCCGCCACCGTCTGTCAAGCACCCAGTTCTGCAACTGGCCACCGAACATAGATAACGGAAGGATTACCGACATGCCATAAGGGGTAAAAGAAAAAATCCAAAGCAGACTGACAAGTACCGGGTCGCCATAAACCCTGACCGTAGCACCAACCGGGCGCACCATTCACTTCTTCTTGGCTGCGGACTTGGTAACCTTGGCGCCTGAAGGGTCTTTCTTCTCCACACTCTTGATGACTCCAACAGCAACCGTCTGACGCATGTCACGGACAGCAAACCTACCCAGAGGTGGGTACTCAGAAAAGGTCTCAACAACCATGGGCTTGGTCGGAACCATCTTGACCATGCCGGCATCACCATTCTTCAAGAATTTGGGCTCCTTTTCAATCTCCTTACCTGATCGCCTATCGATCTTGGTAAGGATCTCAGAGAACTTGACGGCAATGTGAGAGGTGTGGCAGTCAAGGACTGGAGCATAGCCATTGCCAATCTGTCCAGGGTGGTTCATGATGATGACCTGGGAGGTGAAGTTGGCAGCTTCCTTTGCTGGGTCATCCTTGGAGTTAGAGGCAACATAACCACGCTTGAGATCCTTAACTGCAACGTTCTTAACATTGAAACCCACATTGTCACCAGGAAGGGCCTCCACGAGGGACTCATGATGCATCTCAACGGACTTAACTTCAGTGGTCAGGCCAGATGGGGCAAAAGTGACAACCATACCAGGCTTCAGAAGACCAGTTTCCACACGGCCCACGGGTACAGTTCCAATACCTCCGATCTTGTATACATCCTGAAGGGGAAGTCTGAGGGGCTTGTCTGAGGGCCTCTTGGGTTCATTGATGAGGTCAAGAGCCTCAAGGAGAGTTGGTCCCTTGTACCAATCAAGGTTGGTAGACCTCTCAATCATATTGTCACCCTCGAAACCAGAGATGGGCACAAATGGGACTTTGTCGGGGTTGTATCCGACCTTCTTCAGGTATGAAGACACTTCCTTCACAATTTCTTCATAACGAGCCTTGGAGTACTTAGGAGTGGTAGCATCCATCTGTAACAAATTCATGCAGGTATATTTTCAGTGGTGAGAAGAAAACTGTAGTGAGACCCCAAATTCTCACGCAGATAATAATACATGATTTACAAATACAACAGTCTATCAAGTAAATGATCTCAGAGAAAAAACGAAAACAATTAATATGTTAAATCATTGTTGGCAATACAAGTAAAGAAATTGAAGAAAGTTCAAATAACATCATGCTTGTTAAATAGAACTTTATCAAATTTCTTATTATAATGGTAGGAAAGATGCAAAGCAAAGAAACAGAAAACAAACATACATCTAAATATATTCTATACGACGATAGAGCAAAGAAATATATTTAATGGTAAAAACTATACCCTACAAATTAAGTTACTATATGAAGTATGACAATTAAATAGTACATTGAACAGATATGTATGCAAACCAATCGTGTAAGCCATAATGGAAAATTTTACAATAATATATTTTAATGTAGGCATGTTTTGAGCATGTGTAGAGAATACAATAGGGATCACGAACAAACACAATATACTTTTTTATAAAATATAAAGATAACCAAATAAAGAATTTCCAAGTAAATAAGAACTAGTTAATGTGTACATTTAATAATGATTCATTATTAATGAAATTTTAAAGAACAAAGAAAATCCATTTATTTGAGCATTTGCATGACAAATTCAGGTCATATGTATCCGGCAAAAGCAACAACATTGAATTGATTATTAAATTACTTGAGTTTTAGTCGAAGAGATGATACAAACACGATATAATTTATTTTATTAAATATTAAGATACCAAATAAATACTTTCCAAGTAAACAAGAACTACTTAATGTACATTTAATAATGAAATTGTAAAGAAAAGAAAATCCATTTATTTGAGCATTTGCATGACAAATTCAGGTCAAGTGTATCAGGCAAAACGACCGGCATTCAATTGCTTATTAAATTACTTGAGTTTTAATGGTAGAGATCATACAAACACGATATATTTTTTATTAAATATAAAGATAACCAAATAAATAATTTCCAAGTTAGTAAGAACTAGTTAATGTGTACATTTAATAATAAAAACTGTAAAGAAAAAGAAAATCCATTTGTTTGAGCATTTGCATGACAAATTCAGGTCATGTGTATTAAATTCCTCCTAGTTTTATCTGTAGAAATCAAACAAACACGATATAATTTTTTTTATTTTATATATATAACCAAATAAATAATTTCCAAGTAAATAAGAAATAGTCAATGTGTACATTTAATAATGAAATTGTAAAGGAAAAACAAAATCCATTTATTTGAACATTTGCATGACAAATTCAGGTCATGTGTATCCGGCAAAAGCAACAGCATTCAATTGCTTAATAAATTCCTTGAGTTTTATTGGTAGAAATCATACAAAACAATGACTCAGGAAACAAACAAAAATTTAATTGTATACCAATGTTCAGACATCACCCAGTTTTCTGTACAAAGAAACAAATTTAGTAACTTAAATTGACTATTTCTTAAATGAACTGTGTGTATCAATTAAGAGGGAAACCATACAAAAAGAAAAATATTGGGATGCAAAGTAAACCTATGAACCATTCTACTAATACACATGATTTTATTACTTATAATAAAAATGAGTAACCCCTTTTAAAATATTTATTAGTCATCACGTATTTGTATCCAGATACAGGAGTAACAATAAACAAATGAACAGGACCAGAAACAGCAGAATTGAAGTCCAACATTAAACTAATATGCAGAATGTTTTTTTTAAATGACAGGACCAGAAAATTAAAAAATCTCAAAATGAAAAGGCAGTGAATGAAAAAAGAAAACACGATAGCGGGTTTACTTAATCAAAATCAGTGAATCCAGAGGCTAAAATAAAAGAGACCACAATAGTAAGAATGGGACAGAAAAATGCAAACCTTGTTGCAACAGCAAATCATCTGCTTGACACCAAGAGTAAAAGCGAGCAGGGCGTGCTCACGGGTCTGGCCATCCTTGGAGATACCAGCCTCAAAACCACCAGTGGTGGAGTCGATGATGAGCACAGCACAGTCAGCCTGGGAGGTACCAGTAATCATGTTCTTGATGAAGTCACGATGTCCGGGGGCATCAATGACCGTGCAGTAGTACTTGGTGGTCTCGAACTTCCAGAGGGCAATGTCGATGGTGATACCACGTTCACGCTCGGCCTTGAGCTTGTCAAGGACCCACGCGTACTTGAAGGACCTCTTGTTCATCTCAGCGGCTTCCTTCTCGAACCTCTCGATAACACGCTTGTCGATTCCACCAAGCTTGTAGATAAGGTGACCGGTGGTTGTCGACTTGCCGGAGTCGACATGGCCGATGACCACGATGTTGATGTGAACCTTCTCTTTACCCATGTTTGATGTGAATGCTTACAACTGGAACAAGAAAGGATCAAAAGCATCAGAGGCGTGTAACGGCATGAAAAAGGCAACAACAATTGAAAACTCAAGAGATACGCAGACGAGACCACTAAGGAAAGCACATGAATGAACAAAAACAACTCCTTAAGACTAACGATTTATACAGAAAAGACAGTGTCACCGGATAATAGATCTTGAAAACTTGAACAGGAAATAAAAGCCTAAAAGTAATTAATTTGACAATAAAACACGTCCAGAAACACAGTCGATCAAGTCAAACGGAAGTATTATGAATCCATAACGATTCTCTAAGCCTATATGATAATACGATGCGAATCCAAGACAGATCGAAAACAGGGAGGCAAGTAGGGAGATGGCACCATGACACGATTTATGACCTAATAATCGCCGTTCCGGAAAGGGATCCTGATCTAGTACGTCGTAATTCACGAACAGAGGAAAAACGAAAAAGGTAGAAACGAAAAGGAAGAGGAAACAATCTAGGCAGAGTCGGAGCACGAATTCAGATCGAGAGAAAAGACAAGTTAGCCAAGGAAACAACTAGGAAACTAGATCTATGCTAGGCATAAACACGCAGAAGAGATCTGACCTTCCCGCGTCTGCTGCAGAAGGATGAGGCGAGAGCGGCGACAGAGCAGGACGGCAGGAGTGGAGCCTTGGAGGAAATGGGACGGACGTACCATGGTGCCTTTAAAAACCCCCCCGGGGTGTGCTAGGGTTTGCGACTTCACCAGATGCCGCCGCCTAATCTATCGGACGGCTAGGAATGGATAAGAGGTTTCCGCCGTTTTCTATGTGCTATTGAGCATCCATACAA
Source organism: Alisma plantago-aquatica (assembly GCA_963693085.1). NCBI lineage: Eukaryota > Viridiplantae > Streptophyta > Magnoliopsida > Alismatales > Alismataceae > Alisma > Alisma plantago-aquatica. Next base: position 404,779,700 of record OY856413.1, read on the forward strand.
ATTGTGGGCTGATTTCGTGCTTAGAATTCGCATAAACATCAACCAGTACTTGTATTAGCATCACGTAGCTTGTTATGTGCGATAGAAAAACAATAACAAAATTGATTAATTACATCTTTATATTCGATTAAAAACTTGATTTTTAATGTAAAGATAATGAAAGTACTGTTTTACTTTCCGTGTTTTGTTAAGTGGTGATAATTATCTCGTGTCTACTTTACATATATAATTGTTTCTCCAATTGTCACCGTGTCCTTTTCGAGTTTATGATATTTTTTTACTTGTGTCTCGAATTATTACGTGTCCTTTTCGAGTTTACAATATTCTTCTAAGTGATTATCCAAAAAAAATATTCTTTTTACTTGTTTCTCTCTCTTCCTGCCTAAGCTATACCCCCCACCCCCAACTCCACTAGATACATTCTTAAAACGCTTATGATTCTCGTAAAAGTATTAATAAATCACGATCAAGATAATCAATTATGAAGCAAGTTTACCAATATGGTACAGCTTCCCACAAAAAGAATTCGTATCTTTTTCCTTTTGTCTTTCTTTTCTTATGTTTACTCTATCGGACAAGATCGGGCAGGTTGCAATCGCTCATAACCGTTGTTACCAAATGTAAGGTCACTCACCGCTTTAAATTTGTATTGTTTTTAGTGTTGACGGCAATTTTTTCTCACCGAACAAAAATCTACGGTGTCCATCTCACCGCACCAGAGCATTGGCTCACCAATCGCGTTGCCAAACGTTGCAATTATATGTAATGCAAGGCCATCTTTAGAATTATGCCCTAACTTGCTTAGCAAGCATGAGTCCATTCTGGTATTATCAACAAAAAGACTTGTATTATCACTAAAAGTCTAAGAAGAGAGTATACATGTATCCCATTATATACATACATTAAAAAATGTAGGAAAAAACACAATGTCAACAAAAAAAAAAGTAAGTTAAGCACTAATGTTCCGTTTGGTAAAGCGGTGTGATTGCTCGGGCAGCGATTGGACAACGTTGGGCAGGTTGCAATTGATCGTATTCGTTGTTACCAAACACAAGATCACCCACCGCTTTGAATTTATATTGTTTTTAGCATTGATTAGCGTTCACCGGTAACTTTTTTCCACCGGATAAAAATCTTATGATGGTCCATTTCACCGCACCAAAGCGGTGGCACACCAATCCCGTTGTCAAACGCTGCATAAAACTACCCAGACAAACACATTAGAAATATTCAATAGTAAAAATAAAGTATCTCCCATTGATTTTTTTAAGTTTACGAGTTTGTTCTGTTTTAGTAGTCTTAGGTATCTAATTATTTATTTAATTAATAGATAATTAGGTATTGTTGATGCCAATGTCTTTTTAAGTAGTTGTTAGTATATTTGATTGATGTATGATTACACTCTAATTGACTTGGTCCTTTTCTTGGAATGATGTTAATTGTTTGATAAGCTAATAGATAACTACAAGTCATGGACGTTGTCTCTTTCCTTTTTTCTATATTTTTTGTTTTAATAATATTAGTTGTTTCCTTAATGTCTATTTTTTGACTAAATGATACATAATTGGAGTTTTTTTACTTTGTTGTTATATTTTGTTTTAGTTGTGTTAAGCTTGACATTAGTTTATAGTTAATTGTACACTACACATGTCATGGTCTTTGCTTTTATGTTTATTTCGATAATATTAGTTAGTAGTCTGATTGATACGTTATTGTGTTTCTTTTACTTTGTTATAGTTTTTTCTTAAATTTTAGAATATTGGACGAAGAATTAACTAATTATTAAAAGTATTGCATATTGTGGTTATCACGGTTGTGATAACTTTAGTTAGTTTTGTTAACAGTTGTTGTTTGCTTGATTGAGAAATAATTAGTTGTGACTTTATTTTTATTCAATGTTAGTGAATGTCACATGTTTCATTAGTTAATTAGTTAATATGTAATTAGATATCATGTATATTTGTGGTATTTTTTTGTTTTACTGACAATAGATGTTTTTGCTAGTGTAGTACTTTTATTGTTTGATGGTTGCATGTATTTTGTGTGTTTGTAAAATAAATATTTAGCAATACATATATGATAAAAGAATTATGTACATGAGTATATGTACAACAATAGATGTTTTTGCTAGTGTCACTTTTTGATTGTTTGATGGTTGCATGTATTTTATGTGTTTGTAAAATAAATATTTAGCAATACATATATGGTAAAATCATTATGTGCATGAGTACATGTACAATGTATCTTATATGTAATGACCGTCACCAAACCGATAGCCAAATCGTTACTAATTATGCGGAATCATCACAAATAGCGGATTAACAAAAATCACTAAAATTTAAAATTATTTTGCAAAGAGATCCACCTCCAGGAAACTCTTACTGAAAGATTCTCATACATATCATGATTCATATTATACATACATTATTTCATCTTATCTCGAGAACAATATATAACATTTGCTCTATCAAAACACATACTGGAGCAACATAAAACATCGAGGCTTACAAGCTTAAATCTCAGACCGTTCATGAAATCATTACGAACTGACTCCAAGGACCTGACAGTACAGAGACGACTCATATGACTTCTATCTACAAGACATGACAGATTGTACACTCAACATGAGCTATCACTGTTGCCCCAACTGTTGTTCCTCCTCTACAGAAAGGTCTCCACCGCCTCGTGTATGTCCACCTAAAAATTGTGGATCCCACGGGGTGATACAATTGTCCCAACGAGAGATATAACTCTCTGTCATCCATATTATTATCACAGATAAACATTATAAAACTAAGCAGATGTTCTTTTATATTAACATACAGGATTAATCATTGTATGAACATAACAAAGTAATCTCTTTACTTAAGGAAAATGATGCATCTACCCATGGTAGAGTAATAAACCATCTATCTACTTTACAAGGAACGTAAAGAAACATAAATAACATCTATCAAGCTAAGATGTGTAACTGAATTGCACATCAAATAATATTTTCCGTATTCAATCCTTAAGCAAATATGCTACACGACTAATCATATTTTACAATCACACTTATGCCCTTAGGAGATGAAGTATACCACGTTCATCTCCAACCGACCACAAACTTCTCACAAGTCGGTACCATACAAGGTCAATGGAAGAGTTGACTGCCAAGACCTCACCTGACTCGGTCAATACAAGACTATTGGCAGTGACATCTCGTGTCAATCTGCAAAAAGAGCATGTCAGGGTACAAGGCATCTTTGCTCAGAGCTACTGCATCAATATGTACTCTCTTAGGGGAACATCTACTAACAATTGTCCCCAATTATGAAATTACTGAGTCATGGCATGTAGCCATACTCTGAGCCACGTGCCAGTTCACCGTGCTCAACATAGAGTCTACGACCGTAGTCGCACTCGAGACAGGATATGGTATATAGCCAAATCCCCATTTATTTCGAGTTCGTAAGGGGATCGGCTCACATCTAGCCGTCCAAGCTCATGCCCCCACATATTCAAAAATATGCACTCCGAGTTATACCGGGGGAAAACTAGTTTCACCATTCAGCAAATCCTGACACTGATGGATCTATGGTGAGGGCAACATTTTATAGTTTCTAATGATATATTAAGTGCATTACAACATTCTTTTAGCATCAAACAAGTTATAAACATCAATCATAAGCAAATGCTACAAAGAAAGGTATAATATATCTATCACATACTTTTCTAATCTTTAAAACACATTTAGATATAAAACACTTGGGATCCCAGTCCCTTACCACATTACTGGGAATACTCATCCCTTCACATCATCATTATCATGATTACTGGATCTGGGTATTCAAACCCTTAGATCACCACATATCACTATTACCTCTGTAACAGGTAACCATTACCTCTAGGTCCTCAGACCAAGATATTCATTTCACTTGTTGTACAAGTATTTCACATAGCTCACATGGTTTGATTAAGCATCTTGTCACATCTCACTAGGAAACAATTATTCACATGGCTCACAAGGCCCATTTAAACATCTTGTCACCTCTCACTAGGTAACAACTATTCACATAGCTTATTGAACATCTTATCACTTCTCACTAGCAAACACTATCTTTTAGGTCATCAGACCATATAAATAGTGTACAAGTATTTAGCATGCTTCACAAAGCTTATTCAATAAGAGAAGTTTAACCTTCCCATTATTAGGGTTAGGGTTTCTCTTTATAGGCGAATAGGGTTTCAAGTTCATATTATCAATCCAAACCCTAATTCATTGCTCCACACATCTAGGAGCATATATTGATATCATAAGTATACAATCATACTTATTTGTTTTCATCATGTATCATTAAATGATTATCAACACAAGGTATGAGATTCTCTCTCATCCTCACTAAGATATTGATTATATCATTCCTTTGGTTCAATCCTCCTCTTGAGGAACATTAGTTCATCATTATCAAATGTCATCATCTTATATTTTACAATTAACACACATGCAACATATGTCACTCAATCAATCACATATGATTGAAGTGCCTCTACCATATTGGGTATCAAGATGTGTGTATATTATCATATTATGCTTTAGACTACATTCTTTACTTGATGTTGTGTATCCATATCGAGCATGTGAGATGTAACATAATGAATCTTAGATGTAATCTCCATGTAAACCTTTTTCCCAAGTTTCCCTCTCACTTCTATCCTTTATGTCATTTATATTTAATTAGTGGAATTTATAGTGGTTTAGTGAACATTTATTCACTAATTGTACCAATATAAGGGTTTATGCACAAATACCTCAGTGAAAGCTTAATTACCATAGTTAAGTGTTATAAACCATAATATAACTTTTTTATATGATTTGAAAACATAAAATGAGGCTAAGTTTCAAATTTGGTTTGATTTGGATGTTGTTTGTGCAAGTTATGCAATTTTAGGTACATTCTGGACTTTTATGCAATTTACCCAATTGGGATGTTTTCTTTGCAAATTATCAATTGAATTTAATCCTTAGATATTCCCTTACCATTAACGAGATTTGAAACCATTGGAGAACCTAGTTTCACCTTGGTTTGATGGCATTTCTTTCCAAGGGCATTATAGGGATTACCCTCTTTATAAAGATGCTTATCTTTAAAAGCTAACAACCAATGAGGTTATTTCTTTCTTGAAAAACGGTGGGGATGGCCTAGAAAGATCTATGGGCTCTTAGGACCAACTTTTGATATGCATGAAGCCTCCATGAGTTGTCCTCTTGCATGGCCATCAAGCCCTAGGCTAAAGACACATGGAAAGTCCCTTAAGACACCTCATGCTTCACCTCTTTCTATATATAGCCATGTACACCCCTTCCCAACTCACAATTCGAAAACTCTTGCTCTCCTTTTCTTTCCTATATCTTAGATAATAGTTCCTTCTGTATTTGGCCATGAAGTTGTTGTCCCAAGGTAATAGAGGGAGCCTACCTTGGTGAAGAAGGCTCCTAGGGCTTCCAAATTGCTCTATTAGGGTTTCTAAAGCTCCTCCTTGGCAATTTTGACCAAAACTAGTAAGTTTCCTCCCTTCCTTCCCTATTTTCATACTTTTAGTCTTCCTTACACCTTCTTCTAGGTCGGAACCATGATCATACATGGTAAAACTCCACCTAAAACCCTAAAGCATCTCATCTCCATGCTCTTTTGCTAGGGTTTGCACCTCTAAAGTGGAGAAGGTGATCTTTGCTCAAGAAAGGATCTTAGCTTGGAGCAACCATACCTTATAATCTCGGGATCATTTCTGTTTGGACCTTCTTACATTCCTAGAGGCAAGTTTTGTTAACCCCCATCTCATATATTTCTTAAGTACATGCTTAAAACCCATGCTTCTATGTTGATAATCGATGATTTCCATCTCTTTTTACCATGTTCTTCTAAGGTTTTGGTTTCTTACTATTTTATTTTCTCTAGAATCTCTAGTTTGGTTATCTAAGAAAATTCAAACCTGATCTTGGGTCAAATGTTGTTTTCTCCCTCTCCCTCTTTCTTTATTTATCTCGATCGATTTGATGATATGACATTTTCCTATTGGTGAGTATTGCAAAATTCATATCTTCTAAACCGCTTATCCAAATTTGACAAATAAATATGTTTTGGAATTTGAAAATTAATATGTATCTAATGAAAATATTTTCAAGGTCTGATTTCATGGTTTGAAGAAGGGTGATTTTGGTAAAACGAATTTAATGCATAAAATCCATAAAAATTACATCTTAATCATCATAACTCCAAAATTAACATAAAAATATGTTTTCTTGATCAGGAAAACCTAATAAGTTCATTGGTGATATTTTCAAAAGCTAAATCTGAATTTTGCTAAAAAGCTCTAAAAATAGGGTTTCTATATATTAATGTGCACTATGTACTCTAATACATTGAAAATAGGCAAAGTGGAACTTGGACTCAATTAAAGTGGTGAAAATTAGTAATTGATATCAGTAAGAGAGGTATGTGCATTCCTTACACCCTATGTTGGGATAATTGCAGCCAAACCCTATATTTCCCTAATGAAGCTTAAATGAAACCTAAATATTCTATTCTTGAATCCTAATGTTGTTCATGCCTCAAATTAGATTATAATTTCTTCTTGTTTGGGTTTTATACCCCACTGCCATGCTTATTGAATATTATGACTACTCTTGCCTTGACTACTTTTCTAGCATGTGGATTTATGTTCTATTTAATTTAAAGTAGCGGTACTTATGTACAACCACCCACAGAGGGCATGTAAATAAATGCCCTGGGGAATGTATTATTCTCCCCATAATATTGTAGGTGACTGTGAATGTCTTATTCTCCCCTCACCTAAGGTTAGAGGTCTGGTAGGTGCCTCAACCCTACTTAGTTAGGTAGGCATAATTATCTTACATGCAAATCATTTTTGATATAATTGTTAATGGCAAGTTTCTTTTGAATATAGCCTCATACTCTTGTTATCTTAATCATATGATGAACCCTAGCCTATTTTTATTTGTTGTACTTATCTTGATATCCTAGATTAGTTTTGTGACACATACCTTGTTTTCTTTCCCCTTTTGCTGGGTGCTTTCCCAACCACCCAGGTGTTGGTGCTGAGAAAGGAGAAGGACAAATTTGAAGGATTCATCTCAGGAGTAGATCTCAAGCTATCTGAAAGGATGTCTAGTTTGCTATAGTTAGATCCTTTTCTCTTATCTTTTTCTTTTGAGAACAATCATGTAATGAATAATGAAAGCCATGTAATAGTCTTAGTACTTTTATTTCCGCTGCTATTGACATTTTGTAATGTATCTGGTGCATGCTTATTTACTTGGAATATTATACATGCATCCCTCAATATCTTTTGTCTTTCTAAAAAGATGGATGTTTTGTACTTCCTTTAAATTTTAGTAAGGAGGTGATCCCACCTCTTTACAACATGGTATCAGAGCCTTTAGGAAACTATTAGGACATGAAATTGAATCAAAGGTGTCTAGAATGGATCGGGGTTTCGGGGGCTGGCAATATTTTCGTCTGCACCGCTAGCTTGGTTTATGAGGACTCCCATGCCCATATGATATCGGCCTGGCCTGAGCTGATACAAATTGCCCAAAATAGTATGCTTTTAGGCAATAGCATTCTAGATATTCTTTTCTTATATATGCTTCTATTCTTTTTTTCATTTATGATTCAGATACTCCTGGGAACTTAACATATTAACCCTACCTTTTAGGATAGGTGACTTGTTCGACAGTAGGAACAAGGGAAAGGAGTCAAACCCTGATGATTCCAATGTGGAAAACACTCCCGTGACTCCTGCTGGCAATAGTGTGGTCAACCCTGCTACCTCGGGCACCCCCTCCTTCACATCGAAGCAAGAGCTGGCAATGCTGTGCTAGGTGCTATCCACCATGATGGGTCAGCTCCACACAGTGGCTGCCAATGCCAACAAGCCGAGGGAGTTCACCCTCGCTGACTTCATAAAGATGAAGCCACCCTACTTCAAGGGTGAAAGTGAACACAACATGGTGGACAAAGATGATGATTGGGTGTTGGCTTTGGATCGGACCTTCTAGGGTATGGCATGCCCTCCTCACCAAAAAGTTCGGTTCGCGACGTATGTGCTGGATGGACCGGTATGTGTCTGGTGGAATGGTGTCGCCCACACTCAAGACACCTATACCATTGAGAGGGACCAGTTCCTGAAGCTCTTCAGGGAGAAGTACATCTGTCCTGCCTTCTTGAGGAAGAAGGAAGCCGAGTTCTACAGCCTCAGGCAGGGAAGCATGAGTGTGGCTGACTACATCCAACGGTTCCTACTTCTGGAACGCTATGCCACTGACCTTGGAACTGAAAGAAGGGCAACATTGTTCTTAGAGGGCCTGAACTACCAAGTGGGCCGAAGTCTTGTTCCACAACTTCCACTCACCTTCCAGCAGATGGTGTATAAGGCCCTGGCCATCGAGCCCTACCCAGGATTCCAATCCTATGGACACAATAATGGCTATAGAAACAACAAGAGGAAGAACCCTACCCAGAATGAGAATCACGGACGTGATCGGTGCAATAGGTTCTCTCGTCACCATCCTCCAGGGAGATGTCATGTCAATAATGCACCTGCTCGTAGAGACAACTAGCCTCCTATGACTTGCCACAAGTGTGGCCAAGTTGGGAATATCCGACCACTCTGCCCACGTTTCCAACAAGGACAGAATAATGCCCAGCAACCAAGGCAAAATCTGCCTTTGCGGAATAATAACAACAACAAAAATCAAAACTCGAGGTGACCGCTAGTGGAGAGGAGGAATGGGAGAGTGTTTGCTCTCAATGCTGAGGAAGCAAGCGAAGATAATCAAGTTATTGAAGGTACCTTGCATCTTAATATGCATCCTATAAAGGCACTGTTTGATTCTGGCTCATCCAATACCTTCATATCATGTCATCTTGCTTCTATGTTAGAAATAGAATCTGAGCATATGGATCATATATTAGATGTAAAAACCCCTAGTGGTAAGATCTACTCTTCGTATCTCCAAACTCCGACCATGGACCTATGTATATTTGGTATAATGTTTCCCTCAGATTTCATCTTGCTCGGCATGACCGCCTTTGATGTCATCCTGGGAATGGATTGGTTGAAGAGGTACAAAGTTGTTTTGTTTTGTGAAGAATCAAAGGTTAGTTTATCACATCCTATTGAGGGGAGATTATGTGTCAAGGGTAGGAAGGGAGAAGATCGACAATTTGTTATCTCTGCTAAATAAGCTGAAAAGCTAGTCTCGTAAGGGTGTAGAGCTTTCTTAGCCTCTATAGTCCTCGAGACTACACTTCCTTCTCTCAACCACATAGATGTGGTGAAGGACTTCTCGGACATCTTTCCCGATGAGTTACCTGGTTTTCCACCAACTCGGGAGGTGGAGTTCTCCATTGAACTTGTACCCAGAACTTCACTAATATCGAAGCCGTCTTACTGCTTGGCCCCTGCCAAGCTTGCTGAACTGAAGAAGCAGCTAGAAGAGCTTCTCAACATGGGCTTCATCTGCCCCAGTGTTTCACCCTGGGGAGCCCCTGTCCTGTTCATGAAGAAGAAGGATGGTTCGATGCGGATGTGTATGGACTATCGCATGCTTAACCAAGTAACGGTGAAGAACTATTATCCTTTGCCTCACATCGATGACTTGTTCGACCAGCTAAAGTCAGCCACTGTGTTCTCCAAGATGGATCTGTGAAGTGGCTACTACTAGATGCGCGTGAAGGACCATGATGTACCAAATACGGTGTTCAACATTCGCTATGAGCATTACGAATTCATGGTCATGCCTTTCGGCTTGACAAATGCCCCTGCTGCCTTCATGTACTTGATGAAATGAGTGTTCAGCCCATACCTTGACAAGTTTGTGGTGGTGTTTATCGATGACGTTTTGGTTTATTCTGAGACATTAGAACAACATTGCAAGCATCTGCGGATTGTACTCAACACACTATGAGAAAATCAACTCTATGCAAATTCTCAAAGTGTGAGTTCTGGATAAAGGAAGTGATGTTTCTGGGTCATGTGATTTCCACCAGACATATAGTTGTTGATTTTGCAAAGGTAGAAGTTGTGACCAAGTGGAAAGCTCCAAAGAATCCCTCAGAAATCTGTAGTTTCCTTAGCTTAGCAAGTTACTATCGAAGGTTTATCAAGAACTTCTCTGAGTTGGCCTTGCCTTTAACCAAGCTGACGTGAAAGGAGGTCAAGTTCTCTTGGACACCAGAATGTGAGAACAGTTTTTAGAAGCTGAAGAAGAGCCTAACTTCTAATCATGTACTTGCTTTGCCTGTTGAGGGCATACCCTATGTCATCTACACTGACACATCCAAACAAGGCTTAAGGTGTGTTTTGATGCAAGACGGAAAGGTGATCGCATATGCTTCTTGACAGTTGAAACCTAATGAAGCTAATTGGCCTACACATGATTTGGAGCTTGCTGCCATAGTTCATGCTTTGAAGATCTAGCGACACTATCTCTATGGTGAAAAGTTTGAAGTCTTTTCTGATCATAAGAGTTTGAGATATTTGTTGACTCAGAAGGATCTGAACTTGCGACAATGTAGGTGGATGGAATATCTTAAAGATTACGACTTCACCATTACCTATCATTCGGGTAAAGCGAATGTTGTAGATGATGCTTTAAGTCGCAAGAAGGATGTTGTTTGTGCTGCTCTAAGATTTTTAGTATGGGAAAACCTTGAACATGTGGCTAGCTAGAGACCTCACCCTGTTGAATCAGTGGATGAAGACAAGTTGTGTGTTCATATGGCCAACTTGACTGTTACACCAACCTGGATCTCGGAAGTCATGGTTGCACAGTTAGAGAGTTCTGAGCTTGAGGAGATGAAAGCTTTAACTGAGAAACCACAATCTGAATTCTCTGTCGGAGTGGATGGTGTTGTCCGCTTCAATCAAAGGTTGTGGATTCCTAATGTTGGTGATATGAGACAGAAGGTTCTGAGTGAAGCTCATGGGTCCAAGTACACTATTCATCCTGGCACAACAAAGATGTATAAGGACTTACAATGAAGCTTCTGGTGGAAGAACATGAAGAATGATATAGCTCTATTCATCGTGAAGTGCTTGACATGTCAGCAAGTCAAGATCGAACATCAACGACCTGGTGGTCTTCTTCACCCTCTTGAAATTCCAAATTGGAAGTGGGAGAAAATCATAATGGACTTCGTTACTGGTTTCCCCAAGTCCAAGAAAGGTTATGATGCTGTTTGGGTTGTTGTTGACCGACTTACAAAATCTGCTCATTTCTTGCCTTTCAAAACCAATTACAAAGTTGCGGATATGGCTCAGTTGTACGTTGAGTGGATGATATGCCTGCATGGAGTACCTGAGGTAATAGGATCTGGTCGTGACCCAAAGTTTACTTCTTGTTTATGGGGTCAGATTCAGGAGGAGATGGGTACTGACTTGCGTTTCAGTACTGCTTACCACCCACAGACTGATGGTCAATCTAAGAGAATAGTTCAGATTCTGGAGGACTTGCTTCGTGCTTGTGTGATGGATTGGGGTGGTGCATGGGATCAGTATCTGCCATTAGCTGAGTTTGCTTACAACAATAGCTACCAAGCTAGTATTGGTATGCCACCTTTTGAAGCTCTCTATGGTAGGCCATGTCGCTCACCTTTGCATTGGGATGATGTCGGTGAACGTTCTCTAGTGAAGACCGATGACATGCAAATGATGATAGAAAAGGTGTAGTTGGTAAAGAAATGCATGAAAGCTGCTCAAGACCGACAGAAGATGTATGCTGACAAGAAGAGGTCTGATGTTAACTTCCTAATGGGTGACTATGCATTTCTGAAGATCAAACCTATCCGTTCTATTGCTAGATCTAAATTTAAAGGCAAGTTGAGTCCCCGCTATGTTGGACCATTTGAAATCTTAGATAAGGTTGGAGACTGTGGATACCACTTAGCCTTACCTCCTTCCTATGATAAGATTCATAATGTGTTTCATGTCTCTGTGTTGAAGAAGTATGTGAAGGACTCTTCTCATGTGCTTACTATTGAGCCTTTAGAGATACATGAGAATCTGACCTATGAAGAGCTACCTGTGAAGATTCTTGACTCCCGAGTAAAGCAACTGAAGAACAAAGAGATTGAGCTGGTAAAAGTTTTGTGGAAATATCATGGTTTGGAAGAAACCACTTGGGAGTTGAGAGATGAAATGTTGCGTACTCACCCTTCTCTTTTTGCTTGAGATTTCGAGGGCAAAATCCTTTTAAAGGGGTGGAGTGATGTAACATAATGAATCTTAGATGTAATCTCCATGTAAACCTTTTTCCCAAGTTTCCCTCTCATTTCTATCCTTTATGTCATTTATGTTTAATTAGTGGAATTTATAGTGGTTTAGTGAACATTTATTCACTAATTGTACCAATATAAGGGTTTATGCACAAATACCTCAGTGAAAGCTTAATTATCATAATTAAGTGCTATAAACCATAATCTAACTTTTTTATATGATTTGAAAACATAAAATGAGGCTAAGTTTCAAATTTGGTTTGATTTGGATGTTGTTTGTGCAAGTTGCAATTTTAGGTACATTTTGGACTTTTATGCAATTTACCCAATTGGGAGGTTTTCTTTGCAAATTATCAACTGAATTTTAATCCTTAGATATTCCCTTACCATTAACGATATTTGAAACCATTGGAGAACCTAGTTTCACCTTGGTTTGATGGTATTTCTTTCCAAGGGCATTATAGGGATTGCCCTATTTATAAAGATGCTTATCTTTAAAAGCTAATAACCAATGAGGTTATTTCTTTCTTGAAAAATGGTGGGGATGGCCTAGAAGGATCAATGGGCTCTTAGGACCAACTTTTGATATGAATGAAGCCTCCATGAGCCGTCCTCTTGCATGGCCATCAAGCCCTAGGCTAAAGACACATGGAAAGTCCCTTAAGACACCTCATGCTTCACCTCTTTCTATATATAGCCATGTATACCCCTTCCCAACTCACAATTTGAAAACTCTTGCTCTCCTTTTCTTTCCTATAGCTTAGATAATAGTTCTTCTGTATTTGTATATGAAGTTGCTGTCCCAAGGTAATAGAGGGAGCCTACCTTGGTGAAGAAGGCTCCTAGGGCTTCCAAATTGCTCTATTAGGGTTTCTAAAGCTCCTCCTTGGCAATTTCAACCAAAACTAGTATGTTTCCTCCCTTACTTCCTTATTTTCATACTTTTAGTCTTCCTTACACCTTCTTCTAGGTCGGAACCATGATCATACATGGTAAAACTCCACCTAAAACCCTAAAACATCTCATCTCCATGCTCTTTTGCTAGGGGTTGCACCTCTAAAGTGGAGAAGGTGATCTTTGCTCAAGAAAGGATCTTAGCTTGGAGCAACCATACCTTATAATCTCGGGATCATTTCTTTTTGGACCTTCTTACATTCCTAGAGGCAAGTTTTGTTAACCCCCACCTCATATATTTCTTAAGTACATGCTTAAAACCAATGCTTCTATGTTGATAATCGATGATTTCCATCTCTTTTTACCATGTTCTTCTAAGGTTTTGGTTGTTTGCTATTTTATTTTCTCTATAATGTCTAGTTTGGTTATCTAAGAAACTTCAAACCTGATCTTGGGTCAAATGGTATTTTCTCCCTCTCCCTCTCTCTTTAATTATCTCGATCGGTTTGATGATGTGGCATTTTCCTATTGGTGAGTATTGCAAAATTCATATCTTCTAAACCGTTTATCCAAATTTGAAAAATAAATATGTTTTGGAATTGGAAAATTAATCCCTATCTAATAAAAATATTTTCAAGGTCTGATTTCATGGTTTGACCAAGGGTGATTTTTGTAAAACGAATTTAATGCATAAAATCCATAAAAATTACATCTTAATCATCATAACTCCAAAATTAACATAAAAATATGTTTTCTTGATCAGGAAAACCTAATAAGTTCATTGGTGATAGTTTCAAAAGATAAATCCGAATTTTGCTAAAAATATCTAAAAATAGGGTTTCTATATATTAATGTGCACTATGTACTCTAATACATTTTAATACATTGAAAATAGGTAAAGTGAAACTTTGACTCAATTAAAGTGCTGAAAGTTAGTAATTGATATCAGTAAGAGAGGTATGTGCATTCCTTACACCCTATGTTGGGATAATTGCAGCCAAACCCTATATTTCCCTAATGAGTCTTAAATGAAACCTAAATATTCTATTCTTGAATCCTAATGTTGTTCATGCCTCAAATTAGATTATAATTTCTTCTTGTTTGGGTTTTATACCCCACTGCCATGCTTATTGAATATTATGACTACTCTTGCCATGACTACTTTTCTAGCATGTGGATTTATGTTCTATTTAATTTAAAGTAGCAGTACTTATGTACAACCACCCACAGAGGGCATGTAAATAAACGCCCTGGGGAATGTATTATTCTCCCCATAATATTGTAGGTGAATGTGAATGTCTTATTCTCCCCTCACCTAAGGTTAGACGTCCGGTAGGTGCTTCAACCCTACTTAGTTAGGTAGGCATAATTATCTTACATGCAAATCCTTTTTGATATAATTGTTAATGGCAAGTTTCTTTTGAATATAGCCTCATACTCTTGTTATCTTAATCATGTGACGAACCCTAGCCTATTTTTATTTGTTGTACTTATCTTGATATCCTAGATTAGTTTTGTGACACATACCTTGTTTTCTTTCCCCTTTTGCTGGGTGCTTTCCCAACCACCCATGTGCTGGTGCTGAGAAAGGAGAAGGACAAATTTGAAGGATTCATCTCAGGAGTAGATCTCAAGCTATCTGAAAGGATGTCTAGGTTGCTATAGTTAGATCATTTTCTCTTATCTTTTTCTTTTGAGAACAATCATGTAATGAATAATGAAAGCCTTGTAATAGGCTTAGTACTTTTATTTCCACTGCTATTGACATTTTGTAATGTATATGGTGCATGCTTATTTACTTGGAATATTATACATGCATCCCTCAATATCTTTTGTCTTTCTAAAAAGATGGATATTTTGTACTTCCTTTAAATTTTAGTAAGGAGGTGATCCCACTTATTTACATGAGACAATCACATCACCGTGTCATGTTTTAGGGTGTATCCCCTAATCATCATATCGTGTGCCCATATCAAATTGGCTATCACTTAGTTCTTATCATCTCAAGATAATTTCATATCAGGTATGGGCTAGGTGCTTGACCCCATATCGGGTATAAGCTATGTGTTTGGTGCCATATCATGCACAAGGTGTGCACCACATCGGGCATAGAATGTGTGGCGACCGTCTCGCGAAAACGTGATTAACTAATGCGGAAGCGAATTATTTGCAGCGGATTACTGAAAATCACTGAAATTTAAAACTTTTTCAAAGAGATCCATTCACAGGAAAACTCTTTAACCAAGAACCAAAGTATTTCAAATTCATCCTGGTTCACAAGTACACAACTTGTACCATTCTTTCTCAAAGATTACAACATAAAATGTCTTATAAATATTATATACAGACAGTATACGAATCTCGAGGCATCAAGCCAAAACCTCAGATTGATTCATAAGACACTGACTAAAAACTCTGAGGACCTAAGAGTACAAAGACGACACATAGGACTACTATCTGTATGACTAGACAGATAAAATCTCCACCTAAAATCTTATTGCTATCCCTGCTATTACTGTTGTTGTTGCTCTTTCCTTGTTCTAGGATTTCTACTTTGCCTCCCATGCATACCTAAAAATGTTTCCCACGGGGGTGAGACAATTGAAAATTGCCCCAGCGAGAGATATAACTCTCTGCCAAAAACATTGTTATTGTAGTTTATTAAATTAAAACTGAGCAGGGGTTACTTTTACATTATCCGGAATAATTATTCATCATAGAAAAAAATAAGATAATCTCCATTCTCAAGGAGGTCATTGCATCTACCCATGGTAGATAAGTAATTCATCTGTCTACCTTGCAGAGAATATAAAGACACATAATTAACATTTATCCATTAAGGAATGCACAAAGAAAATGCAACATCAGCCAATGAATCTCCGTATTCAATCCTTAAGCAAACATGCTATACGGCTGATTACATTTTACAATCACACTTATGCCCTGAGGAGGTGAGCCGTACCGCTCAAATCCAACCTTCGGTTGCGAAACCCAAAGCCGGTGCCATACAAGGTCCATGGAAGAGCCAGACTCCATGACCTCCCACGTCTCGGTCAGTGCGAGACCACAAGCAGGACCGCAGTCTCTTACTTAAGTGACCTCAGTCACAGGGTTAGCTCCCGTAGGCTACCCTTTCTCTAGCCTGCCTTGGTACAGGTCTCGGCGCTAGTATATCTGAGCCACAGGCAAGTTCACCATGCTACCTGAGCCATGAACGCATTCATGCTCTTTCACACTGAGCCATGGGCCTGTTCATCATGCTCTTATACACATCTTGAGTCTACAACCAAAGTTTCACTCTAATCCTCCTATTTTCAGCTAGGAGAAACCCCACATATTCAACAATATACGCTCCGGATTAACCCGCAGGAAAACCCGTTTCACCATCACCAGCTACTGACGATGATGGATCTATGGCCAGGGCACTACATGATGAAATTCCACTTGATTAATTAAGTGCATTACCATATCTTTTAGCATCATCCATGTTTCAAACAAGAATTATTATAACAGATGCTACAAAGAAAGATACAATACATCTATCACATACTTTTCAAATCTTTAAAACACATGATACTTGGGATCTCAGTCCTTTATCACATTATTGGGAATTCTCATCCCTTCACATTATCATCATCATGATTTCTGGATCTAGGTAGTTAAACCCTTAGATCAAAACATTGTTATCTCTGTAATAGATAACCATTACCTCTAGGTCCTTAGACCAAGGTATTCATTTTACTTGTGTGCAAGTATTCACATGGCTCACCAGGCCATTACACATCTTGTCACCTCTCACTAGGCAACAACTTATTCACATGGCTCACAAGGCCATTACACATCTTGTCACCTCTCACTAGGCAACAACTTATTCACATGGCTTACAAGGCCATTGATCATTATACTTGTTATACAAGTATTTAACATGCCTTACAAGGCTTATGCAATAAAAGAAATACAACCTTCCCATCATTAGGGTTAAGGTTTTCCATTATTAACCTTTTAGGTTTTCAAGGTCATATTATCAATGATCAAACCCTAATTCATTGTTCCACACATCTAGGAGCAAAGATTGATATCATAAGTATTCAATCATACTTATTTATTCTCATCATTTTTCATTAAATGAATCATCAATTCAAGGTATGAATTCATTTCTCATCGTCATCATGGTATGATTACATCATACACATCATTTGGGCTTAACCCCATTCTCAAGGTACATTAATTAACACTCATCAAGGTGCAACAACTCATTACATTTCATTGTAATAGTTGCATAACACACTTCATATGTTTCTTACCCAATTATATTGGATTTGGAGTACATCAAGGCATATAAACCCTGAAGTGTTGAATGTGATAACTATCATATTTTGATGTATCACTTTCTCATCACTTCAGACTCTCCTGAATTAGCCATCTTATCCTGTATTAAGGTATTTCCCTTCTTAATAAATTCCATCACTAATCACTTACCTATAGCATATAATGCATAGGTCACATATTAGAGTTGTCCAACTATCTTTAATGATATGGACTTGTCTAATGGTAAAGACATTGCTTACAATTAGATTGCATATATTCAACCACATGAAATGTTTCACCTTTATAAGGCCATTCCTTCTATCTCATCAGTAGGGTTTCTTTATACCCTTACTTAAGATTAGAATTATGATTTATTGTCATATTATCCAAGTTTAGGGCTTTATGTATTATGACTCCTCATTAGAGTCTCACATGCCTTCACCCTTCTTAGGTCCTCTTATCACAACATAACATTAGTACGTCATGTGGTGTTAATACTTAGTTAAGGTTTCTCATGGAATCACCCTCAACTAGGGTTTCCACCATAGTTTCCCTTCTTTTTGGGTCTACTATTCATCTCTATTAGGATTTCATTCAAGTATCCATAATTGGAGATTCACTATTCATCCCAATTAGGGATTTACATCTCTTTTCCCTAAATTAGAGTTTCACTTATGATTACCCTAGATTAGGGCTACATCCTTACCATGGATTAGGGTTTCATTTAGAATTACCCTCAATTAGGGTTAGAATTCAATAACCATGTCAATTAGGGTTTATGTTCATGATTAGGGTTTCATGATCTATTTACTTAAAGATCATACCCTTAATCACCACATGAATCATATTCATGTTATGAATTCATGCTAACATCATCTCAACTTGATAAGGTCATATCATCCCTTCAATCAAGTACATACAACTATGAATGACATAGTGTACCAAGTCATTGATCCTATAAGCAATTAGGGTTCATGCCTTAATTGGCACTAATCACTTAGGTACTAATAGGGTTTCAATCTTTGTACCTTCATTGATTATCATTACTAATCATCATTGGATCAATGAGTCATTCATCATTTCTATTCTCGAGAGATTCAATCACCTTGGACCTCCATTACATAAGGTATCCAATTGAATTGATCAATTGAATCTACAATCAACTTTGACTACTTGACCCCCAAACGGTTTGAAACCGTTTGGTAAAGGTGGTGCTTGAGACCGTTTGCCCAAGTAGGTGAAGACCGTTTGTCCAAGTAGGTTAATACCGTTTGGCCATCACATCATCAAAATCGAAGTCAACCAATTAGGGTTTGGACCATTGGATTGATCACCAAATCAGCAATTGATTACACTTTAACTTAGTATCATTGGATCATCAATTGCTTAACCGTACTCACCCCTAGACCTCCAAACGGTCTTGGGTGACCTCCAAACGGTCTTGAGACCATTTGGATGAGCTCCAAACGGTCTCAAGACCGTTTGGCTCATCCAACCCTTGGATTCTAGTGAAAAATTGTTAGGGTTTGAGCTATTGAGTTCATCATCAAATCAACACTTAATTGCAAAGTGATTTTGTACCTTTAGACCTTAAATTGGTCACATATACTTAACCCCATACCTCCAAACGGTCTTGGGTGATCCCCAAACGGTCTTGAAACCGTTTGGGTGATTCCCAAATGGTTTTGAAACCGTTTGGGCTAATCAACCCAAAATCTCAACTCATTCCAATGCAAAATCAACACTTAGCCGATTAGGGTTAACACCATATATTTTGTCCTTCAATCACTTAAACATATCCAACCCTAGACCTCCAAACGGTCTTGGGTGACCCCCAAACGGTTTGGAGACCGTTTGGGTAATCCCCAAACGGTTTTGAAACCGTTTGGGCTAATTAACCCAAAAAGTCAAATCAGTCAAGTTGAAAATCAGCACTTAATCCAATTAGGGTTTACCTAATTGATTAGCCTTCAAATCATGATTCCTTTGGAATTAATCCATAAAACTTGGTGGGTCATCAAACAACATAATTAGGAACAGGATTCTCAAACTTTCAACCCTTGGTCAACTCTTTCAAACGGTTTTGAAACCGTTTGCCCAAAAAGTCAAATTAATCAAGTTGAAAATCAGCACTTAATCCAATTAGGCTTTGCCTAATTGATTAGCCTTCAACTCATGATTCCTTTGGAACTAATCCATAAAATTTGGTGAGTTATTAAAAAACATCATTATTAACAGGAATATCAAACGTTAAACCCTTGGTAAACTCACTCAAACGGTTTTGAAACCGTTTGCCCAAAAAGTTAAATTAATCAAGCTGAAAAATCAGCACTTAATCCAATTAGGTTTGCCTAATTGATTAGCCTTCAACTCACGATTCCTTGGGAGTTAACACATCAAATTTGGTGAGTCATTAACCAACATAATTAGGAACAGGAATCGAAAATGGTCAACCCTTGGTCAACTCACTCAAACGGTTTTGAAACCGTTTGCTCCCAAATGGTTTCAAACTGTTTGCTCCCAAACGGTTTCAAACCGTTTGCTCTCAAACGGTTTGGTGAAACCGCATGAGCAATTAACTCAAAATTGTATGAATCATGATTTATTTGGAAAAAGTATCCAAGATGATGTCATAATCATATACCTTTGTCCCTGAAGTTCTAACAACTTCTGATTTCATGAATTAATCAATTTCAACCAGCAATTAATCAAGATAATGAAGGAATCAATGAAATTGCAAGATTAATGGTTGAATAACAATGAAAAAGGGTTCAAGTTATAAAACCCGCCTCAAATATGATCTCCAAGCTACAAGATACACGGATCTAATGGTGGATGAAGCTTCTCCAACTATTCCAAGGCTCAACTTCAAGATTTGGAGTGAAATGATCGGCTAGAATTGAAGATTGAGTGAAGAAATGAAGGAATTACACATTGTTTTATGATTTTCACCATGAAATCATGAAGAACGAAGATCAAAGGCTTACCAACAGGTTGGGGACGTGCCCCCTGATGTCCTTAGCCTTCTTGGTCGGTTTTTCAAGCAAGGAGAAGAAGTGGGGTCATAAAAGCCTTTCATTTGGCTTGGAAAAGGTACTTTTACAAGAAAATTGAGGAGAGAGAAGATACTTTATAAAAGTCTTTTAAATTCCAAAATTGTTGCCACCACTTCCACATTGGTTTCTCGCATGCAATGGAATCTCTATCCCCACCGAACTCCCATCCATTATCTATGAATTAAGGGAAAAGAAATTAAGCACCTTAACCCTTATAATAAGAATATCCATATTTGAGTGGAAATTATTTTTCTTATAATAATGGTGAGTGGAATTTCACCTCCTTAGGATATGCTCGTGCCTTTGAAAGGATTTAGGATTATCCAAACACATCTGAATCCAACCATTTTAATTTTGGTTGAAGGCCCTTTAATTAATACATTCATTTTTGCCCTAAATCGAATTAGGGTTTCAATTAGGATTAAATATTGATTATTTTAATATCAAGATTCTCTCTCCTCCAACTTAATTCAAATGAGGAGCCCCTCTCATTTTATTTTCACTACATGATGCCAAGAAGCATTAAGGACCTTATTGAAGTGGTAATTTGCATATTGAACCCTAGGTTTTGGGTAAATTGCACTTTACACCAAGACTAGGTTTTAATGCACAAACATTGCTTTATCGGCTCTTTCTTGGTACTCAGGCTTCAATAAGCCACACCTCAGCATCATCTTCACTCTCATGATGCTTCAACACATGAGGGACATATTATCATTCACAATTTGCACTTAAACCCCTCAACTTGGGTAATTTGCATTTTAGTCCAAAACAAATAAAACATTGATTTCAACAATGTTCAAAAAGGACTAGAATTACAACATAAGTTCCTCTTGAGGCCTAATTACTTTTCATAAGATGAGATTAAGCATTTAATCACATTTCTTAATCAAAACACCTAGGGTTAAAGTATAACCCAGGTCAGGGGTGTTACAGAATGTATGCCTCATCATGTATCATTTAAATGGTATATATATATATATATATATATATATATATATATATATATATATATATATATATATATATATATATATATATATATATATATATAAGATACCATATCAGTTTCCCATCCAGGATTATCATTTTGGGTCTCCATGTTGGGTAACATAACATATGGGATACCATGTTAGGTAGACCCTTAGGCTCATAATCTCTTTATACCTTCAAAGATCAGCCTTATCATATAGTTAAATGACAAGCTAGGTGTCTAATTGAATTCTCTTGTCACAATCCATTACACAAAGGGTAGAGTATATTGGATTTCAATCCATCATCTAGGGTTATCCATCATCTTAGGTAGAATGGGCTATATCGTGCATGAGGTATGAATTGGACCTCATATCATTCACATGGTAAAAGTAGGTGATATTCCTATAATCCAAGGAATATCCATCATATCATGCATGTAGTATCACTCACCTCTTATATCGATTTACCCATCACCTTGGGTTTCCAACTCTATGTTGATTAGAGTGCTTACTATCTCTATATCGTGTAAGAGGTGTAGTTTTAGACTTGTATCGTATATAAGGGGTAAGTGAGTGTCTCCCATATTGTTCATACAACATGGCTCATATCGTGTATGAGCTATCATCTATCCCCATATCAGTTATCCCCCATCTTGGGTTTCATGTCGGGTTCAAGGTATTTCAACCATATCGAGTTATACCTTATATTTGAATCCATATCATATATTTTACATAAGTGTATGCTCAATCAATCATATCGTGCACCAGATGTGTGCTTCTAGATATCATGTACCAGATTTGGACTACATGATCATATTGTGCAAGAGGTACTTGCTTACCTCACACATATCGGTTTACCCAAACTAGGGTTTTGACATATCGACTTACAAGTATACACTTGACCCTATATCGTGCATGGAGTGTTCTCTTGACTTCCTTATCATGCAAAAGGTGTATGGTTAACACCATATCATGTTCAAGGAGTGAACTTCATCTCCATATCGTGCAAGGAGATCTAGACTCTTAAACATATCGTGCTATAGTTGTATGTACATAACCATATCGGGTTAGAGGTACTTGTTTGTGTGCTTGAACCCAATATCACTTTATAAAGTGATACCATCTTCTTCAAGATCTATACCTTCGTTCTAACTGTTCTAGTTTATGAATAACAGGTCTAGGAAATTCCTAGAGCTCATGGATTCATCAAATATTCAATAAAAACTCAGAATTGAAAGTAAATCATCTAGTGTAACAAGTTAGGTGGTAAATAATAACATGATTGGGTTCAAGTTATATGAACCGCCTTGTAAACAGCTTCAAATCTCCAAGCTCCAAAGCTTTACGTTCCTAAGGTTGAAGATGAACTTTTACAAGGTCCAAGGATCATTCACCACTCTTTCATAGACAAAAAATCACCATAGTTAAGCACTTGGTGAAGAAGGAAAGAAAGGAATATCCATAACCCGATATCCTACTTCAACCAAGGTTGAAGAAGACCAAATGCTTACCTTAATATTGGTGCTCAAGATCACCTTGCTCTTTGAGATACTTTACACAATATATAAGGGCTACGTACGATATCTCCAAGTAAGATGGTTATGGGGCTCGTAAACTTCCATAAGTAGGTGGAAGGTGAAGTATATATACTTGGGTTCATGAGATAAAGTGTATAAGAGGTGTCTTCACCTCATGCTACTAGATGACATGTGGACATTAATGGTTGACACATGTCCATGCATGCAAACATACATATATTTCTATGCAAGAGTCTTGAGGATAAGCTAGGAACAATATCTCGGTCATTCCTTATCTTGTTGGATAAACTATCTCATCTTTATCTCACCAATAATGCAATCTGATACACTTTTGCAAAGGAGCTTGTAACTCATCATGGACCACCTCCTTGAGGTGATTTGCCCGTCATGGTCTTTCCCAAGGCTCCTTGGTCGATAGGGCTCCTATACCAAGTCTATAACTCGATACAACGCATATAATGTTTTACCTTTAATTCTTTCTTGGTCTATTCATCACCAAGAGTATCATCATTCAAAGATGACTCAAACATAGTGTCTCCGTATTTCTATTTCCTCTAAAATATACATAGTGGGAGTAGGGACACTATAGAGGTGGTAATTTTGCATTTCAACCCCATATATTGGGTAAATTACAAATTGTACAAAAATTAGTGCACATGGCACTAACATTGTTCTAACAAGTTATAACTTGGGATTTAGGCTTTCCACAAGCCACCACTTAGCATCATTCTCTTTCTTATGATACTAAAACACTTAGAACACATTCAACATGTGACATTTGCAATGTAACCCCTCATCTTGGGCAAATTGCACTTTTCACTCAGACTGTCATATAATGCACAAATAGTTTGCAATTAAGCTCAAACTTGAAAATAAACTTCACAAGAAGCCTTAATTACTTTTCAAAAGATTAGAACAAGCTTGTAAGTAACTTTATTAAGAAAAACTTCTAGGCTTAAGCCATAACCCATGTCAGGGGTGTTACATTATACATATCCACCTTAATTTTAATATCTCTAATATTTTCCACGACATAATCTTACAATAGAAATTTGATGTGTACCGATAGTTTGACATTCACAAATCATCAAGAGAGGGAAAATGCATAGTATATAATAGTTACACAAGATGCAAATACCATCAGATATCATCAACAATAACTCACGAATACATGAGATATGATGACGATCTTTAGCGCATGTAATTTAGTTGGTGCTTATTGAATAGGTATAATTGAACTATGTTAATGGATTCTACACGTGCTATTCAATGCTTGAATGTTGATCTTGATGCTTGCAAGCTGTTTTGTCATATTTTTGATATAGAAATGACACATGTTTGACATTTGTAATTTAAGATGGTGAAATATCACCTCCATTGCGTCCTGAATGTCAAGTAAAGGCTAAATATGCTAATGTTATGTTAGATGAATACATTGAATCTCTAAGTGAATAATGAATGATGTGAAATGATAGCATGATCGTCCTACATATGCTACTTATTCTAATGGATTTTGAATACATTATCTTATTCTCAGATTAGGGACATAAGATATTGAACCTTAGACATCACAATTACTTGTGAGTTGTAATGCATTATTGTCGTCACTTGAAAACCCAATTGCGTCCCCTCATTCATTTTTAATTCCTTTTAAATTTCCTTGAATGTTGTATGCAAAGTTCATTTTTTTCGTGATGGTTTGATCCAATTAGATCATGACCTACTGTGGGTTTTCTTGATAGAAATTGCAATTCAGTGGCTCTGGAATCAATCCAGGATACATCTTGTATTATTAGAAGTTCAATGTAGAAGAAATAATGAAAAAATGATATAGATTGTTGATCAACTAGAACAATGTTATATTTCTTAGAAATATATTTAGTTATTATATGTGAGGCGGATAACTCTATGGAAAGGTAGGCTAAGGTGAAAGGTGTAGGAAGTTTACTAATTAAGTATTTTAGAATTAACAACTATGGTTGAGCTATCAAATACATATATCACTTATACAAATAGCACACTTTACGGTCTCCTTACTGATTTAGAATACTGTGACAAATGATGTTAATTGTAGTCAATCTTTCATGAGTAGACTTTTTAGGCAAATTGATTTTAACTACATGCTATTAAATTGTCTAGCTACTAAATTGAGTCTGATGATACATTATTCATCTCCTCATTATGAATGGAAGAATCCTCACTCACTGGCGTGTTTTAACTATTGCTAATGGACTAAATATATGTACATGTTTCTCTCTTTTATAAGTACAAGCATCTTAACCCCTAAACTGATGGAATAGCCAGAAATCTATCCATAATCCCCATATCATTTGTCTTAACCTCTATGAGAGACATAGTCATTTATTTCCTTGTTGATTTGCTTCAATCCATTTGCAAATAGCCATCGTGAATGTGTTTCCTTTATCTTCCTCTTAAATCACCAAAACCACAAAACATCAAGATCAACTGGTTGTTAGATGCCCCTCTACCTCATAATGACATACCTACAATATTGTCATTTAAAATGGATCAAGACACAAGACATGATGATGGTTAACATGTAGATAGACCTTTATCACCCTCATTATAATAGAATAGAACAAACATATATTCCAGCTTTACTCAACATCCCTGACTCAAATTTGTGCTTCCCTCCTCATCCCTACTCCCACTCAGTCTCTGACAAACATGTGCTAACACTGAGGAAGCATTTGTGAGAGACCAGTCCTTGATGATGCATGACCTGAAAGTTCTAGACATCCAACTACAACAAGATTGCAAGTATGAATAAAACATGCTCTTATAAGCCCCGCCACCACCACCAAATGGCTTAGACCCTCCTACCACCATCTTTTTACATTCTCCACATATGAAAATGACACTAGAAGAGAGGACACCATCGTTCATTTTATGGAATACTAACTTGTAGCTTCAACACTAGAAGGTGGGTTAAAATTACAGTAGCAAAGGAAACTCTAAAAGACTTTTCATTACCTCCTTGTCCTCTTCATCGTGGACCCTCTGCTCAGTATGACTCTAGGAAGGAGGGTGGTTCTTCGAAACCTGGTAGCTACCATCAACACTCAATCGATAAAACCAACTCAATATATAGCAATCAACAAAGACTTGTTCATCATGATCCATTTCCCTACAAGTCAACATTTCCAGTAACACTAATGAATTCTAGTTCTAAGTTAATTGAAATAGAGATAGGGTGAATCAAATATTACTTGTTGAACATACTAGTAAAAATAATCCTGGCATTACCTGGATCAGTATATCAATTTATTGAATAGATCATCATAGTAGTGTACATATATATCAATGCACTAGTAAATAGGAGTATGTATATCATTAGGATTATTTCATGTAATATTATTGTTGTAAAATTAGTAGTAGTAATATATTAGATAATACTTAATGACTATATACATGTTCATAATGTGATATGTATTTGTATAAACAAATCAAATAACTCAAACCATAATAACTATTTGTACCATGACGATGTATACATATACATCAGTTTATAAATATAAGTAAATAGAGAATTCAAAAAATTCAGTAGGTCATGGAACATATCTTAAATAGCATTGTTGATCTTGTTATACATCAAACCTTAGACAAATATACATGTAGTTGATGATATTTTATATGGACCTAGGAAGTATATTTATCAAGATTGAATTATATGGTATAGAGAAAGAAAGAACATATATGAGAAATGCACTTGTAAACATATATATATGGATGAATTAAATGGAAATGTTTCACACACTTCATTGGAAAACTAATACCCTAGAAATGGATGTAAGTCACTCTGGATAACTCACTGGCAACAATTGGGTCACTTCGATCCAAATGGACATCCTTTTATTAAAACTGATATCAAGGAATGAAGTTATTACTTTAAAAAGTTAATATTCTAGTTAACATTACATTTTTAAATATAACTTAAACTTCAAATAGAATCTCATGTAATATTTCCTATACTGATAAATACATTACTTGGATGATTGGATGACCATTATGGAACATGTTTTTGGTAAATATAATACCTAGAAAGAGAATGTAAAACATCAAGAATGGCAATTTAGAGGGGAATTTATATCACAAATTGAGTTTGAATATAAAAAAATGTATGAAATGAAATAACAATATATGAAGGTGACATGGGCATGTAGTATCGAAATCACCCATGTGTAGTCCCTAAATTGTAAGACCCTTGGCCTTACTTAAAGTGTTGAACAAGCTTTATTACCATAATTGAGTGCTTAAACCTTAATAGAACCTTCTTATATGTATTGATATCATGTGACAAACTGAAGTTTCAAATTTGGTCCAATTTGGACACTGTTTGAGCAAATTATGCAATTTTATGTACATTTTGGACTTTTCTACAATTTACGCAAATATGAGGTTTTATTTGCAAATTTTCACATTCAATATGTTCCTTAGATTTCATCTTATCATCCTTGAGCTTTTTTATCCATGGGGCACTTTCTTGAACCTTGGTTTGGTGGTAATTCACTTCTATGGTGAATTAGGGTTTACCCATTGATGATGGAGTTGCTAAGTGTACAACTAAGGAGACCAAAGGTTTTGCCTGATGGGGGTGCCAATAGATGGTTCCCCTGGATATAGAGAGTCAAAAGTTTCACCCTGTAAGTTGTTCAACTGATGGTTGAGGTGGGTGAAGTCTCTCAACCGATGGAGGGGCACAATGTACCTTTTTTCCCTTTTGTGGTGGTATGTGATGCCTGATGGTCCTTTTAGGGTTGGAGACTGATGGATACCCTATGTTGGATGATTGATGGTCCTTATAGACATCAAGGACATATGATTATGTAGTAATACAAATAATGGAGTTGCTACTTGCATGACCATGGAAGCTCTTAGCCATGGACACATGGAGTGCTATGAGGACACCTCATGCTTCTTCTCTCCCTTATCCTTAAGCTTTATATACCCATCCTTAAGCCCCCTAATGAAATATTTAGTCCCTTATCTCTCCCCTACTGTTAGAACTTCGTCTTTCTCCTACTTGATGGCGGAGGAGTTGTCCAAGGAAGAAGAAGGTGGCCGATTTTCTTGCGGGATCTTCTTGGGTTTCGTTTTGCTCTCTTCTAGGGTTTATAAAGCTTCCTTTTGGTGATCTTGACCTAAGTGAGTAAGTATATCCTTCTCCCCTTCATTTCTTTTACTTTTATTCTTCCTCCTACCTTCTACATGGACGAAACTCTGTTGTTCCATGGTAAAACTTGCTTTAAAGCTCAAAGATCCTACCTTTCTTGCTCCTTCTACCTAGGGTTTGCTTCTCTTTTAGAGGAAGTGCTACTTGGTCGGGTTCAATACTAAAGCTATGGTTTTCCTACCTTCTTTTCTTGAGTTTCTTTTTTCTAGAAGCATGTTCTTCTTCCTAGAGGTGAGTTGTATAACCCTCTTCACTTTTATTTCTTACTACAAGCTTGCTTGTGCATTTACTTGCTAAAAAATAAAGATTCTAGCATTTAGAAGTTATGCATGCTTAAGGTTTCGATTTTTATGGTGTTCCTTGCTTAGTTTTCAGTTCTAGATGAACCTGAAATCTTGTGCACGTTCTTCCTAAGGTATAAGATGACTTACTTCAGGTTGGTATGACAACCGATGGAGCTTAGTACCTATTAAACGGTGGTCTCTACTTAGGGTTATAAGATGTTTTCCACTTTACACACGAACTGATGGTAGTATCCTTGTGACAAACGATGGTGTTGATTTCTTGACAACCGATGGTGATGATCCATGGTGACAACCAATGGTGTCAACCGATGGTCACACCTTAGGTCAGCTATAGGATCCTTTAGAAGCTTATTAGTCAATGGTATAATGTCTTGTAGATGGCATTAAGTGATGGTAGTTTTAACTCAATATCAGATGGTGACAAAGGATGGTAAAGCTGGCCCTATCAACTGATGGTGACACAATATGTCACAACCAATGGTGGATCAGGTCACCACAACCGATAGTGAGTCAAGGCTTCATATGTAGCTTCAATTAAGCCCTAAACCAATGGTTTCTTGGTTCAATTCTAATTGTTAGACCTATACTCAAATTGATCATTTTGAATTATGAACCCAATCCAATGGTTGAGATTGGAGGCTTCAAGATCCATGAATTATAATGAATCCTATAATATAATATGTTGGTTCTAAGGATGAGAATTAGATGGTCTAATGCCTTCAGTTTGTAGTCTTACCTTTGCCCTCGTATGAGTATACTTGATTAATCACCATAATAAGTGGGTGTGCAACTCTAATGTTGTAAAGAAGTGAAAACACCTCTCTACTAAAAAAAATTGAACATTAAAACATCCATCCCAAACATACTCATAGGTATTTTTGAATAGGTGTAAAATTTTCAAATCTTTATTAATGGTAACAAAAAGACTAAAGTACAACAACAGAAGAAAATGTTTGACTATATTTAAATTTATCTTATGATTACAAAGGTACCTCAACAACATCTCCCAAAGGGGTTTACATAAAACATACATCATAAGGATCCATGTAGAGGAAATCTAAACCATAAAAAATTTGTCTCCAAGCTTCACCATCACAGGCTAAGTCCTAGTCCACATGTCACGCCATCCACATCCTCCACCTAGGGTTGGAAGCATACCCTAGCAAGAAAGAAACAATAGGAGACATCAGCAAAAAGCTGGTATGTGCATACTAAGAAGAAACTTTGATCAATGTAAGGAAATAATGACATCAAATATAAACACTTACCATACAAGAGATAAGGACTACCCACACAAGCATAAAAGAATAGATTCATCATCATAGTAAAAGAATGATAGTTGCCATAATTAAAACAATAAAGTAGTGCCACATAAGCACATGTCATAACCATCATCCTTCATGTATTTGAGATAAGCATAACACTAGAATATTATAAGAGACAAAGGTGGCCAAGAATCACACATCTTGAACCTAGTGAGACATGGGCCAAGAATCACACATCCCACCCTGGCATGGGGAATCACACATCCACCACACAGACATATATATAACATGGTCCAGGAATCACACATCCTTCCTTGGCATGGGGAATCACCATCCACCATCCAAAATATCACAATGTTGCCACAAATTATAATGGGACAAAACCAATGCAATTATACTACTCTAGGTGTAATGACCCGTTTTCAAATTAGTCATCTAATTAGGGTTTACTTGGATGATTGTATGATTAACTAAGTTGATCATGATATAAAGCTTGATTAATTATGGTAGTTAAGTTTTGATGTGTTAAATATAATGAAAAGGTTTAATCATACTTTGATCCACATAATTAGAGTTAAAAATTTGGAAACCTTAATCGGTCCAAATTAGGGTTTTGATGACATATGAATACCGAATTTGATAAGTATAGTGTCTCACTAAATGATTTTTAGTATTTTATTTGTAATTATGATTTAATTAAAATTGGGATATCATTTGTATATATCAAATATGAACAGTCTTGAAAAATATCAGAATTTTTGAAGAATGTTTTGACATGTTTGTCGGTCGAGTTTTTCAGATTGATATAGAAGTGTGGCAATTGAATTTTATCTTTTTATTGGTATATCTAATTGATCTCAAATTTTGAATGTAGTTGTTAAACTCCATTATAGGCACCCTATTAAATTTGTATAATTTTTGGATGATTTTTTATCCCTACAAAGAGGGGTGTCGGTTGAGTTCTGTGAAGGACAAACTCGACCGACCATGCTACTGACTGCAATATAGAAGTGTAGTATTTGATTTTTAATTATTTATTCCTAAATACAAATGATCTAAAATTTTTAATGTTTCTTATAAACTAAATTTCAGACATTGGGTTAAAGTTTTATAATTTTTTTATGAGGTTTGAGTTCTAAAACGTGTGGTTTCAGTCGAGTTTATAACTCAGCCGACCAACCAGTCTGAGCAAAATAAAAATACATTGAGGGGCTTGTTTGCAAATGTTCTAAGCACCTTAATTCATCTATATCACTAACCTAACACATAAGAAGCTCTCATAACTCATAATTCCTATCAAAGAAATGAAATTCTTGAGAGAGAGAGGAGAGCTAGGGTTTTGAGAAGAGAAAGTGGTGGAGATGTTGACATATGGTTTCTCTATCCAAGATATGATGAAATTAAGTAAGTTTAACTTCTTTGCATAGCATTTCATGGTGAATCTTCTCTCACATGTTAATATTCCGTCCCTCCTATGATTTTATTCGAAATCACATCAAATCTCCCCCTTTTCTCACCCTTTCTCTTCTAATCCCCATTTCTAGGGTTTTTGAGTTGAGAGGAGAAAGAATTGGATTCTTTTGTGAGAGTTTGATTGGGTTTCCAAAAATTCAGTGGTTGACCTACGAATTTAAGATGCTTGGAACCTGAGGTGAGTGTTTTTCTCCCTCCTCAGCTTTGTATTCATGTTGAAATGCTAATTCTATCTGGCTAAAACAATCAGAAACATTGTTTGTATATGTATGTGATTGGATTTGATTTGGGAAAGATATTGGGGATCCAATTCTACTAATTTTGATTATTTATCATTGATTGGAACTTGATTAGTTCTTGATATATTGATTGAGGATCCATGGGTTTTTCTGATGGGTAGATGACTATGCTATTTCATGTGAATTTTTCCTAAAAATCAGCCCAATGGCCGATATGCTTGGAATTGAATTGACATGTATAAAATCATATTTGAATTGTACTAGATTGTATGATACAATTGTATTGTTGAATGTTAATGGAATTTAATGACCACATATCCTAATTAGGATTTGTGTTGAGGAAGTGAATGAAATGAGTCAATTAATCAATGATACTTATGATTGATGAATGAAATGTGTGAAAATGGAAACTAGGGTTTCCATGTTTGTGAATAACCCTAATGAACCATTGAGTCATGATTGGATTACTGAATGATATGATTATTATGATATGTTGAACTAAGGAATGACTTACTGAAAACCCTAAAAGTTTATTATTAAGACGATTATGGGTGATGAAGTTAGAACTTGTATATGATAATGTAAATGTGATCAAATGCTAAAGTTGAAGGTATTAATACTTCAATTGAATATGACGAGTCTTACTAATATCATCTAAGTCTAATGCATTTGTTTTAGTATAATAAAGAATGATCATTGTTGATTATGGGAACAACATTAGTAGTCAATGACAAGGTACACTTATCTGAATATAAGAGACAATATGAACAAGATGTACTTAATGGTGATTGAAAGATAAAGATGAAACTAATGAAGATAGTATGATGAAGTATTTTATCTTTTATTTTAATTACATGTGGTTTAACCCAAATTAAATGGAATATACTAAGAACTATAATTTGATAAATGTTATGTAGAAGAGAAGCATTGTATGTAAAGTGAATCAAGAAAGATTGGTCCAAATAATGTAATGAACATGAAATGAAAGAAGTTGAGACTACTGAGGATAAAATGATGGAAAAAGATGGGAATTAGTAGATGATTCTAAGAATGTAACTCTTACCCTAAAATGATGAGTTTGATGATGCTAGTGAATGACAATCTCAAATGGGGGATTAAGAGATGCACATAACTGTAGTTGAATTCAACTAAAAGATGAAAGTCAAGTATTTGATTTGATTTACAAGAATGTGTTCTTGAATTGTGAATTGTACTCTGAGAATAGACTAATAGTACAAACTTCAATTGATAGTCAACATGTTTTTCTTAGTAAACCCATATGAAGAATGTGAAATAAAAGAAGAAGAGAACTAAGTCTGTTATGCATGTATATGCATGAAATTAATGGCATCTATTCAGATTGGATGGAACACGCATATGTTGTATGATAAATCTATTCTGAGTATGAGGAATGATACATGATATCTATATGCATTTACTGTTGCTAGTTCTAATGCCTCTTCTAATATTTGTTCAGAACTGTGATATACAATGAACTGATAAGATTTATGTTGAAATTGAATTTAATATGCACTCCCTACATTGAGAAACCTTGATAAGGGTAAATGTTGCATAATGCGATTATGTTTAGGGCTGAAAGCCCACTGATGATGATAAAACCCTAATGGGG
Organism: Alisma plantago-aquatica; assembly: GCA_963693085.1. Taxonomy (NCBI): domain Eukaryota; kingdom Viridiplantae; phylum Streptophyta; class Magnoliopsida; order Alismatales; family Alismataceae; genus Alisma; species Alisma plantago-aquatica. Next base: position 404,812,857 of record OY856413.1, read on the forward strand.
TAAATGATGGACAATAAGAGTATGTCTCGGGCTGAAAGCCCATTGTTGATGATTGCTATGAGATGAAGTAGAAGATAGAAATAATCATATGTGTTGCAATATACATATTTATTTTGTGCTTCTTGATTTGATCATTGTCCTTATTGATAAACTTAATTTGTTTCATGTTATTCTAGTTATGCGAGAATACACAAATATGATATATGATGTTTTGAATTCTTTTATGATGAGTAAAAGAGATTAATAATAAGTGAAATGATGGAACATCTAGTTAGGTGCCTTGAACACCGTGAGTTTCCCCCGAGGACCACACTGGGGAAACAAAACTGATCTCCTTGTAGTAATCGATGAATTACGAGAAGGATTTCTAGAGTGTGGATCGAGACCTTAAAGGTTAGACCACCAGGATTTAGGAGTGAGTCATCTGGAGTGTATCTGGTCCTAAATCCTTACTGTGAAAGTCTATGTCCAGATGGAATAGACTCTGATGAAATGAAATATGTGAAATGTGAAATGAATAATATGTGAAATACTGTGATATGTGATATACTGCTTTTCTGGTTCATATCTCGTGTACCCGAGATGAGGATGTGAGCCTTTTTAGGCAGCCCTGAGGTGGCCAGGGTCTGTTGTTGATATCTTAGGGTGGCCGTCTAAACCCTAAGATAGTGACGGTGAGTCGTTGACATGAGAATCAGGCGTGGCAACTTCTACTTGGTGAGGTACAAGCCAAGTAGTTTCAGGGCAAATGAATAAAAGATGATAAGCCGTGTAGAACATGATTTGAATGGTTGTTACATTCCTTGTACTTCTACTTGATGATTTGTCATTGTTGATTATGCTTCTTGCTGTGGAAATTAATCATGTTGCTATGGACATTTTCATATTATGATTTGTCATGTTGATAAGTTAAAATGATGGGATTTATATCCATTCTGAATATGAGTTGGATTGCTTACTATTTGATAGTATTGTTTGATAGATACGTATTATGTGTACTTCAGCTTCAGGACTACAAGATGTGTTCCTGGTATGGCTGGTGGAGTGTTACAAAGATAATGTTATTTTTATGTATTGATTCAAAATGTTTAGAACTTGACTTATTACTCATGCAGTAAGATTCTTAATCTGAACTAGAATTATCTGCTTATTTGTTCATAGACATGCTCTAAAAGATGTTTCAAAGTTATAATTAGTTTAAGTAATTACCTTATCTGTTAGATTAGATTACTATTGCAAGATAGATTTGACTCATGATAGAACTATCTGCTAGACTTTTCAATATTTACATGTTTCTATTGAGTTTATTATACTTAATCTGATGCGGATGTATGTACCTAGCTTGAGTGGGAGGTATCCACTCCCTGGGGCTCTATATGAGTCTCATGAGGTTGTTTCAAATGTTTTTAGGTATAATGCTATCCAGCGAAGAGATCATGACAAAGAAGATATAAATAGCATAATCTAGATAGATTAGAATGTCCTTGTACTCTCTCTTTCCCGACTTGGGTTGAAGATTAAGTTTGTTCATCAATGTACATGTATCTGATGTAAACTAAACTATATATGAGAACAAGATTTGATTCTGGGTTTAATGGAGTTGAATATAATTTGTGATATCTAAATGTGATGTCCTTGATGTGACATTGATTTATGAATTTGTAAAGAAAGGAAAAGGAAAAATTTATCTGTGCTTTTCGTATATTATTTAATCACCTATGTCGAGAATATATTGTTTCATTCCATAATCTGGGTTTAGATTTTGGGATTTTCTCTAATGGTTGGTATTTATGCTGATCTAAAGAGTGGGTCCTGACAATTGTGGTATCAGAGCATAGGTTAGATGAGTCTACAGGGACAATAGGATCTAGGACTAATTGATAATGTCGATGTTGAATATAACCTGAATAATGTGCATACTAACTGAACTCAGTATCCAGATACTCTGGTCAAGTATTTGGGTATTGAGCTAAGCTAGTATGGAACTGCCGACTATACTTCTTTTGGATGCCCCGACCAAGTATCCTGATGAACATAGTTTGGTAGTATAATAAGATACATGATGAAAAAGAGAAGAATGGCGATAAAATGGTGAAAGAGAAAAGGATTTTATAATTCAATATGGAACCTATGGAAAACATAAATTTTATATAAGAAAGATGAAAGCTTAATGGATTATGAACATAATCTCTAATGAGTTTGAGTGTGAGTATGAAATCTAAAATTGTGAGAAAAAGCTATGAACTAAGATGCACACTAGATGATCTTATTTATAAAGGAAATGTATGAATGCATATGATAATATGTGAATGAGTCATAATATTAATCCATGAAATACACAATCAAATTAAAAAAAAAAGTATGTGAAAGGTGATGTGAATTAGATCTTGATAAATGATGTATTACTAATATTAGTGATTCAAATGTTTATAATACTCAAGGAGAGATATGATGATGACATAGGATGAAATATCCATCTAATACAAAAAAAAGATGTCATATGAAAGAAAGATAAAATGGAATACTTTCTAACTGGATGTTGAGAGAGATGAATGATTAGATGATATGATATTCTTTTGTATCTTTTCTTGGATTTTTGGAAGAAAGCCTAAAAGGAGGGGAGAATTTGTAATGACCCATTTTCAAATTAGTCATCTAATTAGGGTTTACTTGGATGATTGTATGCTTAACTAAGTTGATCATGGTTTAAAGCTTGATTAATGATGGCAGTTAAGTTTTGATGTGTTAAATATAATGAGAAGGTTTAATCATACTTTGATCCACATAATTAGGGTTAAAAATTTGGAAACCCTAATCGGTCCAAATTAGGGTTTTGATGACATATGAATCCAAGATTTGATAAGTATACTGTCTCACTAAATGATTTTTAGTATTTTATGTGTAACTCTGATTTAATTCAAATTTGGATATGATTTTTTTATATTGGCCATTCTATTCATCCCGTGGCCTGGGCTCGATCTTGAGACCTCTCACTAACAAACTGAGTGTCTAACCATCTTGGTGTCTTATGTTAGACAAATTTGGATATGATTTGTATATATCAAATGTGAACACTCTTGAAAAATATCAGAATTTTTGAAGAATGTTTTGACCTGTTTGTCGGTCGAGTTTCAAACTCGACCGATCATATTTTCAGATTGATATAGTAGTGTGGAAATTGAATTTTATCTTTTTATTGGTATATCTAATTGATCTCAAATTTTGATTTTAGTTGTTAAACTCCATTATAGACACCCTATTAAATGTATGTAATTTTTGGATGATTTTTGATCCCTACATAGAGGGGTGTCAGTTGAGTTATGTGAAGGAGAAACTCGACCGACCATGGTGCTGACTGCAATATAGCAGTGTAGTATTTGATTTTTAATTATTTATTCATAACTTTGAAATGATCTATAATTTTTACTATTTCTTATAAACTCAACTTCAGACATTGGGTTAAAGTTTCATAATTTTTGTATGAGGTTTGAGTTCTAAAATGTGTGGTTTCGGTCGAGTTTATAACTCAGCCGACCAACCAGTCTGAGCAAAATAAAAATACATTGAGGGGCTTGTTTGCAAATGTTCTAAGCACCTCAATTCATCTATATCACTAACCTAACACACAAGGATATCTCATAACTAGTCCTTCCTACCAAAGAAACGAAATTCTTGAGAGAGAGGAGAGCTAGGGTTTTGAGAAGAGAAAGTGGTGGAGATGTTGACCTAGGGTTTCTCTATCTAAGATATGATGAAATCAAGTAAGTTTAGCTTCTTTGCATAGCATTTCATGGTGAATCTTCTCTCACATGTCAAGATTCTGTCCCTCCCCTGATTTGATTCAAAATCACATCAAATCTCCACCTTCTCTCACTCTTTCTCTTCTAATCCCCATTTCTAGGGTTTTTGAGTTGAGAGGAGAAAAAATTGGATTCTTTTGCGAGAGTTTGATTGGGTTCCCAAAAATTCAGAGGTTAACCTACGAATTTAAGATGCTTGGCACCTGAGGTGAGTGTTTTTCTCCCTCCTAAGCTTTGTATTCATGTTGAAAGCCTAACTCTATCCGGCTAAAACAATCAGAAACCTTGTTTGTATATGTATGTAATTGGATTTGATTTGGGAAAGATAGTGGGGATCCAATTCTAATGATTTTGATTATTTATCATTAATTGGAACTTGATTAGTTCTTGTTATATTGTTTGAGGATACATGGGTTTTTCTTATGGGTAGATTACTATGCTATTTCATGTGAATTTTTCCTAAAAATAAGCCCAATGACCGATATGCTTGGAATTGAATTGACATGTGTAAAATCATATTTGAATTGTACTAGATTGTATGATACAAGTGTATTGTTGAATGTTAATGGAATTGAATGACCACATATCCTGATTAGGATTTGTGTTGAGGAAGTGAATGAAATGAGTCAATTAATCAATGATACTTATGATTGATGAATGAAATGTGTGAAAATGGAAACTAGGGTTTCCATGTTTGTGAATAACCCTAATGAACCCTTGAGTCATGATTGGATTATTGAATGATATGATTATTATGATATGTTGAACTAAGTAATGACTTCTTGAAAACCCTAAAAGTTTATTATTAAGACGATTATGAGTGATAAAGTTAGAACTTGTATATGATGTTGTAAATGTGATCAAATGCTAAAGTTGAAGGTATTAATACTTCAATTGAATATGATGAGTCTTACTAATATCATCTAAGTCTAATGCATTTGTTTTAGTATAATAAAGAATGATCATTATTGACTATGGGAATGACATTAGTAGTCAATGACAATGTACACTTATCTGAATATTAGAGACAATATGAACAAGATGTACTTAATGGTGATTGCAAGATAAAGATGAAACTAATGAAGATAGTATGATGAAGTATTTTATCTTTTATTTTAATTACATATGGATTAACCCAAATTAAATGAAATATACTAAGAACTGTACTTTGATAAATTTTATGTAGAAGAGAAGCATTGTATGTAAAGTGAATCAAGAAAGATTGGTCCAGATAATGTAATGAACATGAAATGAAAGAAGTTGAGACTACTGAGTATAAAATAATGGAAAAAGATAGGAATTAGTAGATGATTCTAAGAATGTAACTCTTACCCTAAAATGATGAGTTTGATGATGCTAGTGAATGACAATCTCAAATGGGGGATTAAGAGATGCACATAATTGTAGTTGAATTCAACTAAAAGATGAAAGTCAAGTATTTGAATTAATTTACAAGAATGTGTTCTTGAATTGTGAATTGTAATATGAGAATGGACTAATAGTACAAACTTCAATTGATAGTCAACATGTGTTTCTTAGTAAACCCATATGAAGAATGTGAAATAAAAGAAGAAGAGAACTAAGTCTGTTATGCATGTATATGCATGAAATTATTGGCATCTATTCAGATTGGATGGAACAAGCATATGTTATATGATAAATCTATTCTGAGTATGAGGAATGGTATATGATATCTATATGCATTTACTATTGCTAGTTCTAATGCCTCTTCTAATATTTGTTCAGAATTGTGATATATAATGAACTGATAAGATTTATGTTGAAATTGAATTTAATATGCACTCCTTACATTGAGAAACCCTGATAAGGGTAAATGTTACATAATGAGATTGTGTTTAGGGTTGAAATCCCACTGATGATGATAAAACCCTGATGGGGTAAATGATGGACAATAAGAGTATGTCTCAGGCTGAAAGCCCATTGTTGATGATTGCTATGAGATGAAGTAGAAGATAGAAATAATCATATGTGTTGCAGTATACATATTTATTTTGTGCTTCTTGCTTTGATCATTGTCCTTATTGATAAACTTAATCTGTTTCATGTTATTCTAGTTATGCGAGAATACACAGATATGATATATGATGTTTTGAATTCTTTTAAGATGAGTAAAAGAGATTAATAATAAGTGAAATGATGGAACATCTAGTTAGGGGCCCTGAACACTGTGAGTTTCCTCCGAGGACCACACCGGGGAAACAAAACGGATCTCCTTGTAGTAATCAATGAATTATGAGAAGGATCTCTAGAGTTTGGATCAAGATCTTAAAGGTTAGATCACCAGGATTTAGGAGTGAGTCATTTGGAGTGGCTCTGGCCCTAAATCCTTGCTATGAAAGTCTATGTCCAGATGGAATAGACTCTGATGAAATGAAATATGTGAAATGTGAAATGAATAATATGTGATATATTGCTTTTCTAGTTCCTATCTCGTGTACCTGAGATGAGGACGTGAGCCTCTTTAAGCAACCCTAAGGTGGCCAGGGTCTGTTGTTGATATCTTAGGGTGGCCTACTAAACCCTAAGATAGTGACGGTGAGTTGTTGACACAAGAATCAGGCGTGGCGATTTCTACTTGGTGAGGTACACGCCAAGTAGTTTAAGGGAAAATGAATAAAAGATGATAAGCCATGTAGAACATGATTTGGATGGTTGTTACATTCCTTGTACTTCTACTTGATGATTTGTCATTGTTGATTATGCTTCTTACTGTGGAAATTAATCATGTTGCTATGGACATTTTCATATTATGATTTGTCATGTTGACAAGTTGAAATGATGGGATTTATATCCATTCTGAATATGAGTTGGATTGCTTGCTATTTGATAGTATTGTTTGATAGATATGTATTATGTGTACTTCAACTTCAGGACTATAGGACGTGTTCCTGGTCTGGATGGTGGAGTGTCTCAAAGATAATGTTATTGTTATGTATTGATTTAAAATGTTTAGAACTTGACTTATTACTCATGCAGTAAGATTCTTAATCTGAACTAGAGTTATCTGCTGATTTGTCCATAGACACGTTCTAAAAGATGTTTCAAAGTTATAATTGGTTTAAGTGATTACCTTATCTGTTAGATTAGATTACCATTGCAAGATAGATTTGACTCATGATAGAACTATCTTCTAGTCTTTTCAATATCTGCATATTTTTGTTGAGTTTATTATACTTAATGTGATGCTGATGCATGTACCTAGCTTGAGTGGGAGGTATCCACTCACTGGGGCTCTATATGAGTCTCATGAGGTTGTTTCAAATGTTTTTAGGTATAATGCTATACATCAAAGAGGTCATGACAAAGAAGATATAAATAACATAATCTAGATAGATTAGAATGTCCATGTACTCTCTCTTTCCCAGGTTGGGTTGTAGATTAAGTTTGTTCATCAATGTACATGTATCTGATGTAAACTGAACTGTATATGAGAATAATATTTGATTCTGGATTTAATGGAGTTGAATATTATTTGTGATATCTAAATGTGATGTCCTTGATGTGACATTAATTTATGAATTTGTGAAGAAAGGAAAATGAAAAAATTATCTGTGTTTTTCGTATATTATTTAATCACCTATGTCAAGAATTCATTGTTTCATTCCATAATATGGGTTTAGCTTTTGGGATTTTCTCTAATGGTTGGTATTTATGTTGATCAAAAGAGTGGGTCCCGACACTAGGGTTACTAAATCACATAGCAGGTAAATGTAGAGGCAAGTAGAAAAGTATAGTCAAACATTATACAAGATTTGCCATATCACACAATTGACAACATATGAAACCACCAATAAACCTCCACATCATAGTGGGCATATACCATCAACAAGATCATCATGTACCATATCACAAGGTAGGAGCCAAAAGAATATCCAAGATGACAATCAAGATAGTTCACATGAACCATGAAAAACAAGAGAATAGACATATGTGTAGGCCAAAGTCAAAAGAATGATAAGATAGGTGAATTTCTAAACATAGAGGAATAGGGGATACAACATACCTTATTTCAAGATCCTAGAAACACAAGCCATCAATCTAGAGGTTTCCAACATCAACTTTACCTAATTACAATTATTCACATGTATTAGGATTTGTCGTATGCATTAACGTAAAAGAAATCTGACTTCTAGATTTTTTTTGCACAAAACTGTGATTTAGACTCTAAAAATATCACCACTATCTTATTTAGAGTTTTCTGATCAAAATGACATATAATATTATGTATTTTGAAGATATAGACTTTTAGATGCATTTTTGATGATTTTTATTTAATTAGTTCATTCTCAAAAACACTTTTTCAAAAAACATAAAATCAGACATCGAAAATATTTTTATTAGAAAGCTCATCTTTAATTCCAAAACATATCTTACTTTTATTTTTTTACCAACAAATCAAAATATATTAATTTTCTAGTTCTGACCAATGAAAAGCTGCCACGTAGGCAGAGGGGCTTGAAACAAAGAGAAGAAGGAAGTGACCAGGGGCAAAACCATAAAAAGATGATGAGTCATCCCCTTTCTCCACCTGCACCATGGCTGTGGAAGCAAGCAGCTAGCTTGGAGAGAAAATTGGGCAAAACAGGTATACAAGACCAAACTCGAAATCGAGAGATGCGTATGAAAGCTAAAGCAAAGAGGAACTCAACCATACCTTCAATTTGGACGAAGATGGTGTATACAAGGAGAAGTAAGGGCCACAAGCCAAGGGAGGAAACTTGATCTATGTCACTCCATGCTTGGTCTCCGTCGAAATTGAGAGTACGAAAATGAAAAGCGATGTCTAACACACACATAAGTACCCTTATTTATAGGTATGGGTGTGAAACACTGTGATTTGGTATGGAACTTCCCAACTATAGGAAAAAGGGGATCCGGTTCTTATCAAATACTCCATGAGACATTGCAAAAAAGGACTTAAAACGTGCACAATCATATCTGGAATACAATGGCGAAAAAATCATGCAAAAAGATAGACTACAGCCCGAGAAATCTGCAAAATACCGAACACCTATACTATTCACATGGCACAATCCTACCCAAGGTAGGAGACAAGTTGAGAACCGTTGGATGTGGGTCCACGGTGGTCTGATTCACGATTAGCCATCCGATCGAGTGTGACACATATATCAAATCCAAATCAAATTAGAATAAAGTGCGATCACATTAATTTCCTTTTTCTCTTTCTTCTTTTGGAGGCTCAAACGAATTCCAAATTAGGTGAAATTTTGCTCACAGGCCAATTAGAGCATGTAGATTCTGAATATGAAATTAGATTTGACTTTTGAGAACTTTTAATGGGCTAAATAATTCAAACCTCATTTTCTCTTTCCTCCTTCATTAATGACATTAGGATTATCCAAAAATTACGAAACTTCACCCACAAGTCATATTCAATGTGTTGGATATGAATTTACTATTAGTTTCATTTATTGAAGTTGTTTTTTATTTTAATTAATGATATGAAGGTTTTACACATGTTCTCTCTCGTAAATTTACCTTCTCATCATATATTTTCCATATGGAGTCAAAATTCATCCAAAGATATATTTTAACATGTAAAACACGAATTTGCATTATTTTATTTTTTGAAGAATTTATTATTTATTAATACGTTTAAAATTTATCACTTATTTTATCCTTTTAATTTATTAGAGGCATCTAAAAACTTTCTAAAAATGTGAAACTTGTCCTATAAGCAATACTGAATGTGAGAAACACTATTTTAACATTATTTGATTTTTTTTCAACTTATATTTTATATTTTAGGTGTTTAAATCATTTTCTCTCTCCTAAATAAAATAAAATATTTAACATTGACCAAATTAGATGCAAATTTTCCCAAAGGCTTATTTCTATATTTAGATCACAAATCCAAGGTTATTTTCCTCTTTTGGAGTCAATAATTATTTTATTTGATAATTTGGAAAAACTTAGATTTTCTCTTTCCAAAATGAATTAAATTAATTATATTTATGTGAATAATGTGAAACTTGACCCCCAAGGTGATTGGGACCCAAGGAACACGATTTTTAACTTAGATTTCACTTATAAGACTGTTGTAACCCCAATTTTTGGGTTCAATTGATGAGAAATGTAATTTCTCATATTAAAGATGTTTGAACAAATAACCATATATTTGGTTGAGAATAATTGGATTTTGTTTAAAATAGCCTTGTTGTTTGATTTGTGGGCTTTATTGGCTATTGGGCCCAATAACAAGGAAATAACAAAGAAAATTCAATTAGTGAATGAATAATTGAATAATTGATAAAAGAAATATGTGGAAACCTCTAGAAGGCAAATCCAAAGAGGATTTCGTGCCTCTTGGATTCTTTGGGTTCCAAGGAGTCTAAAGTTGTAAAGAAAAGAAATAAGAAAAAGAAAAGATTAATTATGTATTTCTTTATTAAGAGAGAAATTGAAAACATTGATGAAATATGGAATATAAGTGAAAAGATGGATAATTGACTTTCCCTTTATGAAATTTCGTATCCCAAGGTTTTATTATGATAGAAGGAATTCCAATGAGGAAAATAGAAGGGAAATAAAAAGAAATTCTCAAGAAGATATATTTTTAATGAGAAATAAACAAGATAATGTGAGATAATGCATAAGGATGCATCTAAAAGGATAATAAGTATCCAATAAAAAGAATTTCGAGATAATAAGGTTTCTTGGGTGCCAAGGAGACCCAATAAAGGAAAAGGAAGAGAAAATACTATAATTATAAAATAAAGAGATAATGGAAATACATAATCCATTAATTATGAAATCTTGTGAAAAGGAAAGTATTTCTATTAAAAGGGAAAACATGAAGTTATGACAAGTAACTAAAAGATAAGTATAAACGAGGATCAGGGGGATGATTTTCGTATTTCTATTTAACCAAGAAATATGGAATAGTAGAGAGAGAGAGAGAGATGGTTTCTCCTCAAACAAGGAAACTAAGTTTCCTTTTAAGAATCGGACTTGAGTCCTCAAGGAGGCACGCCTTAGGGCTTCGTACTCGCCCCTATATAAGGGTAGACTCTCCAGTCCAAGCCTAGAAGTTTCCCCCACATGGCTTCTCCTCTTCTTCCATAGTTTATCCCATAAACCCTAACTAAAGTAAATCTGGGTACTTTCGGAGCTACGAGGCTGCATGAGGGGGGTCACAAGGGAGCCCTGCTGCGTCCGCAACAGCCTGGAGTGATTGGGAGGGAATTCCTTCGCCCTTGACGACCATGGCAGCAGCAGCACGGCTGCTTTGGGCGGCCATGTTGCAGGTCTGCCCAGGTCGTGTTCCTCCGTCGTGGGCACATCTTTGGGCATCTGTAGGTGCGACGGAGGGAGATCAAAAGGTTGGAACAGCATCCGGACGTCGTCGGGGTCTGGGGGAGGAGGAGAATCGTGCCCAAACAGACCTAAGGCAGCCGCGTCGCGCTGTCCAGAGGTGGAAGACGACCAAAGGCTGGTTGGACGGATCTACCCCTCCGTGGGGTGAAGAGTTGCTGACTTAAGTGAGGGCAAAAAGATAATTTCGAAATGTTCCCAAGAGAGCCGCGCCTACGTTGCATGCGGAGATGATGTGGCACTCACCGATTGGTCCAGAGTAAGTGATTCTTATTAAATTCGTAACTTAAGATTCGTAGCTCGTATGACAAAAAGTTATATATGAAAGTTGATCCTCAGAACGAGAGGAATCCAAATAAATTATGATTGATGCCTGATTCCTTATGAAATTCGAAAAATAATGGAAGATATCAACTTTAATGTGTTAATTGTTTAAAGAACCCTATTTTGGTATGATTAAAGTGATTAGTAGGGTTAATAGATGATTATAGTTGGTATTAGCCTGTTAATGATAAAAACGATGGTTTGAATCTAAAAGGATGATCTTTGTACGTAATTAGTTTAATTTGAAGATTATGTACATAAATATGATAAAGTTATCATCTTTAATGTTTTAATTAATGAAAAACCTTTAGATTTGATGATAGATGGTTTTAATGTTGTTTAATGGTTAATTTAAGCCAATATTAACCTGTTGTTGTTAAACGAGGAAAATGATCTAAAAAGATGATCTTTTTATATAATTGGCTTAAGTTAGGGTTTTGTGCATGATTATGCATTAATGAGCTTGAAAACCCTAATTTGGGAAAATATGCCTTTTAATGGTTTTAAATGTGCAAATCCATGAATAGGATAGAGTTATGATGTTCTAAATACAGTTTGAATATAAAAGTTCCTAATTATGGATAAAACCCAAAAGGTAGTAATTAGGGTCTTTTCATGAATAAAAGATGGAATTGATGACAAAATGAGTTCATATGTTAATTAGACCCTAATGAGATTTGAATTAATGATAGATGCACATAATGATCTTGTCATGAATTAAAAGGGATAAAAATAGTATCTTTAATGTAAAAGAAGTTTAATGAAATTAATTGATGAGTAATATGCCTTTAAATGTGGAAATAGGGTTATATGTTGTGGAAATAACCTTAGTATTGAAGAATAGATAAAATAACTAGGGTTTTTGATTAATCGCATAAAATTAGGGTTTAATGCGGTGAAAGATAAAGGGAAACCCTAATTGTATAATGAAACCCTAAGATAGACACAAAACCCTAGAAAGTGAATCCAAGTAAATAGAGTAGTTTTGATGAAGAGTGTAACAATAGAGTACATATTCTTTTCAGGAAATATGTGATGATTGAATTACTTGCTTGGATATGTTGATTGGCTTGATTATATATACATGAAGTAAATGTTCAATAATCTACATGACTCTTCAAATCAGGTATGTGGTTACTTATGGTTAACCGTTTAGGTTTCCCGGCGTTTTCCGAACGTTTTATCGCTTGGATGCAACTAAACTGCTTGGATGTTCATATTGCAAATATAATGTGGCTATGACTATCATTTAAAGTGTATACCTATAAACTCAGATCCTGGTTCCCTCTGTGGCGAAATAGCTAACCTAGTACATGGCTACCTATGGTAGGTCATCAGGTTAGAGAAGACCTAGTACATGGCTACCTATTGGGTAGGTCCATCAGGTCTATGGATGACCTAGTACATGGCTACCCATTGGGTAGGTCCATCAGGTCAATGGTTGACTTAGTACATGGCTACCATGGAGGTAGGACCATCAAGTCATAAAGAGTTAGATATTGGGCTATCCTCGGATAGTGCCATGCAACTCTATACCTAAAGAGAGGTGATATCCATGTCCACTGCAGGGACAGCCCAGAGTTGTGAATATGTATGGATTGAGTTATATGGTTTAAAATGTAATCTTGCTTGTTAAATCATTAATTGAATGATTATGTTGTTAACTTAGTTGAACAATTATCTGCTCCTCCCCACATACCAGCTTCAGCTGATCGTTGTTTTTGTTTGTCGGCGTTTTAGGTAAATCCTCCAAAGCACAAACAGTAAAGCGACATAATGTGAATTCAAGAATTAAAGAACAAGGAGGAATTAAATAGAGTGGATAAGTTGTGGTTAGAAGATAGTTTCCCACTTTTCAAGGTATGCAAAAAGGAAAAATTTTATTACCATTTTTCATATAGTCTGCTAGAATTTAATAATTATTTATAATTATATGTTGAACCTTTGATCCGGAATTATGAGTGCGGCTTTATCCTCTAAGTCTCCCTTAATTGGGGGTTACTGAAAGGTGAGGTCGTAACATTTGGTATCAGAGCCTGGGTTCTTCATGTAACTATTAGTAATTATTAAATTTTACAAACTCCATAGAACCCAAGGGAGTTATTAGAGGAGTATCCGAAAGACGGAGGTGTCTAGAAAGGGATCACGACCGGGGGCTGGAAAAATTTTCCTCCGCACCGCTAGTCGGAATACGAGGACTCCCGGACCCGTGTGACCGCCTGGCCAAAGTCTTAGGGTACGAATCGAAATAAGATACCTCTAGGACTTCTCATCTTATTCATCTCTTCTCATCATAAAATTTCTGATAAGGACCTAAAGGATTAGGGTTTTCTTTCTTCTCCTCACCTTCTCGAGGTATGGGTAAGATCAACGAGGTTTAAGGAATCCTCCACTAAATTAATGAAAGGCATGTAAATAAGATGTCACAGACATAAGCTTAATAGATTAAGCATGAAATAAATAATAGATACATGCTTAGGTCGTATGACATAAGATGTCATGTCCTCATAAGAGACCTGAGGCTAGACCTTCTTGTCAGAAGGATAAGTTAATCTTGGAGATAGAGATCTCCATTGCAAGTAGAGATCTATCTCATCCACCGAGGATGATGCTAACCCTAATCCTAAGTGATGGTTAGGAGGAGATGAGTTGGACCAGGTGTTTGACAGGACATGCCTTTGGGATACCATACAATCCATGGGTGACCCAGCACCTTTGGCAACCCAACCCTGGGAAGGATCATGCATGTCAAGGTAAAGGATAACTCCTTAGATGATGAGGTTAGTGAAGGACCATAGAAACCCCATGGGCTTGTACCAGTAGGGCATATCTGGCACCTAGGGCACATCATAGTGCTGACAGTAGGATAACCCTGGATGAGGAATCATGAGTGAGCATAAAGGGTTATCTTGAGCAACCCTAAGTTCGAACCTAGGCTTCACCCCTGTAGAGCATACCTTTGAGGTTGATTTCTTCATGAAAAGAGGACCTTTAATGGTGAAGTTGGATTTAGGGTTAACTCTAGAGAGAGTGGGAAAACCCAACAAGAAGGTTGGAAGTCTAAAACCCTAAACTACGGATGATAGTGGTTGCTTCATGATCGATCCTTGTAGGTTGATGATATCTTGGTTTCCTTGAGAGGGACCAAACCCTAGAGAGATAGAAGATGAAGCATCTGGTGCCTATGTGTCTACAGTAGGAAGAAGAGTTCCTTAGACCTAGAAAGGTGTGATAGCCAGCTATGAGGCCTTGTACCCTGTTAGTTGTCCTTAAGGAGGACCCAACCCTAAGTGTTGATTGAGAAGAAGGATGATAGGAAGTGCACGAGATGCCTTTTTCCAGTTTGATTCATGGTTCAGAGATAGAGCATGCAGTTGAACACCTAAAAGTGAACCTAGGGTTCCTAGGCCTAAGAAGGGAAGTGGTATACCTAATGCTCATGATGAGAATTAAGTTTTTTTTAGTTTCGAGCATGGTACGCCTTATGAATAAAGGAAAAGGAAAGTCCCTTAAGTTTAAGGTATGTGTAGTGAACCCCTCATAGATAGGTTGATGATAAAGGAAGATATGACCTTGATCCAACGTTGAGGAAAGAGGACAAGTATGACCTAGCATGGTTCAGTAAGTGATCTTCTCATGCCTTAATGGCTTGCTAAGGTTAAGTAAGCTCGTGTGGATGTAAACCCTAGACCTAAGAGCTTTTGTGACCTCGTGGTCAAGGGATAGTTTTCCCCCCATCCTGGGAGAGGGACCCCTTTTGGTGGGGTGTATATCAGTTTTGTTAGTTTAAAAGAGGTCTCTTAAGATCTTGAGAAGCTAAGAGAAAAGTACATAGTATGAGAATGAACCCATAGACCCGTAGATATCCATCTCTATTGCATGTGAATGTGTTACCATGGAGGTAACCAGTAAAGGGTGTGAACAAGGTAGATAGGTTGCCATGATCCTGATGAAAGGATGAAGGCTAGTCCATGAATGCAGAAAGAGAGATGATGAAGACTTGGGTAAGGTTCTAAGTGAACATGTTCTATGATGGAGAATCCTAAGTCTATCCTAGGGTCAGGTAGGGATAAGTCCGTTGAAGGTAGGAGTTGCCTAATTCCCCAGTTGCACATGACCATAGGGTCGGGAGGTAATAGCTATCATTGTCTTAGGGCCATGGGTTAGGAGATTGATCACCTTCATGAACTCATGGGACCCAAAGGGCAGATGAGTAGGGCACTCTCTTGATGCATGAGGGAAGAGGGATGACCCCAAAAGAGTCGGTACCCTATGGACCTAGAGGATTTGACTAAGGATATAAACCTCAGTAGGCTCAAGACTTGTTTGATATCATGATGGTTGTGATGAAGAGACGTATGTGGCACGTTGCAACTCAAATTTAAAGGTGTATTGGCAAGGTGGGATGTACCATCTCTACTCTTGGAATAGGAGGAACTCTGTATTTGGACTGCAGCCAAATGCTTATTTCCTCTTGTTATGGGGGTGAGAGATAGGGCATTATGCATGCCATACACCAAGGATAAGAGATGATGTAGGTTGGAGCGTTGCCACGAGAAATGGGGATAGAGAAATTATCTTACCATGGTAAAGTGAATGAATGATACATAGATGGTTTTTAAACACTAAGAGGAATGAGGTAGTTCCCTTATGAAGATGTTTTTATCATGAGCTACGTGGAACTTACAAGTTATACCAGGTTGAGTTTGATCACCATGGAGATGGAATCAGAGAGTGTTCTTAGGAAGATAAACATATAGTTTGAGGTGACATGATAAGTGAAATGCATGAAAGGGTAACGTTACCTAATACCTAAGGATGTGAAGTGGTACTGGATGCTCTGGTTGAGATACATCTGCCTTGTTTAACTAGAAGCTAGAAGAGGTTGTTTGGCTAACCCTAAGTTTGAAAAGGAGAGGTGGTTCGATAACACCCAGATGTAACAAGATATGTTGAAAGGTTAAGGGTTGTTTGGTTAGCCAGTCTAATTCTTGGTATGATGGAAGGATGATGGTAGAACCTCAAGTGCACCCCTTTGGAAGAGAAGGTAATGAAACCCCGACTAGAGTGGTTTAGAGTTTCGAGAAGTTGATCTTGAAAGAGTCATGACATACAGGGAGTCATGGTTGGAGATCATCATACACCATGGAAAATGGCAATAGCACGTTAGATGCTTAAGATGTGGTTGCATGTGGTTTATGGCCATGCAAGCCAGGAGGTAAAGGACGAACCCCAGTAACCCAGTGTATCAATATGGAGGTCAAAAGAATCCCTGAGAGGGAATGAGAGATCAACACTATGGATTTTGTGATAGATTTTCCCCGGACCGAGGAAGGTCGAGATACAATATGGGTTATGGTAGGACGCCTTACCTAGATAATATGAGAAAGGAAGAGTTTTGTTAAGGGACAGATCTAGTTGAACTATCCATGAGAGAGATGGTTCAAATACCCCATGAAGCAAGTTCAAAGGTTCTTGAGTTTGACCTAAAAGTTCACTTCCATAAAGTGGAAGTAGGTACATGAAGAACTCAATGTTAGTATAGTTTATCACCCCTAACTATGGTTAGTATGGTCCAGACTGACGGGTCTGATGAGGGCATGTGTGCTCGTTCAGGGTGATAACTAGAGACCCTATGAAATATGTGACAATAACCACCATAACCATGTATCAGGTTTTATATGAAGCTCTGTAAGGGAGGTTGTGTCGGTCACCACTTCAGTAAGGTGATGTTGGTGAAAGGACCATATGATGGTTAGAAAAAGGACCACAGTGCGTGTAGATAAAGTCACTTTGATCGTGAAATGGCTGAAAGGAGCCTAGAGACGATAAGAGTCGTAAGCAGATGCAAAGTAGACTGACATGCAGTTCACTGTGGGAGAAAATGTAACATGAAAATCCGACCCCTCTAAGTTATAGCTAAGAGAGCTGAGTCCCCGATACATGGGTCCATTAGAGATGGATGGGTGGAGATGGTTAGGTTTTGACCCTACCCCTCAGGATAAAGTAATGTGTGATGAGTTCCACGTGTCTGATTTAGGGCACTATGTGAGATACCGACCATGTGCTGAGCAATGAACCTAGTGGGCCCCAAGGAAGGCTGAAATGGCCTGAGTCACCTGTGTAGTTTATAGACGCCAGGATGAAAGGACTCAGAGAAAAGAATATGTGATAATAAAGGTTCTTTGAAAATGCCATGGGTACGACAAAGCCACATAGGGGCCAATAATAGACATGGAAAAGTCTTATCCTGAATTGTTTGTTTGCTTGCCTAAATTTTGAGGACAAAATTTCTATAAGAGGGGAAGGATGTTGTAACCCCAATTTTTGGGTTCAATTGATGAGAAATGTAATTTCTCATATTAAAGATGTTTGAACAAATAACCATATATTTGGTTGAGAATAATTGGATTTTGTTTAAAATAGCCTTGTTGTTTGATTTGTGGGCTTTATTGGCTATTGGGCCCAATAACAAGGAAATAACAAAGAAAATTCAATTAGTGAATGAATAATTGAATAATTGATAAAAGAAATATGTGGAAACCTCTAGAAGGCAAATCCAAAGAGGATTTCGTGCCTCTTGGATTCTTTGGGTTCCAAGGAGTCTAAAGTTGTAAAGAAAAGAAATAAGAAAAAGAAAAGATTAATTATGTATTTCTTTATTAAGAGAGAAATTGAAAACATTGATGAAATATGGAATATAAGTGAAAAGATGGATAATTGACTTTCCCTTTATGAAATTTCGTATCCCAAGGTTTTATTATGATAGAAGGAATTCCAATGAGGAAAATAGAAGGGAAATAAAAAGAAATTCTCAAGAAGATATATTTTTAATGAGAAATAAACAAGATAATGTGAGATAATGCATAAGGATGCATCTAAAAGGATAATAAGTATCCAATAAAAAGAATTTCGAGATAATAAGGTTTCTTGGGTGCCAAGGAGACCCAATAAAGGAAAAGGAAGAGAAAATACTATAATTATAAAATAAAGAGATAATGGAAATACATAATCCATTAATTATGAAATCTTGTGAAAAGGAAAGTATTTCTATTAAAAGGGAAAACATGAAGTTATGACAAGTAACTAAAAGATAAGTATAAACGAGGATCAGGGGGATGATTTTCGTATTTCTATTTAACCAAGAAATATGGAATAGTAGAGAGAGAGAGAGATGGTTTCTCCTCAAACAAGGAAACTAAGTTTCCTTTTAAGAATCGGACTTGAGTCCTCAAGGAGGCACGCCTTAGGGCTTCGTACTCGCCCCTATATAAGGGTAGACTCTCCAGTCCAAGCCTAGAAGTTTCCCCCACATGGCTTCTCCTCTTCTTCCATAGTTTATCCCATAAACCCTAACTAAAGTAAATCTGGGTACTTTCGGAGCTACGAGGCTGCATGAGGGGGGTCACAAGGGAGCCCTGCTGCGTCCGCAACAGCCTGGAGTGATTGGGAGGGAATTCCTTCGCCCTTGACGACCATGGCAGCAGCAGCACAGCTGCTTTGGGCGGCCATGTTGCAGGTCTGCCCAGGTCGTGTTCCGCCGTCGTGGGCACATCTTTGGGCATCTGTAGGTGCGACGGAGGGAGATCAAAAGGTTGGAACAGCATCCGGACGTCGTCGGGGTCTGGGGGAGGAGGAGAATCGTGCCCAAACAGACCTAAGGCAGCCGCGTCGCGCTGTCCAGAGGTGGAAGACGACCAAAGGCTGGTTGGACGGATCTACCCCTCCGTGGGGTGAAGAGTTGCTGACTTAAGTGAGGGCAAAAAGATAATTTCGAAATGTTCCCAAGAGAGCCGCGCCTACGTTGCATGCGGAGATGATGTGGCACTCACCGATTGGTCCAGAGTAAGTGATTCTTATTAAATTCGTAACTTAAGATTCGTAGCTCGTATGACAAAAAGTTATATATGAAAGTTGATCCTCAGAACGAGAGGAATCCAAATAAATTATGATTGATGCCTGATTCCTTATGAAATTCGAAAAATAATGGAAGATATCAACTTTAATGTGTTAATTGTTTAAAGAACCCTATTTTGGTATGATTAAAGTGATTAGTAGGGTTAATAGATGATTATAGTTGGTATTAGCCTGTTAATGATAAAAACGATGGTTTGAATCTAAAAGGATGATCTTTGTACGTAATTAGTTTAATTTGAAGATTATGTACATAAATATGATAAAGTTATCATCTTTAATGTTTTAATTAATGAAAAACCTTTAGATTTGATGATAGATGGTTTTAATGTTGTTTAATGGTTAATTTAAGCCAATATTAACCTGTTGTTGTTAAACGAGGAAAATGATCTAAAAAGATGATCTTTTTATATAATTGGCTTAAGTTAGGGTTTTGTGCATGATTATGCATTAATGAGCTTGAAAACCCTAATTTGGGAAAATATGCCTTTTAATGGTTTTAAATGTGCAAATCCATGAATAGGATAGAGTTATGATGTTCTAAATACAGTTTGAATATAAAAGTTCCTAATTATGGATAAAACCCAAAAGGTAGTAATTAGGGTCTTTTCATGAATAAAAGATGGAATTGATGACAAAATGAGTTCATATGTTAATTAGACCCTAATGAGATTTGAATTAATGATAGATGCACATAATGATCTTGTCATGAATTAAAAGGGATAAAAATAGTATCTTTAATGTAAAAGAAGTTTAATGAAATTAATTGATGAGTAATATGCCTTTAAATGTGGAAATAGGGTTATATGTTGTGGAAATAACCTTAGTATTGAAGAATAGATAAAATAACTAGGGTTTTTGATTAATCGCATAAAATTAGGGTTTAATGCGGTGAAAGATAAAGGGAAACCCTAATTGTATAATGAAACCCTAAGATAGACACAAAACCCTAGAAAGTGAATCCAAGTAAATAGAGTAGTTTTGATGAAGAGTGTAACAATAGAGTACATATTCTTTTCAGGAAATATGTGATGATTGAATTACTTGCTTGGATATGTTGATTGGCTTGATTATATATACATGAACTAAATGTTCAATAATCTACATGACTCTTCAAATCAGGTATGTGGTTACTTATGGTTAACCGTTTAGGTTTCCCGGCGTTTTCTGAACGTTTTATCGCTTGGATGCAACTAAACTGCTTGGATGTTCATATTGCAAATATAATGTGGCTATGACTATCATTTAAAGTGTATACCTATAAACTCAGATCCTGGTTCCCTCTGTGGCGAAATAGCTAACCTAGTACATGGCTACCTATGGTAGGTCATCAGGTTAGAGAAGACCTAGTACATGGCTACCTATTGGGTAGGTCCATCAGGTCTATGGATGACCTAGTACATGGCTACCCATTGGGTAGGTCCATCAGGTCAATGGTTGACTTAGTACATGGCTACCATGGAGGTAGGACCATCAAGTCATAAAGAGTTAGATATTGGGCTATCCTCGGATAGTGCCATGCAACTCTATACCTAAAGAGAGGTGATATCCATGTCCACTGCAGGGACAGCCCAGAGTTGTGAATATGTATGGATTGAGTTATATGGTTTAAAATGTAATCTTGCTTGTTAAATCATTAATTGAATGATTATGTTGTTAACTTAGTTGAACAATTATCTGCTCCTCCCCACATACCAGCTTCAGCTGATCGTTGTTTTTGTTTGTCGGCGTTTTAGGTAAATCCTCCAAAGCACAAACAGTAAAGCGACATAATGTGAATTCAAGAATTAAAGAACAAGGAGGAATTAAATAGAGTGGATAAGTTGTGGTTAGAAGATAGTTTCCCACTTTTCAAGGTATGCAAAAAGGAAAAATTTTATTACCATTTTTCATATAGTCTGCTAGAATTTAATAATTATTTATAATTATATGTTGAACCTTTGATCCGGAATTGTGAGTGTGGCTTTATCCTCTAAGTCTCCCTTAATTGGGGGTTACTGAAAGGTGAGGTCGTAACAAAGACTTTCCTATATGAGTTATGTCACTTGTCTCACTAATGGCCCATTATCATAATTACTTATTCAATTAAGTTCTTTATCATCTTATTATCACCAAACGGATTATATGAAATATTAAATTAAATTATTCATGCATTAGATTATTAGGATCATTCTAACCTCAATCTTGTTTGGTCAAACCCAAAAGGTCAAACTTCTAGGGTAGGGTCTAAGATCTGGTATGCTACAAATGTGATAGACCTTGTTACACCTAAACTAATGTAATTAAATGATGGTGATTAGTTATAATCAGCCTTCTTAAATGATTAAATGTGATAATTAAAGTCTCTCTTCTTATGTTGAAATTTTGACATTATGCTAATTAAATACCATAGTCCTTTCTACGAGTCACATGTGTGGTAGAATACATGTTGAGACTTGTCCTAGGTCATTGAAAGATATATTATGATCTAGTAGGGACTGCTATGATTGTCTTTATGACCTATTGGGCATGGTTGAGCCCTGATGGAGGTATAATCTTCTTAATGATACATTAAGGGTTAGAACCCTAGAACTTTGTGTTAAGCAATTGGTATCTTGTAATGGTATGGTGACAAATGTTGTCCATTGATTGTAATGAATGATAGTAGGTGGTAATTTGATTAATATTTGTACCTCAAATGTTTATATCTTCTAAAGTTTCAATACTTATACTCTTGAAAAAAATGAATTAGGTTTTTTATGTCCAATTGTATGATGAAGCCTGAATTCACCCAGTTGGCGGTAATTAATTAAGTGTAACCCTAATCATGTAGTGGCTTGTGCTGTAGAATCATATTTAGTGTCAAAAATTGCTAGATGGTGAAATGAGTACCCCTAAGGGAAAATTAGAGCGCATACTGTTGAGTATGTGGGGGTGGCAAGTTGAGTATATATCCTTGTCATCCAAAAATGTAGGTTGCGGAGGATGACTATGGTCGTACCTCAGATATTGTTACATATGATGTGAATGAGGACAACTGCGGTTAAACCTCAGCTGATCGGGTTTGTATACCCTAGTTTCTAGTGTTGTGGCCTGCACCAAGGATGGATTAAGTGTTATCAACTTGACTATATGTCGTTGTTGGTAGTTTGACTGATATGTCACTACAATTTACTCGTACTGGCTGAGGGGAAGAGATCTTAGGATACTGACACTCATGGATCTTATACAGAACTGAACAACACTTTACAGTGGTCACTTAGACTTTGAGTGGTACGACTCAAACTCCCCAAGGCATAATAAAAGATGTAATTCAAGCAGTATAGTATATTTTCTAGGGTTAAATATGTTTCACAATGGTTGCTTATCCCTTACCTTGTCTTTATACTACACAATTCTTATATGATGTAATTTTATGATATATGAGTAATTATACTTGTTGTTCAGTTGGTTTGCTTAACTTACTTAGTCTGCTTAAACTGTTCATTTTACCTCATTGCTTATTCAATACTCAGTCTGCTCAGTCTATTACTATTAATTAATCATCTTTAATTAATATTTGTTGGAGAGAGTTATATTTCTCACTGGGACATGGGTCTCACCCATGGGTCACCACATCTTTTTAGGTGGTCACAAGCAACATGGTCGAGGTTGTGTTATAGAAGAGGAGTATCCTGGTGATCATTAATCTTAGAAGGTTGGACAGTTGTAGATGTCAGTACTAGAGTCTTAGTGTCATCCCTGTACTCTTAGGTTCAAATATGAGAAGTGTTTTATAGATGATATACTTGTATCGACATGAGATTTTGGTAGTATATCAACGTTTGTAAAATATGACATGTGCATACAGGATGTGGCTGAGGCCAATGGACACATATATAGATACTTGTTATGGTATATGAAAATGGAAAATATGGACCTTTATGTAAATTTTTTAGATATTTTTTTTATTTTTAAAATTGGTTTTAATTCTTCCGCTTTTTTGAATGTGTGAATAATTAGTAGTTGATCATGTTTTATGTTTTAGTAATCTCATTTAGCGTTGACGAGGTGTCATAGTAAAGTTGAGAGCTCTAGGTTTGTTAAGTCTATAGGGACATAGGACTTACATTTGAGTCTATTCTTATGAATCCAACATATCTGATCACAGCTTATGCTTATGCAAATATGTCTAGAGGACATGAAGAACACATTGAGTGTAAGGCCCCTAAACTTGCTTAATGAGTTGAATAAGCTTAATTATCATAATTTAATTATTATAACCCTAATATAACCTTTTTATATGCTTTGAAATCATAATATAAGCTTAAGTTTTAAATTTGGTCCAATTTGGACACTGTTTGAGCAAGTTACGCAATTTTATGCACATTTTGGACTTTTAGGCAATTTACCCAATTGAGAGGGTTTCTTTGCAATTTATCACTTGCACTATGTTCCTTGGATATTATCTCATCATTCTTGAGATTTTTGAGCAATGGGGCCCTATTTAAACCTTGGTTTGAAGGTGTTTTCTCCAAGGGTATTTTAGGGTTTACCCCTTCATGGATGAGCTACCTTTAGTAGCTATCAACTAATGAGTTATTTGTTTTGCTTGGAAATTCAAAAAATGAGGGATAAGCATGTCTCTATGGATGCTGGGGTGGGCTTCTTGTGTGTGTTCTTGCATATTCTTAATAGTTTAAGGCCATGGACACTTGGAAAGATACTCGAACTTCAACTTTTTCTTTTTCTTTATCTTAAAGTTTCATATACTTATCCCTAAACACCAAAACGAGCCATTTTCTCTCCACCACTTTCCCCCTTATAAAAAACTCGTCCTCCCTATATGCTTATGTGAATTTCCTATCCAAGGAAGAACAAAGAGGGGATCTTCTTGGAAAAAGAATCTAGGGTTGCAATTGACTTCCTTTTAGGGTTTAAAAAGCTTCCTTCTAGTGATCTTGACCTAAAAGAATAAGAATCCCCTTCTTTCCTTCATTTATTTCTTTTTTATCCTTCCTCCTACCTTTCTGCACAATGTAACCTTGCTGTTCCATGGTAGAATTTGCTCTAAAGCTCTAAAACCCTACCTTTCTTGCTCCTTATGCTTAGGGTTTGCTCATTTGATGAAGAAAGGTGCTAGATGGACGACTTCATAGCATATGCTTGGATTTTCTACCCTACCTGCTATAGTTTTCTTCTGTATGGGGTTTCATCTTCTAATTATAGACAAGTTTTATAACTTGCTCCACATTTATTGCTTACCATAAGCTTTCTAGATCATGTTCTTGCTTGAAAATTATGATCCATGCACTAAAAAGCTATGCTTGACTTGGATTTCGATTTTTATAATATTCCCTATTCTGATTTCAGTTCTAGATGAACCTGTGATCATGTGTACATTATTCCTTAGGTATAATATGACTTGGATCAGGTTGTTTTGACAACTTATGGTGCTAAGCACCTATCAACCAATGGTCAATTTTAGGGTTTTAAGCTGATTTCTTCTATAAGTCCATGACCTTATGCATCCATGATCCAATGGGGGTGCCGTCAGTTAGGGTTTGGGTATAAGTGGTGATTAGTAACATTGATATAATTTATCATGTTGAACCTAACTCTAATGCAAATAGATAAAGATGAGTACTTATGTCTAACATTCTTATATGATGGCATGATGGTGAAATAACCTCCTTAATATGATCATAACCTTAATCTGTTAATTGGTGGTTAACATAGCCACACGGTGGATACTTTCTTATACTAAACATGTGAATTATGAATATGATGAGGGTTAATCATATCTAGATTCGTTGCATGTTAATGTAATAAAGGAATGTTCTTAATGTTATTATAACCCTACTATGATTGTTAATGAATATATCCTAGCTCATTAATGCAATATTGTGCTGATCTGGTGTATTATATGTAAGTGATGTTGTTGAGCCTTGTTATAAGGAATGGAAAGATAATGATGATCTTGCAGGGAATAGTATGATGGTCTTTAATGACCTTTGGGCATGGTTGAGCCCTGAATGAGGTGTAATCCTCTTGTGTTTATAAGGGTTGATACCCTGTGATATTGTGAAAAGGATTTATATCATGTGATAGTATGATGGTATTAATGACCTTTGGGCATGGTTCAACCCTGAATGAGGTGTAATCCTCTTGTGTTGATAAGGGTTGATACCCTGTGATATTGTGAAAATGATTTATATCTTGTGATAGCATGATGACTAGTGTGGTCTCATGAATGGCAAATGAATAGTACCATGTGATGCTGAGATGAGAAATTATGTTCCACACATTTTGTATCTTTTAAAAGTTGTAATATTTATATGCTTGCTAGAAGTGAACAGGGTTTGTATGTCCACTTGTTTGATGCAGCCTTAATTCACCCAATTGGCATAACTAATCAAGTGCAACTCTAATCATGTAGTGTCATGTGCTGTAGAGCCATCTTCAGTGTCAGAACTTGCTGGATGATGAAACGAGTATTCCTAAGGGAAACTTAGAGTGCATACTGTTGAGTATGTGGGGGTGGCAGGTTGAGGATATATCCTTGTCATCCACAATGCAGGTTGTGGAGGATGGCTATAGTCATGCCTCATACATCTGATGTGATTGAGGACAACTGTGGTTGTACCTTGGATTAGAGGGTTTTGTATACCTTGGTTTCTAGTGCCGTGACCAGTACCAAGGATAGACTAGTGGTTAGCAACTTGACTATATGTCATTGTGGTGGCAGGTTTGACTGATGTGTCACTGCCTTTTTACTCGTACTGACCGAGGGGAAGAGATCTTAGGATACCGATAGTCCTAGATCTTGTACGGAACCGAATAGCCCTTCACATGGGTTGGTTGGACTTTGGATGGTACGATTCAAATTCCCCATGGCATAATAAAAGATGTAATACAACCGTGTGGCATATCTGTTTAGGGTTATACACAACATTTCACATTAGATGATAACCCTTGTTTGTTATCTTTACATAAAGATAATGCTTTGTGCAATTAAGTGATAGTAGATATACTTAAGGTGTGGATATGCTCAAGATTGTAGATGCGTACATGCAGTAACTTTGCTTATATTGATAACTATACTGCTACTACTGATTATAATCATGATGCTAGCTATCTCATGTTGTTAGTTATGTTTAGCATGCTAGCCATGCCTTTGTAACTAGAGATGCATATACTGCTAATCATGGTTATCCAGATAGTTGTGCTTATGTTGTAGCTCTTCTTATGATGTTGATATGTTCAACCTGTTAGACATGTTGATGTTAAAGCTATGCATATGATACTAGATTTATTCATGATATTAGAGGTGTTCATGCTGCTAGACTCCTTATACTGTTAATAGGGATATGAGAATAGTCTGGCTAATGAAGATAGTTATTATCTGCTCCTTTATGTATTTTGTTAATCATCAGTGTTGTTGAGCTTATTTGCTATATATGATTAAACTGCTTAAACTGTCTCATTACCTAAAAATGTTGGAATCAATAAATGTTGTTGGAGGTTATATCTCTTGCTGGGACATGAGTCTCACCCTTGTGGTTCACCACATTTTTTAGGTAATCAGATGTGATGAAAACAAACATGTGGTAGTAAAGAGGAGCTATAGTAATGAATCTCTGAGAAATTTTATTAGATGTCTAGTGTGT